>WHVE01001106.1:0-31188 GCA_015178995.1 Trichophaea hybrida
AAACCCGGACCAGAGCTCCAGGTCTGGTTCTGGAACCGCCAATGAACCAAACCGCCCAACCACAAGCGGTTCTGACCTGGATCCAAACCAAACCTGCCGGGTTTTGGCCGGTTTCATCTCTAAAACTATCCCTCCAATGTCGTATGATTGGATCGCGACATGTTAAATACGTAGATTATGCAGTTTGTGACATTCATTTTCCTCCTGCTCTCCGATGTGCGATACAATCAGTATTTGTTGAGTTGTTGTGAATGACAGTTGATTTTGGCCACATTTCCAGCTTTATTTCACAGCGACTCAACGAATACTGATTGTATCGCAAATCGGAGAGCGGGAGATGCAAGAGTATCAAAAACTGCATAATCTACGTATATAACATGTCGCGATCCAATCAGAATTCAAATACTTAATTGGAGCAGAAATTATGGCATTATTGGGGCCGATGAAGAATGAGGCTCTGCTTCAGGTGAAACCTGCCAAAACCCGGCGGGTTTCTGTTCGGTTCCAGGTTGGAACCGCTTGTGATTGGGCGGTTCAGTTCCTTGGCGGATCCAGAACCGGACCTGGAGCTCCGGTCTGTGTTTGGAACTGCTTGTAATTGGGTGGTTCGGTTTCTTGGTGGTTCCATAACTGACCTGGGCGCACGGTTCCGGTTCCAATCCGGACCACGGCCGGGTAACCCGGAACTATTGCTAACACTATCCTTTCACAGAGGATAATGGGAAGGGGAAGGAGCAGGAAGTGGAATCAGGAAAAGCTTAGGGCGGTGCAATAAGGATGGCCATTGGGCTCAACATGAATCTCCTTTATCAACAGATGTTAGTTCTGGTTTTGGAATTTTGCAGTTTTCAATTCAGAGCACTAATTTGAGGAATTTTCGATGGAAAGCATACATCTCATTGTTAATCATCCACTGAAAGTTGTTGAAAAAATCATCAATACACATACTTTGATTCACTGCGAAGCCACCGGAAGAGCATTTGTGGAAAACGATTATGCCCACCATTATCAGTTGCAAGAATATGAATTGAAAGAAGTAAGGGAAATAGAGGCCATTGACGGAAGGCCAATCAAATAAGGAACCATTAGGATGATTGCCAAGTGAAATATTGGAATACGATCGCACCAGAAGCAGTTACAAGCATTCATTATACAGTTAGGACATGATGTGAACCTACTTGGACTGCCATGGTTACAACTTCATGACATAACAGGTGTATTCCAAATCCAAATATTCGGCTTTGAAAGCAGGTAATGTCAACAGCATTGCCAGCACCACTCGAGTGTATGAGTATGGGGCACTCATATGGAAACAATAGCAACACATGAGGAAAAGCCAAAAATAGACTCCTGTGTGGTTGCAGTGATACCATTTGTGAAAAGAATAGGGGAGAAACTCAACGTTTACACCATTACACTATATGAAATCAACATAGCCTTGTGAATATAGAACCTACAGGAAACACCCCAAGAAGAAGTCATTCCCAAGAAGTATCATGAATATATATTCCTATTCAGTACTGAAATTGCAGAGATGTTACCACCACACCGACCTTAGGATCATAAGATTCAATTGCAAGAAGGATTCCCACGGCCATTTAGACCCATTTACAGCTTGTCACATGACGTGTTACAGGTCATAGAAGACTGGATAGAGAAAAACATGTCCAAATTTTCAATTTGGTGGTCTTCATCACCTTGCGGAGCTGCAGTCCTGTGCGCTCCAAATCCGGGGGGAGGCTTGAGACTCTGGTTCAATTACTCTGTCTACATGAAGGAACAATAAACAACCGGCACCACCTGCCATTAATCCAAGAAACCTTGCTAAGACTCTCAAAGGCTTGCAATTACAACAAGCTGGACATCCACATTGCATATGACATGATTAGAATGGCAAAATCAGACGAAATGAAAATGGCCTTTCAGATCCATTATGGACTTTTCGAATCCCTGGTCATGCCCTTCGGACTTTCAAATGCACTGGCATCCTTCTGAGAATTCATCAATGATACACTACGACCATTCTGGAATATCTTCTGAACGGTATTCCTGGACATCATCCTCATCTAGAGCAAGAACCTCAATCAGTTGAAGGAACACGTTAAAGCAGTTATAATATCCCTAAATATAGCCGGCCTCCACTTCAAGGCCGAAAAATGCGTGTTCCATTAAGATGAATTCAAATATCTAAGGTCAATTGTCAGAGTAAACAGAATTAGAATAAATCCAAGGAAAGTTCAAGCAGTTGAGAACTGGGAGGCACTGAAGAAACTTAAAGAAGTCCCAGCCTTCCTAGACTGTGCTAATTTTTACCAATGGTTCATATGGAATTATAGCAAGCAAGTGCAACAACTCACAAAACCCATGAACAAGCTAGTATCTTTCTCCTGGGCACCAGTACCAAAATGGGCCTTTGCGGAATGAAAACCAGCCTTTACAATGGAACCAGTTCCAGCCCATGTTGATTTTGGATAAGAGATAGTCCTCGAAATCAATGCCTCAAGTTACATATCACCAGGAGTTCCATCTCATTACGACGACCAAGGAATACTATACCCTGTTGCCATCTTCTCGAGGAAATGCTCACTCACTGAAGAAATTTATGAAAGCTACGATCAAGAATCAGGTGTAATTGTCAAGAGCCTGGAACAATAGAGACCTGAATGCAAAGATTCAGCATATTCGATGAAGATTCTTTCTGACTAAAAGCATCTGGAATGCTTCATAACATCGAAATTCGCTAAATTGAAGGCAGACTAGATAGTTTGAATATTTGTCAAGGTTTCAATTCGAGATAATTGACTGACCAGGAATGCAAGGTCAACAATTCGATGCACTTACAACAATGCCAGGAGACATTCCTCCAAAGGGGGGAGCAGAAAAAACCGAGCAAATCATGTTAAAAGTAGAAAACCTCCATGAGAGAGTATGTAAAGGGGTAATCGTGGCTTTTGCAGAGTCAGTCAACCTCGATCATGATTCCATATGTTCTGACAAGTCATGGAGTTGGGTAAACATTGTTTTCCAGTAATGCGCATATGACAGCAGTGAAGGGCTATGTTCATATAATGATCAATCTCTGCAGATATTCAAAATACAACAAGCAGAACCAACGAATCAGGCAAAGCTCAAGTGGATCCAGGAGTACCATGAATTTCTGGTTGCAGGACATCCAGGCCGAGTAAAATCCTACAACTGGCAGAGCTAAAAACATTTCTGAAGTGAAATGAAAAAAAGGACATAGATCGCGACGTATGAAATTGCTATTTCTGACAATAAAGCAAAGTAGTTCACAGAAAACCCATAGACTTCTACGACCACTAGAGATACCGGATCAACTATGGAGGGATCTGAGCATAGCTTTTATAGTTGGACTACCAGAATACCAATGGTTCAACGCAATTGGGGCAGTGGATGACATCTTAACACAAATATAACATCTTGTACCCTGTATAGATAAGGCCGATGGCAGAAAGCTTGGACAAATGTAGGTCAAAGAAGTGTTCATGTGACAGGGACTGCCCAAAATATTGGTGTCGGATTGAGCACCGCAATTTGCTTTGGAGTGCTGGAAAAATGTGTATACAAGATTGGCAATCGAGCGATGATTGTCAACCACATGTCATCCTCAGACCGATCGCCAGACTGAAAAAACGAATGCGGTAATGGATCAGTACCTCTGGAACTTTGTTGATTATCCACAGAATGATTTGGTCCAGTGGTTACCATTCGCAGAATTTGCACCTAATAATTATACCTTGGAGATGACCCATTGTTCCGCATTTTTTGGCAATTATGGCTTTCACCTGTGAATCACCTTTGGCGAACACCCAATTAAGAATTCCAACAGTATTCGCAACGTAAATGCCCAGCAGATGGCCCAACAGATGGAGCAACATTTTAGGGAGCTCAGAGCAAAGATGAAATGATCCCAAGCCGTACAGTCTCAACTGGCCAACAAATCCCTTCAAGTCAGAATGGAGATACAGATTGAAGACAAAGTTCGGATGGATGCCAGAAACCTTTCAACAGCCTGACCCAATGAGAAACTGGACTGTAAACATATTTGACCATATAACATTATGGTAGGCATCCCTCCATGGGCCTATAGGGTTGAGCTACTGAGTCAACTCTGCATTCACGACATTCAACCAATATCCGGATTACACAATGCTACTTAGGATCCTCTTCCAAACCAAAAACAAGAACCACCACCACCAGTACTAGTGGATGAAAAAGAGGAGTACGAAGTTGTGTGGATTAACAATTCCAGGCTGTTCTGGAGGCAGCTGTAGTATTCAGTAAAATGGAGGGGCAAGGATGAACACACCTGGAAGCACACGATGAATGTGGATTGACTCAAGACTATCAATGATCTTTATACTGAACATCCTGGCAAGTCTGGATCATGAACCTTGTATATACTCAGCATTGGAGTGGGGGAGCTACTGTCATAGTTGTGCTGAGTGACAATTGATGGTGGAGTATTGATTGGCAAATAATATAAAGAATAATGCACATTGAAAACAAAATCAGGTTTCGAATGCAGGCTAAAGCAGAACAAGAATGAAATTATGATTCAAATGAAGGCTAAACAACAGCGAGGATGAAATGAGCTTTCGAACAGGAAACGACGGAATCATGAAAATGAGTTGTACAAAGCAAGCAGGAGTTTGGAGGTATTATGAAATGAGTGAATCACTGAATATTTAACAGGTGTTTGGCGGAGGATAAGTTTCTTTCTTCACTGATCATCCCATCCATAAACAATCTATTTGCTTTGACTTTCACTTTATTCACACTTGGTGATTCTGGATCGAGGCTCTTCCATATCGTTCTCATCCTCATAGCAACAGGCTACCCTCAGACCCCTACACCATTTAGCTTTAGGTTTTTATAACCTCTAGAACCCACGAGCCCTGAACTATTGATACCTGATAACATGCAATACTCAAAAAGTGAACTTACTTCAGACAATCTGGATTGAACAAGGGTGAGACAGGAGATAGACACAAAGGAAAGACAGAGAAGATGGTTGAGAACTTAAGAGCTGCAGGGAAATCAGAAATGAATACAAGCTCAGCAGTTCAGATATATAGGAGAGAAACTAGAACTCAATTTGGTATATTGGATTTGAATTCTCATCAAATCTATTTTTTGTTAATCAGAAAATTTTTATTAGGCTTGGTTGGCCACATTGCACCTCTGATTTGCATTTGACATCCAATTTTCGGTTTGGAAATATTACTTGCCAAGCAGATTATTTGAGTTAATGGATATAATGTACCACATCTAGTTTTTGTTCTTTGGATACATATTAAAGCTTCTAGAAGCTTTTGTCCCTCTCTGGTCTCTCTACAGCTTTCAAGTTCTCAATTATCATCTCACTCTGTCTTTCCAATCATGTCCAGCCTTAACAGTATTTGTTGCCTCTCTTAGATATTGCCAGTCAGTTAATATCATGATCCAGCTATCATCTATACTCAGTTAATTGATCACTTCTGCATACAGCCAGTTGTAAAAACAGACTCCTCTGATATCTAAGTAATGTTTTCCACTTGACTTCAGGATCATGGGATGACATCTCACCATCTATATCGTGTACTTCCTGCACTGTAATCCTGTCTGGTGGTTGCTGTCTGTAGCTTGCTGCAGCTATAAACTGTTTCTTCCATACACTTGCTGCTGAGCACTGTTCACACAACCTCCCCTCACTTGCCCAGTTCAGACCTCCACTTGGTCTTTTGATTATGGGTTAATATATACCAAGCCAGATAATACACCAATTATTCATATGCTGTCTTGCCTATGCTTTCTGCAACAAGCTTCAGCAACTATCACTCTCACAATTACTTATTTTTGGCTACCTCTGATTGCAATCCATGTTTTCTGTTTCTTCATGCCTGCTTCAAGCTCGATTGAATTTTCTCTTATCTATTTTCATGTCAGCTTCAATATAATATGATTATATTTCTACAACTCTCCCTCATGCCCCCTTGAGAGCCATCTCATCGATTTCTCTCCAAACTTGCTTGATATTAATTGCAAATTTTCTCAATTTTGTTCAACATGCATTTGGTGTGGATAGATACCAATGGAATAAAGGTTTTGCACTCCAAGGTATGTACATATCAGAATTCAAGAGCGCCAAGTATTTGAAGTGTGCCAAGTACTGAACATATCAAAATTACCCATTATTTTATAATCATTAAGAATCTGCAGAACTCAAAGATTCTCACTAGCACCAAGAATGTCATGGGTAACAAAGATCCCATAAGCAACTACAGTTTTAAAAGCATCGGAAATCTTCCAGAATATATACAGTACCAAGAATCTTACATGGGCCAATGATCTCAAGTGCAGCCAGAATTTCAGATGTGACAAGGACCTTATAATCTCTGAAATACCAAGTATTCTGGTACTATATTTTGCAGCTACTTCAATCAGGTGTTATATTGGTTGAAACCATATCATATAGACAATATAACCATCCAAATATTGAATAAACTCAACTAGAAATTGCAGATTGTTAGCAGTTACCTGAAAACTCCTGAAGCATTCTACCTTACATTCTCTCACTTATATGAACAGCCAGGCTAAGTGTGCCAGCCCAAATATGATTCTCAAGCCTTGAGCAGTGGTAGTACAAAATCCAACAGTCTGTAGAAGCTTTGGTCAGAGCACCAGGAGGGCTCCAAACTTGTCCCACTTCTCTGAACAGCTTCAGAAGGCATCCAAAGCAACATCCCAGGGTTGAATCGTTCCCCAGGTTGACCATCTCTGTGAACACCACTATCAGAATCGTTCTTAGCTCCATGTTGAGATTTTCTGTTTTTAATATGATTTTTGGGTTTCTTTCAGCCCCATCCTTCAGAGGAATATCTCCTGGCATTTTGGTGAGTGCATGGGGCTTCTGTCCTTGTTTGCCTGGTCCAAAAACAATTTTGAACATGAAGCAGGAGAGGAATTTGGACCACCTTGTCTGCCTTTGATTTAACAGTTTCGACATCATGAAGTATTTCAAGTTCTTGTGATCTGTGAGAATCTTTACTGTGTGTGCTGAACCTTTGCATTCAGGTCTGCATTGTTCCATGCTTTGCACTATTCCACCTGATTCTCGATCGTATATTTTGTAATTGTGTTCGGTGGGCATGTGCTTTTTGGAGAAGCAGGCCACTGGGTATAATACTGCTTGGTTGTTGTACTGGGAAAGAAGTCTTCTGGACACATCAATGGAGGCGTCAGTTCAAGGACTATCTCTTTTTCATGATCGAAATGGACTAGTACTGGTGCTGTCATGAACGCCCTTTGGAGTTCCACGATGGCTCTTTTTTGATCTGGTCCCCCACAGAAAGATACTAGCTCTTTTGTGAGTTTTGTTAGCAGTTGGACGACTTTGCTAGAATTGCATATAAATCGTCGGTAAAAGTTAGCAAAGTGTAGGAACGCTTGGACTGCCTTGAGTTTCCCCAGTGCCTCTCAGTTTTCAACTACTTGAACTTTCTCCAAGTCCATTTTAATTCTGTTTACTCCGACGATTAACTCAAGATTTTTGACTTCTTCCTTGTGGAACTTGCACTTTTGCACCTTTTGGTAGAGGACAGCTTCCTTGAGGGATGTGATTACTGATCAGACGTGTTCCTTGTGTTCTTTCAGATGGTTGCTGTAGATGAGAATATTATCCAAAAAAGCCATATACAATATATCCAAGAATGGTCGTAACATATCATTGATGAACTCTTGAAACTACTGCCAGTGCATTGGTTGATCCGAATGGCTTAACTAACGAATCAAAGAGTCCAGAACGGATGCTGAAAACCATTTTCCATCCAACCCCATTGGCAATTCTGATCATATTTTATGCACGGCAGACGTCTAACTTGGTGTAGTAGCGAGCTTTTTAGAGTTTTAACAGGGTTTCTTGAATCAGTGGGAGGGGGTACCAGTGTGTTATTGTTCCTTCATTTAAACCCCGATAGTCGACGCAGAGTTTCAGACCCCCTCATAGTTTTGGAGCAAAAACTACCAGGGCTCCACAGGGTGACAAACACGATTGGCAAGGGTTCAAGGCTCGGGGTTCTAGGGGTGATAAAAAGGAAACGTGAGAGTGCAGTGATCGCGGGTACTGGGTGACAAACTAGAGACTCGAAATCCGGAATCACAGAAGTGAACAAAGGTTGGTGCCGAAGCTATTGATTGTTTTGTGGACTAGAGAACGAGTAAAGAACAAACCTATACTGCGCAAATCCAGCGTCCTTATATATAGTTAACACGACCGTTGTCAACTTTACTCACTCGTTCCAAAATACATCCTAACTCCACCCAACTATGAATGCAACCCATTCAGTCCACGGCCTACACCATCACCATCACGCCATATTTACAACGCAACCAACAAAACCTGATTCTTTCCAACAAAACCCGATTTCCTTCGTATTCCTGTATCTCAATCATCGATCCATATTCCTCCCCCGATCCTCACTCGGCACAACCGTGACAGTAGCTCCCCCTTCCACAGATGGAGTTCCTACAAGGCTATTGATCCGGATTTGCCAGGTTGTTCTTTGTGGAATACATTGTTCGCTTGAAGTCCGTCCACATTGATTGCCAGTTCCCAGCTTTGTTCATCATAGCCTTTCCACTTGACTAGGTACTGCAGTTGTCATTGAAACATCCTCGAGTTGTTGATGCGTTCCACTTCGTACTCTTCTTCTCCGTCCACAATGACTGCAGGTGGTGCGGATTCGATTTGCCCTGGCAAGGGATCTTCCGATACTTTCATCAAGCGGGAGATTGGTTGTACTGGATGAATGTGAAGATCCTTGGGTAACTGTAACCGATAGGCCCATGAACTGATGACCTCCGTAATTTTGTAGGGTCCCAGGCATTTCCAGTCAAGTATCTTGCTGGGTCGTTGTGTTGTGATGTTCCTGGCATCCATCCAGACTCGATCCCCAACCTTCATCTGCACTCCCTTCCGACGATGCTTATCCGCTTGTTCCGCCTGGACATCTTGTGCTCCAGTCATTTCAGCCTTCATCTGTTGGAAGATATGATTCATTATCTGGGAGAGGGTGTTTGCGTTTACTTCCCTGATATCGTTTCCCTTCTGAATCGGATGTTGACTAAAGGTCATTCTTGGGTGAAAACCCTAATTGGCAATGAATGGTGAGCATCCTGTTGTTTCCGAGGCGTGATTGTTCGATGCGAATTCTGCCATTGGTAGCCACTGTGTCCAGTCATTCTGTTGATAATTGACAAAGGCCCTGAGGTACTGTTCCATAATGGCGTTCATTCGTTCTGTTTGTCTCTCTGTCTGCGGATGAAACACTGTTGACAGCCTTCGTTCGATTCCGAGTCTTTCACAAACGTATCTCCAGAACTCTGACGTGAATTCGGGTCCTCTGTCCGATACTATGGTGTCTGGTAAGCCATGTAACTTGAACACCTCTCATATAAACATCTCGCCCAGCTTCTTGCCGTCTGTATCGTCCCGACATGGTACTCACTGTTTCATTTTTGACAACCTATCAACCACTACCCATATGGCGTTATACCCCTTGCTCTCCAGTAGTCCCACCACGAAATCCATAATCAGATCCTTCCACGGTTGTTGCGGTATTTCCAGTAGTTTGAGCCATCCGTGGATTTTCTGGTGGATTGCTTTGCTGCGTTGACATACGTGGCAGTTTCGTACGTATCTGTCCACGTCCTTCCTCATACCTGGCCATTGATGACTTCTTGTGAGGATTTCGAAGGTTTGTGCTCGTCCTGGATGTCCTTCTGCTGGTGTATCGTGATGATCCTTTATCAGTTGAAGTTTCTTCGAAGTTTCTTCGCTGATGATTTCCGTGGTCTTGGCACACAGTCCTTCGCTGCTGTCATACGGGCAGTCCTTGCACACCCTTTGAATCCAATTCCATAACTCTTCTGAGCTGACTTCATCTGCTTCTCGACTGACTACTTCCGCAAACGCTACCACCAATCCCTTCTGTATTCTTTGGTCAAGATTTTCCGTCTTCAGCACGATTTGTTGGGTTTTTTCTGCCCCCCCCTTCAGAGGAATGTCTGCTGGCATTCTGGTGAGTGCATCGGGCTTCTGACCCTGTTTTCCTGGACGGTATATGATTTTGAACTTGAATCTTGATAGGAATTCCAACCATCTTGTTTGCCTTCTGTTGAATACCTTTGATGTCATGAAGTATTCGAGATTCTTGTGGTCTGTCAGGATTTTAATAAAATGTACTGACCCTTCACATTCCGGTCTCCATTGTTCCAGGCTTTTAACGATGGCTCCTAGCGCTTGATCATAGATTTCTTAATTTTCTTCCGCTGGTGTATATTTCTTTGAAAAGAATTCCACTGGATGGAGAATTCCCTGATCGTCGTACTGTGATAATACTCCCACAGATACATAACTCGATGCGTCGGTTTCCAAGACGATATCCTTTTTGTAGTCGAAGTGTGGTAGGACTGGTGCTGTTGTAAATGCTTCCTTCAATTCGGCGAATGCTCTCTTTTGATCAGGGCCCTAGTGAAAGAGTACCAGCTTTTTCGTAAGTTTGGTTAATGGTTGGACCACCCGGCTATAATTTCTTATAAACCTTCAGTAGAAGTTTGCAAATCCTAAAAATGCTTGAACTTCCTTGAGCTTGCCAGGTGCTTCCCACTCCTTAACCGCCGTTACCTTTTCTGGGTCCATTTTAATTCCATTTACCCCAACTATCAATCCCAGATACTTCACTTCCTGTAGATGGAATTCGCATTTTTCCGCTTTCAGATACAGACCGGCTTCCTTAAGCGTCGTCATTATTGCTCTGACGTGTTCCTTATGTTTCTTTATATTGTCACTGTAGATAAGGATGTCGTCCAGGAATGCCGTGCAAAAGCTGTCCAGAAATGGGCGAAGAGTATCGTTGATGAATTCCTGAAAGCTAGCTGGTGCATTGGTGAGTCCGAAGGGCATAACGAGAGATTCAAACAGGCCATAACGGGTTCTAAACGCCGTTATCCATTCGTCTCCTTCTGCAATTCGGATCATATTGTAGGCATCTTGGACATCCAATTTGGTGTACCATTTGGCTTTTGATAATCTTAGTAGGGTTTCCTGGATTAATGGTAGTGTATATCGATTTTTTATCATTCCTGTGTTGAGTCCTCGGTCGTCCACGCATAGTCGTAGGCCTCCATTCGGTTTAGGTGCGAACAATACCGGTGCTCCGCATGGTGATGATGACGATCTGATGAATCCCTTTGACATATTCTTTCCAATCCACTCTTTTAGGACCTGAAGTTCTTCTCTTGACAGGCTGTATATTGGTCCGAAAGGTGGGGTGAATCCGTCGTGGAGTGTAATCTTATGATCATATAGTCTGTGTGGTGGTAGTCTTTCAGCAATTTCTTTATCAAAGAGGGGGAGAAACTCATGATATTCCTTGGGAATTAATTGTTCCAGTGGTTTTTCTTGAAGGTCCTTCACTTCTAAGACCTTGTTGATTTCATATAGGGTTACCGCGTACACCTTGAGTTTCTCCTTCTTATTCTGTCTCATAAATAGAGCTGCTGCTATGGCCCCATATGTCCAGTTTTGGTTCATCGGACTCTGTTGTTTCCGTATGATTACCCCATACCCTTACGCTGGAATGATGTTGACAGTGCTTCTGGCAGTAATCGCTTTCGAATCCTATTCATTTCTTTTGGAATTTGACTGTAACATTGTGAAGTTGTAGCCATGGTAATCCAAGTACGATTGAACAGTGTCCAAGTTTCGTAACGAATGCTGGTAACTGCTCCTGATGTCCGTGTATGCCTAAGCTCAGTTTTGCCATAGTGGTGATGGTTCCTGATTCGATGGGCCTTCCATCTATAACTTCAAATTCTCTTGATTCTTTTAATTCTTGTTCTTGTAATTCATGATGGCGGACGAAATCTTTGTCAATAAATGATATTCCAGTAGCTCCGCAGTCTATCAAAGCGTGGGTATCAATGATCTTGTCTTCTATTTTCAGCGAGCATTTCACAACGGGATATTTGCTTTCCATAGAAGACTCTTTGATTTCTGCGCTTGATATAGAAAACTGCGAAATACCAAAACTAGCATTAACTGACAAAGGAGATTCGTTTCCAGCGCAATTGCCATCCTTATTGCACTGGACTAAACTTTTCCCGATTCCACTTCCTTTCCTTTTCCTGTTGTCGAATCTGCATCTCCTTCATTTGCTGCTTTCTTAAAAGGTGACACTTCAGTCTGTCCTGATGCTGCCTTCAGCTTCCTTGGGCATGATGCCGCGAAATGTCTGCTATCCCCACAGTACATACATAATCCCCCTTCCCTGCGTCATTTCCTTTCCTCAGGTGTGATCTTTTTTCCTTTAACTGCTGAAAGATCCATTGGGGCGGGGCCATGATAGCCTGCAACTGATCCCGCAGGTGCCGAGTCTGGGGCGGCTGTGGTGTTGGTTGTCGAATCGGACATCTTGTAACCTTCCCATTTCCCAGATTTCTTTTCGGCCGCTCTTGATCTCAGTTGCGAATCTCTGTTTGACACCAGCTTGACGAATTCGATCATGCTTTCTGGCTCCTTGATATATTGTATGGAGTCATTGAGCTCGTTGGATAATCCATTGCGTAATGGGTCCAATTGCGCATCTTTGTTCCATGTGGTGTCTACTACGTATCTTTGAAATTCCGCATAGTACTGGGAGAATTTACAGTCTCGTTGCCTGAGTTTATCGAGCTCCCTCTTTGCTGTTGCTGCTCTGTCTTGATCTCCGAATGCTATATCCAGCAGGTCAACTAGGTCTTTCAAGGTATTGGGTTTGACTTTCCCCGAGATTTCGTCACAGTGTGGCATTAACTGTGCCAGGGCCACTCCTTTTAGACATCCAACCGCGTATCTTAGCTTCTTCTGCTCGTTGTTGAACACCTTTGGTTTCCAACTATCTTCAATGCCAGCTGCACCTTCCACCCTCGAAGTTCCTTCCTATCTTCTCCTGAAAAGCTGGTGATGTCATTTACCTTCTCTTCTCGCTCTTCCCCTTCTGTCCTTACTCTTGATTCTCCCCCTCTTCCCTCTGTTAACTTCAGAATCCTGGTTACATGTTGTCGATTTTCTTCTGCCATGTCCCTAAACTTCTCCATTTGAGCTTGAGCATCTTCCAGATCTTGTTTCAACTCCGCCAGGTCTGGATTTGCTTCCTCCAATGCTTGTTTTAGGATCTGGATTTCTTCCACCAGGTCCCCATGACTGCATGTTTGCGCTGTTTCTGTTGTTGCCGCTGTTTGTTGAGTAAGCAGTGATTCCTGCTTCAAATTGTCCCTTTCCTGGACGACGTTTGCTCCTTCTGCCAACAATTCCGATATTCGTACTTCTGTATTCTTCACAGATTGCTGTTCCTTGAGCAATTCGTTCAATCTGCTGGTCGTTGGTTGTTGGCTTATTGCTTTCAGCCCTGTGTTGATGTCCCCGATGTGCTCCCTAAGCTGTACTTTGTTCAAGGCTTCTGTACTCTTTGTTGCCACAATTTCCTGCTCCGCCTGTAAGGCTCCAATCAACGTGACATCGCGAGTTGGCCATGACGATTCCCCTGACATCCTGATGATTGTGTTGACCGGCTGCTATGAGGAAGTTTGCACCTGTGAATTTAGAGCGAGGTTTTCTGTTCAGGCAGTCTGCTACCTGGTCAACGTTTATTTGGATTTGTTGGACTGCTGCTTCGATTTCTGCTGCTAAAAATGGGTTGACCATCTACCAGAAGAACACCTGGTGTTTGCTGGGTGTTGTTACGATGATCAGCGGGGTTGGTAAAGGGGCCGGATGTAACTCGCGGTCTATATCCTTTCCCTTGTATATTTTTCGTTCGTTGTAATCTGCGCACGTGATTTGACTGTCTATGTCTTTCTGTATTCCCTTGATCGTGGATTCTGATTTCGTTGATTGAGCTTCTGCTGCTCTACCGATTGTGGTATGTGTGCCTCCGCAGTTGTGTTTGCAGTAGCACGGTTCTTCGTTCTGACAATCAACGTGAAGACCGTAATACTTGTTCCAGAAGTTTTTGAATACTGCGTCGTTCATTTGGAGGCCTCCTCCGTTGCTTGCTGCTTCCGTCCAGTAGCTATTGCAAGGAGATACCGCTTGTGGTTTGTCCCAGAAGTATGCTTCCAAAGGTTCCTCCGATTTGTTGAGGATAGCGTCGATGCTATCAAAGGCGTTTAGGGGTTCTTGTTCGAAAAGGTAGATGGTTCGACCAGCGAGGTCGAGGAAATTGATTCGGGATTGTTGAGGTTTGTTGCTGTCGTATGCTGGTATTTAAACAGCGCGGATCCTTCTCGTCGATGTTTCCACAGGCACACAACGCAGGATTGTCTCCAAAAGCTGTGACCTGTGAGCTTGATTTCGAAGTTTCCCACTGATTTAAACACGGAACAAAGGGAGTTGCAAGGTCTGTGGCAGAAGTAACAACCGCTTCGATGAAAGTAGCGGCACATATACTGAATTATAACCAGTAGAGTCGATTGTAGACTGGTTCTTCTGTCAAGGGTTCAAGGCTCGGGGTTCTAGGGGTTATAAAAAACAAACGTGAGGGTACAGTGATCGCGGGTACTGCGTGACAAACAGAGACTCGAAATCCGGAATTACAGAAGTGAACAATGGTTGGTGCCAAAGCTATTGATTGTTTTGTAGACTAGAGAACGAGTAAAGAACAAACCTATCCTCCGCAAATCCAGCGTCCTTCTATACAGTTAACGCGACCGTCGTCATCTTTACTCACTCGTTCCAAAATACATCCTAACTCCACCCAACTATGTACGCAACCCTTTCAGTCCGCGGCCTACGCCATCACCATCACGCCATATTTACAATGCAACCAACAAAACCTGATTCCAACCAACAAAACCTGATTCTTTCCAACAAAACCTGATTCTTTCCAACAAAACCTGATTTCCTTCGTATTCCTGTATCTCAATCATCGATCCATATTGCTCCCCCGATCCTCGCTCGACACAACCGTGACAACGATTGGATTGATCCTGTGGGCAAGTTCTTCTCTATCCATTCCTTCAGCACTTGCAACTCACCTCGTGACAGGCTGTTAATAGGTCCAAATGGCAGTGCTTAATCTTCAGATTGTAGGGTTGGTGCAAGGTAGCGTCTCAGGGATTACCATGCTGAAGAAGGGTAGAAACTCATGGTACACCTGGGGAATGACTACTTCGAGAGGCTTTGCTTGTAGATCTTTCATTCTTAGGGCTTTGTTGATCTCGTAGAGCATGACAGTGTAAACCTTGAATTTTCCCTTTTTCATTCTTCTCATGATAGATGAGGAGGCTATTGCACACATGTCCAATATGAATTTCTCCGGATCCACTGTTGTTTCCATATGATTGCCCCATACCCATATGCTCGAGTGGTGTTGGCAGTGCTGTTGGCAGTAATTGCTTGCAAAACCAATCCTTAGGTTGTGGAATTTGATTGTGATATCATGGATTTGTAACAATGGCAATCCGAACATGATTGGGTAATGCCCTGACTTCGTTATGAACGCTGGTAATTGCTCCTGATGTTACAGTATTGCCATATTCAACTTGACTATGGTCGTAATGGTTCCTGATTCGATGGGTCTTACATTGTAACACCAGGAGTGACACTTCAGGTGTTCCCGGTCAAAGTGTATCTGTACTTAATTTGGGACTGCTTTGAAGATAGGTTAGGAGCTTCACTCGGGATGTGGAAATCACAAAAGGATTCTGAACAAAAGGAATAGGCTTTCTCCAATGCATATATTGTTACGGCTTGTTCTCTTTGCTGAGAAGCTTGATGCCTTTCTCCCCATGAAGAACCCAAGGTCTTTATACCTTTGTCTTCGCTCGAACAAATACTTCTATCTACACATTTCTCTAGAGCTCCAGCACTGTAACCACCTTCGTATGAATACCCTCACATTTCACAACTCCTGCAATTCTCCATCTGTCAATTCTCTATTGTCTTCATCGTCATTAGATTCTAATGAGAGCATCGGTATCCTGTATGTCATCAAGCCAATGGGCTTGTGCCTCTGGACCAGTGGTATTCTTTCGATCTGATGACCTTCAGACAAATGGGCCTCATTCAATAGAGAGCAGCTTTGCTGGTCACAGTCACCACGTATTCCTATGCCTCCCGCAGTCGTTGGCTGCTGGCTGGCTGTCCGTTTGCTATCTGCAAGTTATCAACTTCATGGCCGATGCCATTCAGCTGTTTGGTGGCTGTCCATTTGTTATTGGCGATTTGGAGCAGAAGCAACCATGGCCATCAACTAGCCATTATTGCTTGTCGATGGTGTGGGTGTTTGTTTGCTAGCCATCAGACAAGATTGGCTCTGGTATCAGAGACGAGTGATAGCCGATAACATCCATTCAGGGAGATCATTGGTGATCATACATGACCCCGCTGCGAACTAGCTAGGTGTAACACTACCCACTGTCCTAGAGAGTTTGTCTTTGAGCGATCATACTCCATTCTATTCTCCTCTTTGTTGCCTTTGGCGAAACATGCGCCAGCGCTCACCAGAATATTATTCAAAATCCTTGACATATTGGATCCATACAGACCATTTCGCTTCAACCATGTGCTCGGAAAGATTCAATCACAATCAACCAATATGTTTCCTTACATCCAAATGAGTCATATGGCAGCAAGCAGAATTGATCAATCGGGTTGCATCCATCTAAGACACTTTGCTTTGTTTTCCTGGCTTTAATTTGGAAAATCTTGACCCTGTGTGCCCGAAACCAAATCCATCGTTTCTCTTGATCCCGTTTGCTCCTGATCTGGAAAATCATGACTACTTGTCACCTTGAAAATAAAATCTTTGTCTGGTGTCTTGCTATCTGTTAGAAACCCTTCGTGGAGAAAAGGTACTAGCTCAACGATTCAATTCAATTATCTTTTGCGGCCTGAGGATCCCACCTGTGATACTCCATTAACAGTCGCCTGTCATCGAAGTTCTCATGAGGTTTCTCAGTCTAATCTGCTTCTTCCAAATATCCCTTCCACTTAATCAGAAACAAAACTTGTTTCTGGTCTATGCATTACTTGCTGCCCATGATCTCTTCGACCTTGTAACGAGTGTCATACTCATATCTGTCGACATCATAACCAAGCTTATTCTGCTCACTAGCTTAAGCAAGCTCGGGTGGAGGTCTAATAGGGTTGGTGGTGAGTGAATAGGGTCCTATGAGTGATACATGGAAGGCATTATGAATACGCACTCAATTCAGTAATTCAAGCTTAATTGCATTGGGTGAGACAACCTTTGAAACTTTGACAGTTATATGAAGCTTCGCATCTAGTTTCCTAGATAGAGTTCGAGTTTTGAGGTTCTTCCCATTTAGCATAACTAAATCACCAACCAAATACTTTGAAGGTTCCTCAGCCTGCCTCACATGGTACTTCTCCAGTGTCTCCCATTCCTGTTCTAAGCCTTTACGGCAGAGTGCATGCACACTGGTTATTTAGTGAGTGTAGTTCCAAGATGTTGGATTGTTTACTTTGGATTCGATACGTTAATTTGTTCGAGGATTGAACACAAAGTTTGCAAAGAACGATGACATTCCCATAGCGGTGGTGAGAGAGTCATTATAGGCATACTGTGCCATTGGTAACATTTCGGACCGATTGTCCTGCTCATGATTGCACCTATATTGCAGATTGCATTCCAGTGTTTGGTTGACTCTATTTGTTTGCCCGTCTGTATGAGAATGGAATGGCGAAGACATCTTTAACCAATTATCAGGAGCTGCTACCAACGAGGACCAAAACAAGGAGGTGAATCTAGAGGCTCAATCTGACACTAGGTTCGATGGTAGACCATGGAATCTCCATACTTCTTTCAAGAAGATTTTGACCAGGTCTGTAGCGTTCTTCTCTCCATCATTCAATGAAATGAAGTGAGTAATGTTGGTTAATCGGTCAATGATTATCTATACTGATGAACATCCGTCTGATACTGGTAATACGGTGATAAAGTCCATGGAATCAAGTCCCATGGGCAGTAGGCTGATTCGAGTGTTTGTACACGTTTGTAGTGAGAATGACAGGCCGCTCTATTGATTTGGCTTTCAAGGCATGAACGGACATACTCTTCGATGAATTTCTCCATTTCCAGCCAAAAGAAGTTTCGTCTAACCTGTTCCAATGCCTCATCCTGGTCCATGTGTCCAGCCATCTTTGAATCGTACCCCGCTTCCAATATCTGTTTTTTCAACCACAGGTCATCCGGAATCCACAGTCTGCCTTTGAAATAAACGGCTTCATACTCGAATGAAATGTTTGAGTTTTGGCTACCTTACATGGCTTGGATGCACTCTTCTTGCCATGCAGCATCGTTGTTAGCGGCGCTGACCACTGCTTCTGACAGCCATGAATTGAACTTGACCAATGGAAATGCTCTCAACTTTGCAGAAGAAATCGCAATCGGTTCGCCTTGTCACATCATTGCCATCACTTGCACAGTTTCTCCTTTAGGGGCTACCCACTGATCGGGTCTCAGAACGGGTTGGACAGGCGGGTTTTAGTTTTCATTCGCACTACCTCCATGTTTTTTAGGGCAGTACTCCAAATGCCTAGATAATGCATCCAGTTTCACATTTGCACTACCGGGTCGGTAGAATATTATAAAACATATCCTGCCAACTCTTGGGCCCAGCGAGCTTGTCCCTGATTCAAGATCATTGTAGTCATTAAGTAATCAAGCTTCTTGTGATCAGTGAAGACTCTAATAACATCAGCTGTACCTTCGAGATATCGACTCTATTCTTTGAACGCGGATACAATGGTGAACACCTCTTTGTATTGGATTTTGTACTTGATCTCGGCTTTATTAATCATTTGAAAGTGGTAGACTATAGGGTGCAATCGTACTTCGATGACTTGGGAGAGTACTGCACCGATTGCAAAAATGCTTGCATCAGTCTCAATCACCATGGGCTGAACAGGCTTGAAAAGTGGTATTATGGGAGCCTTTGTAAAGTGCTTCTTTAGCATATCAAAGGCGATTTGATTTCGCGGATTTGCTTTCAAATCAAACGTTTCGTTCAATTTCTTTTTTAACTTGGTTAAGAGATGGCATAACTTTGAAAATCCTTCTATCAAGCGTCAATAGATGTTTGTAAATCCAAGGAAAGACTGGACATCCATGACCGACTCCGGAATCTTCCATTCAAGTATAGTATCGATCTTGTTCTCTGACATACTGACACCTTCTCTCAATATCAGATACTCAAGGAACTTAACTTGCTTCTGGTGCCGTTCGCACTTATTTGGTGCTATAGCCAAGTTGTCTTCCCGAAATAAACAAAGGACTTCTCTAGGCAATCGCACATGCTGTTCTTCGTTTTCTGTATAGATGAGGATATGATCGATGTAGACTACAACTCCATGATCAATTAGATCTTGCAGGAATTCATTTATTGTATCTTGGAATGTAGCTGGCACATTCACCAATTCGCAGGGCATCACGAGGTATTCATAATGTCCATATCTCATATGCAATGCTGTTTTCCTTTCATCACCAGGTTTGATTCGAATGAGGTTGTACCCTGCCTTCAAATCAATTTTGCGGAAATTCCTTGACCCAGCTACCCTGTCTCTACGTTCATATATAAGTGGCAAAGAATATCAGTTCATAATGGTCACACAATTTAGACATCTGCAATCCACCCACAGTCGTAAGCCTCTTCAGTGTGGCTTTGGAACGAAGAGTATGGGTGCACCCATCGGTAACTGGCGCAGACCAATCTTGCCAGAATAAAACCTTTCCTTCAGATGATCTTTTAGAACCGATGGCTCCTTCTCTGAGAGCGTGTCGATGGGACTCCAGGGAGGTCATTTCCCTCTTTGAAGTCAATGGCATCAGCGTAAGATCAATCAGGCGGAAGAGCAATGTCAGTTTCTTCGTTGTATAATGTTCGAAGTCTCTGTATTCCCATGGAATTCGCTCTCCCCAATCAATCTCAATTGCATGTATTGCATTGACATGCATTGACCCAATGACCCCGATCCATCGTGTGTCTGTTCCAAACTTCAGAATGGAATCGTCATATTCAATTGAGAACGAAGATTTCGCTACCTTTGTGCAATGTTCATGGCAGTGTTTCGACAAGAACTGGAGCTTATCATTTTCTTTGGCAACTCCACTGAGTGTTCCCAGCTTGACGATCCACCAGTAAGGTAACCTAATATTAGACGAATTCTCCATTGGACCAATTTCAAAAGATTTCTGGGTATAACGGGATTCATACTGCACAGTGACGGGGAAGGTGTACTGCCAACCCACTCCTTCAACTATTTGTCCATGAAAGTTTTCAACTGTCTTAGGTTCCATTCGAGTCACCAATGGAACACCAGCACACTGCTTTGACATCATGGATGTATCACACCCCATATCCAACAGAACCCTCACAGGGACGTTCTTCTCATCTCGAAAGCTTGCACACATGTGTCTTGTGGGTCTTGAACCGGACTTCGGTTCAGCTGGTAATTGTTTGGCCTTTGTAGTCGCAGGTTGAGGTGTGCTGGCCGCAGCCTTGTATTTTTGACCTTTGCAGTTGACAACCATGGTGAACTGCCTTTCGACCCTGCTCCAGCCACAATGTGTTGCGGTTAATGCGTAGGTGAATGAGGTTCGAATGAGTATAATCAAGTTTGATAGTAATTGTTTGTCCCTTGTCACAGTTGGATGCTATATGACCTGCAAATTTCGAGTATTGAACGCATCCTCCGGCACCCATTGTTACACAGCAGATAAGAAAGTATATTGAATATCGAAAGCTATAACACCAATGACCGCATTGGCAAAAACCGTAATAAAAACCCAAAGAAAAACAGGTGACTATACCCATATAATTCCAATGAAATATGAGTATCTGTACCCATAAATACCCACTCCAGGGGTGTCTGTACCTCAAAATCTTATAGGCAAGAGCGCAATCATGAAGGAAAGACAAAAGAAACTTGTTTCATCCGTCAATCTCCATACCATTGGAGTCAACCCCGTAAAACACTCGAGTGCTTGAGGCTGCTACCAGTGTCGAAATTCCGTTAGCCAGACTCGTGGATCTGATCTTTGAAGATGAGGTGGTTACTTCTTGTGTTTCCACTGTAGACTTCTTGTCCTTCTTCTTGTTTTTACTGCAGGAGATCTTGATGGCATTATTACATTATTATAAAATTCACATTCATGCTCTGAAGAACCGCAGCTCTTGCACTCATTGCGCTTGGCTCGTACTTCCAGCAAAGATTCCAGAATTCCTCTTAGGGCTTTGCCTTTGTCCCTATTGGCTACCTGAGGACCCATCTTCTCTGTTCTAGGTTTTTTGGAGTCAGAACCTTTCCCAAAGTTCTTCTTTCCTTGATTCCCCTTATCACCATCTTCAATATCATGCTTCCTCTTATTGTTCTTTTTGTCTTTGTGTTTGTGATTGTTGTGCATGTACTTTTCTTGCAGGCATCTCTTAAATGGATGGCTGACTCGTTTGAGCAGTAATTCGAATTTTGCGTCATCGTGTGGAGTCATCTTCGAAAAAGATATTCTATTCTTGATTTCTTCGTTGAGTCCATTGTGTAGAGCCTGTCGCCATGCAATCCCTGATAAGCAGACATGGTAGTTCATGTCCTCTATCGTTACGATATAGTCCTGGATGTGTCTCTTGAACTACAATTTATTCATTTTTTGGAAGCATTCTGTTTCTTCCTCCGGGTCAATGAATCGTTCCTCCACAGTACTGGTGAATACTGACGATGTGTCAACCTGAAAATGCTTCCTAAGCTGTGATTGGCAGTTGTTGTACCAGCCCAAAGCTTTCTCTCAATGAATTGTTCCAATGCAGATGATTTCATTGTCGTCATTGTTATAATCATCCTTGAAGTATCTGTGATAGCAATCCACTCCTGTAATTCAATGGTGGTAGAACTCTTCCTTGTCCATTGGGTCACCCTGAACTTTGTACAGAAGTTCAATTTTTTGCTTCTTGTTTGAATTCGGAGTTCTTGGTGGTTGGGTTGGTACTTGTGGCTGTACTAAAAATGATTCGCTATAATCTGTTCCTGCTGGTGGTGGATATGGTGGGAGAACATCGTCTCTACTATCAGAAGAGCTGGAGCTTCTCAAGCTGGAGCTTGAGGACTCTGAGTCCCCTGGGGCGTCTCCTCTAATGCCTCCTGCACTGTCTTCATTACCATTCGGTTCTGGAGTCACAGCTTCTTTGACCTCAACTCCAACATTATCACTTATGGTATATCGAAGGCAGAATTCCTGCTCAATAGGCTGGGTATCCCCTGTCTTTGTTGTCAATACTGACCGGGCCATTGAGTGTACTGATCACTTTATTCTCTCAACTGAGAGCTTCATCTGCAATGCTCTAGTTAATTAATTCTTTGAATTTCCACTCAATGTCTTTCTTCATCTTTCGCTCTGCCCCCTTCTTCTTCCTCTCTGCATTGTCTCCCTCTCACTGTGCTTCCTCCTGTATTCTTTTTGCTTCCTGACAAGACTTGGCGTATACACTGGACATCCATTTGCCAGCTTCTTGGGTTTTTATCTGAACATCTGCCAGCTCCTGGGATTGGATATGCATTTGGAGGGCAAGGCTTTCTTGGGCTTGTTCTCTATTATCAGGCAGAGTTGAAAGGCTTCCCCAGGCTTTTCCAGAGCGTTGGATTTGCTCACCGAGGGCTGACCGCAGCTCTTCATAGTCTTCGGTCGATTGGGCCTTTATTGGAACCATGTCTGCTTTGATGTCAGCCCCAAACACTTGGGATTGGATAATTATATTGGAAAGCTTCTCGAGTTGAGCCCATTCTATCCTTTCAACTCCCAGATAAACGGCATCGGATATCTTGTTTTGCCTGATAATAAGGCCTTTGTAACCTTTGGCCAATCCTTGGAGGGCCATCTGTACCTCAAAATTTTTCTCCCTTGCTGCCTGAATCAGAGTGTCCATTGGTCCAAGCTCCCTGTGTATTCTATCCAAAAGTACAATAACGCAGTCCAAAATGTCTTTCCTTGCAATGGGCTGGTATTGTGTCACCTGCGTATTCTTATGGCTGGATAGGATCAACGGATTTTCCCTTCTAACCACCATGTATATGTCCGTTATGCTGGTATCTGACCCATCCATTATAGAACTATGAAAAAATTGCTCAACAGGGGTGGTGTGAAAGAAGAGGGATCGAGCTTCAGATTGTTGCTGCATTTGTATCGTTGGCTCGTCGTCTGGGTGGCAGGTGTACATGATTCACCACCAGCAAGGTGGGAATAGGTGATGAAATTGTGGTGGGATTCTTTTATGAATTACATTGGTAAATGGCTGTTACGATAGACGATAGAGTAGCTGTTGATTTTCCCATTGTTGTATGGGTTTCTCTGCCGTTGTGCTTGCAATAACACATGACCTAATCTTCGCAATCTACGTGCAAGCCATTGAATCGAGTCCAATGATCAGCGAAGACTGGATTCTCAATACTTGGACCTCCTCTTTGTCTGGCTGCGTCTGTCCAATAGAGGTTCCACGGATACGACGCATCAGGCCCGTCCCAAAAGCAATCCTTGAGACGTTATTCAACTTCATTCAGGAGAGCGTCGATGCTATCGAAGCAGTTGAGAGGTCCTGGTTCTAAAAGCTTAGATGGATTTTTGGCTAAATTGAAGAAGTTGACTTGATACAGACCGTTGGAGTGGTATTGCATCAAGGTCATCTGATGTATCAGTGTGGGTGGAAAGAATACCTTCCTCGGAAGGGATTCTTTGGTAACAATATAATATAACGCCAGGAACGTCACTCCCGGTTTACCCGACCTTACTTAATTTGGGACTTATTCGAAGGTACGTTAGGAGCTTCATTTGGGATGAGGAAATCACTAAAAGATTCTGAACGAAAAGATTAGGCTTTTTCCAATGCACCTATTGTTAAGGCTTATTCACCTCATAGAGAAGGTTGATGCCTTTCTACCCTCGAAGAACCCAAGGTCTTTATACCTTTGTCTTTGCTCTAACAAATACTTCAATCTATGCATTTCTCAAGAGTTTCAGTACTGTAACCACCATCGAACCAATACGTGCTCATTTTGCAACTATTGCGATCCTCCATCTCTCGATCCTCGATCGTCTTTATCATCATCAGATCCATCGGGAAAAAAACCAAGTCGCGCCCAGGACGTACGTAGGTCTGGGGTGCATCGGGCGCTTAAATCGAAACCTGTTGAGCCTCGACGTGGTGTGACACTGCACGTACGTATACACGACCCCGGGCGTTGCGTTTGCGCCTCCTGACGTAGTATTCCTTACTAACGCAGCCATGCAGTGCACCCATTTCTTACTGACGCAGTATCTCTGTTACTGACGCAGTATCTCTTACCGACGCAGTTATTTGGTGCGCACACCTATTGATCCTCAATACTAATCATATGACGCCTGAGTGCAATGTATACCTTGACATAACGCACTGTTCACTGCATGCGTCATTTATACGATGCCTTGAATTGCACTCACAGCTCGGGCGACGGATACAGTACAGTGACGTTAATGTGCATGATGTTCGATATTAAAGCCTAATATATACAGTTTCCCATTCCAAATGCCATCCTACACGTCGCAGCCAGCTTGAAGCACATCCTCTAAACTGCTCTCTCCTTCGCAGTCATCCACCGATTCCGACTCTACGTCCTCGTCCTCATCCACATCCTCATCCTCGTCCTCGTCCGCCACCCCCTCATTCTCGACCTGATCATCTTCCAGCTGGAGGCCACGATATCGCTGGGCACGACTCCTGGCACTGTGTATGTCATCATGCTCGTTGTCATTATCATTGTCGCTATCGTCAACCCTATCCTCATCATCGAAAGACAAATCTTTAGCAATGGGGATGCAGATCACTGAAATGATCGGAGTCTCAATGTCCGGCTCCATCATCAGAGCTTCCATCGCAGTCTTGTTTAACACAACCCGACGAGGTTTGGTAGCAACGGCAGGCGTGTTATTTGATCCATTCTCACGTAGAATGAGGTTGTTGAGAGCCGCCCGTATGTACTTGATTACCTTCGGTCTTAAAGGAGATGGGAGATCTTTCCAAATATTCATGAGATCGGTGTAAGTCTCTGCAAAATGTTAGAGCAATTGCATGCATTGTAAAGGCCATACTTACCACCGTCATTATCTCGATTGAAGTAGTACTCCCACTCGGGCCTTTTCCGCCGGATCTCGAAGTCATCGCTATCAACCTTTGTCGGAGCTGAACCTCCATTTCTTTGCCACTCTGTCAGTGCGTGATGCAATGCCGTACATGTTAACACAATCAGTGCCGGGGGTGTCTGTTCTCGAATCCAATCATGGAAGCCCTGCAAATGCCTGCCGCATTTGCATATTGGTTGGAAGAAATGGAGGTATAGAAATTGTGGAATCTCCTCGGCAAGAAAGTAGCTAGCTTGTTCCTGGTGGTGTTAGCGATGCTGAGAATGGCTGACAGGACTCACCTCAGGTTCGTTCGTACGATCGCATTGGCGCACAGTGAATGTAAAATCTGAAAGTAGTTGGTCAATGTGTATGAGGCGCTCATCATCGTCTTCGAAACGATGCAAGTTGTATAATCTCCCTACACGATCATGGGCCTTCTTGAGCAGGTGCGATCGGACTGCATTGCAACTGTTTTTGATCTGACATACGGCCGGTTAGTCAATGAGAATGCAATTCTGGGAGATACTGAACTATCTTGAGACACTGCTTCTGACGTTCCGGGAAGCTAATATTGACTCCTTCCTGCCTGCATGCCTTGGGCCAGCAATACTCTACTGACTTTGTGTAGAAACGATGTTAGTCGGTATCTACCACTCTCGAAATTGTATAAGCTACCAGCATTAACTCAGCTTCAGTTGGAAATGGTCTCTCGCTCAGTAGTTGTTTCTCCATCATGCGATGCATTGTCTCCAGTACAGCAGTAACTCGAAGGTCACCTGGTGCAAGGACACTTCGACTCCCATATCGTTTGCTCCTGACTGACAAAGTCGACAGTATATTCGGCGGAGACAATGTGATGGGTTGTGAAGCCGATGATGATGGGTGTGGACTCCGGAGATGACTTAGGTTCATCGCTGAACGAATACCGACGGAAATGACACTGGGTGATGGCGATATTGAAATGGAGGCTGCATTTGGCGGGGGCACAGACGGCTGCAGGGCTGCAATCGGTGTAGATGCTGAGGTGATCTGAGTAGTCGAACCTTCGATACATGAAGCTATAGCCTTCGTCCGCTTTCGGTTCTGCCTGTCAGCCTGCAAAGTGAGTTTCCTCTTTTTACCGTTTGCAAAATGTGGCATTGGGGAGACAACTCCAGGAGTGGCCAGTGTTGCTTTTGGAATTGAGGATGTGGCCTTGTGCAGTGGCTTTGTTGTTCGAGTCATTTTCAGAAAGCAGAACTGGCAGAAAAGCAGAAAGAGTGGATGCAGTTGCGAATTTGACTCCACGGTGCAGACGAAGGTTAAAGCAGTGTGGAACAGGACCGACATGTCGCTGTGAAAAAGTGCTGTCATAAAGGGGCAGATTCACACCATATTGTATTAGCTTGTCACGAAAATGTCGCGTACAATCTAAAATACAACTCCTGAAGATGGAGATACAATCCTTGCTAGCCCAAATACAATGCTCGATATTAGAAAACCAACGCCAAAAATCAAATCCCTAACACATCGTTAGCTTGCTAGTCAATTGCTGGAAAGATAAGGGACGTACTGAAAGAGTGAATCAAACACTAGCATCCCCCGGCCACGAAAACAAAGACAATAATTCTAAGAAAACCCAAATGAGACTAAAAACAACTCTGTAAAATGCAAAAAACGACTCCACCCGGCCCAAACACGAACCTAACACGTGTGTCAGTATGCTATTCATTCGCAGCACTATTAGATTTACCAAAAATCATAAGTCAAAAATACCTCCAGGTGGACTCAAACTCAACGCCTCGAGCTGTGTAAAGCTCATACTGGGATTGGCATCTTGGTGCGTACCAATTGCTACCGACCCCAATGGCTTAACACTCTCTGACCCCGGCGTATCGTCATACATTGCCTCACGCTCTATCAACACCCCCGCCATTACCGACCTTATCTCCCGCTGCACCTCTTGTGATCTGTCGTTCCTTAACTGTGCAACTACCGTGTCATTCGTTGATTCCTCCAGCACAGATGACGACTCCTTTTCAAGTGGCACAGCGGACACGTCTTGGAGAGGGGCAAACTTGACGCGGCGAGTGGCAGTCACCTCTGGTTGTGTCTTTGCTGGGTGGTTTATTGCGACGAACCTGGCAGCCGGGGTCGGGCAATTGGTCGGTTTGGAGGCACCAGTTGTTCTCGGAAGAAATGGTTGAGGTTGTAGTGGTGGTGTTCGTGGAGTAGCCCTTGCAATAATCGGAGGGGCAACTGCCATTGCCTTCAGAACAACCACAACGATGAGAGGGTTGTATGCTGTAACAGAGAAGAAGGTGGCCACGGAGTCGTTGCTATTCAGTCGAGTTGCATCACATGGCCGCAGAGAGGTTTCGCCCGGCATGACTAGACACCCAAGAATATAATTGACATCCCTGGCGGGACATAGGCAACTGACAGCACGTTGTAAAGTCTTTGCAGTGGGATTCTCGACTCGTGAGAGATGCCATCTGTTTGCGCTGTGGTGCACGAAGCCGTCGTCCCAACGGAGGTATTCTTCTGGGTAGCTTTTAGGGTCAATGATGCAGACCCTGAAGGTGTATGTGAGGTTTGGGGCGGTAGGGATGGCATTGGTCGAAATGTTATCCAGTTTTCATTTCTTCTGAGGGACATTGGCAACAATGGTAGGTGGCATTCCAGGTTTGTGGGATGGTGGGTTCAGCTTCGGTTTCCCAGGATACCAGCTGCCTTTCTTCGCATGGGCTTTGCCACGTTTGGAGTCATCGACGCAAGAGTCGTCATCGTCGGAGTCGTCGTCGTCATCGTCGGTAGGTAGGGGTGGGTTTTCTTTGTGATACCGATTCATCTGGACCCGAGTTTTGTCGAAACAGTCCCGGAGAAACGCCCGGAACCCACTCCACCATTCAATGTGTCGTGGTTGTGTTGATGCCCGCTGCTTCCACATTCCCTGAAACTGTCTAAAGTGCCTTGTAGTCACTGGGTCCATGAAAAGGATATCATACCTCAAGTCAATCGCACCATCATCCTTGACACCGTGAATGGCATACATCCGAATAAGGCCCCGAATGTGCTCGGCCATGAACTGCTTCGCAAAACCATCTAGGAGCAGAGTATCCTTGATGGCATCGGTTCTGGAGGGGGTGGATGCGATCTTTTTGGGTGGCATCGCAATGTTCTGAGCTTTATATAAGAGGGGTAAGAGGGGTAAGGCAGGGTTAGGGTTAATGTGTCAAAAAACAATAATCAGAGTAAATAAGTAAAGATGGAGTAGATAGAGAAGATGGAGAAGAATCGAAACGGAGGGAGTATACGGCAGTATATGTACAGTGCACAGTGAACCATCCAAGGTGCTAGAATCGTGGGAGCGGCTCGCAGGCTAAAGCGCTGGTGATATCAAACATCGTACTCGAGAAGGAGCTTTCCTGGTTGTGAGTCACAATCGGCACTTCTGTTCCAGCCTGAATCATGCTCAGCATGTTTTATTCGACTCTGAGAGCCATTTGAAACACTCTTAGAGTCTTGTCAAGTGATTGTTGGGTCAAAGCGTCGAAATCTGTCAGTTTGAGTCCCTACCGTACGGCTGTGACGTCAAGTTCCAACCTAATGACGCAGTAAGATTTCATTAACAGTCGGGACCTGCCATTTAGAGTGAGAGAAGTGTCACCGGCATCTCTGACGGTGCAGAGACCTCCTGGCACACTGGTTTCACTTGGTGCCGTGGTGTCATGAACTCTGAAAGCGAGTCTTGGCACAAAAAATGAGTGATATCGCATGTTTTCGCCCAAGGTTCGCCCAGTCAAGTGCACTAGCAGCCCAAATGCACTTGCAGCCAAGTGCATTTAGAGCCCAAGTGCACTTTCAAGCCCGCTTTGAACGGCAAATGGTCCAAATGGAGGTGAAGCTCTTAGAAATACATGTTTTATGGACGATATCTCCGCCTTGAAGAGCCTCCATGGCATTACGCTTAATTCCACTACCCTTGCATGGCAACGACCCATGCATGGCAACGCGCAAGACATTCTGTATTCAGCTTTCAGCATGTTCTACATCGCGTGCACCATGGCTCCCATACGAACTTCAAATCATTTGTGTCCTGTATGCTTGAAACCGTACAAGTCTGACCTGTGGCTCTACAAACACATTGAAAGCGATCATCCTGGTTATCGCGCCCAACGCCTTGAAGCAAAGACAGACTCCAAGCCACATGAACACGTTCGAAAAAACTTCCAGCAATGCGTTCATAATTCTCAGAGTGGTTTTCATGCTAACCATAACCACGTTGACGATCCTGACGCGTTTCCTCCGTTGCACACGTCTCCTTCTCCAGAACCATCCGAATTGGACTTGAACACAATTGCAAACTTCTCATATCCCGATGCCGGTGCCCCTGTCGCATACGTTCGACGGACGATCAGCACAACGCTGAGCAATACTTTGACAACCCCTTCCATCTATTCGACAGTGAGGAGGAGTACAATTTTACAGAGCTGGTTACATCAAAAGGTCTTCCCGCAAGCGTCATCGACGACTTACTGAAGGGCAACTGCGGCCTTAAAGAGAGTGTGCGCGATTCTCTGAAATCGAATTACCACCTCCGACAGAAAATCGAGGCAATGGAGGATGGACTCGGCCATGGCGCCATAAAGAAAGCTACGTTGCAGATGGCATGGAGTGTGCAGCATCCAGATGCAATTGAGTTTTGGCACCGTGATATTATAGAGTGTGCAAAATGGCTACTCCGGCAGCCAGCATATGATGAACATCTTACTAATACTCCGAAACGTTGCTTCAATGATTCTGGGCACCGTGTTTACAACGAGATGCATACTGGAGACTGGTGGTGGGATAAGCAGGTAAGCTTCCTTCTTATGCCGTTTACAATGCTCACAATTATGTAGACAACAATACCCGCCGGTGGCACGCTGGTGCCGATGCTATTCATGTCTGACGCCACCCACCTCACGAACTTCTCGGGCGACAAGAAGGCATGGCCGATATATATGACGATCGGCAACCTATCAGCAGCCGCACGGATGAAACACACAATGCACAGCATGTTGTTGGTCGCTCTTTTGCCCATTGCCATCAAGATGCGTGATGTCCTGCTCAAAAGAAGAAATGCTCAGAGAGAGCATATCGAATGGTCTCTCAGAATGTGCTACAGCATGTGTTGCAACCCCTACTCAATTTGAGACTCGCACCTTCTATGCCGCTGTGCCGATGGCAACTCAGGCATTGTTATTCAACACTGGCTGCATGGATGGCCAATTACCCCGAGCACCGTGACCTTCACACATCAAGAATGGTGTATGCTACTGGTGCGAATGCCCCAAGTTGGAGATGGGTAATCTACCCCACCGACATGAGCGACATAACCTCCGGGATCATAATATGTATCGTATGCTCCGGATTCAAATACACCTCTCAGTATCGCCGAACTCAAATGCCATGATGTGAATCCAGGCTTCAACATCTTATGGTATCTCGATTGCGTCACAAGCGATCTTCCTAAGCCTGATCTGCTCCATACGATGCAAATTGGAATGTTGAAGCACCTCCTTACATGGCTTCACGAATTCTCAAGCAGCATAAGCGGCTTGACAAGTTCAACGATATTTGGCTCTCGGTGCCTGCATACCTTGATATGACAAGCCAAGATGTGCATATGAGGAGGTTCGCGTTGGGAACGGAGGACAAATCAAGACAATGACACGATTCCTTGTGGGTGTTGAACGCAATGCTCTGCGGGACCCAAGGCCCTCTCGGTGTAGTGTTTTGACCGTGCAGTTGAGTGCGCTCGCTCTCATATTGAGTTCTATTTCTATTGCCAGTATGACTCTCACGATGATGAAACGCTGGACCTTATGGATGATGCTCTACGTCGCTTCCACGATTCGAAGGATGTGTTTCAACAATTCAGGGCTGGCAAACGACTTGCAGCAGACGCCAAAGAGAGACGTACGGAATTATGTGCCGAGCGGGATGCCGAGTGAAT
>WHVE01001107.1:0-31156 GCA_015178995.1 Trichophaea hybrida
TCCAGTCGCCCATCGCGAAGATGAAACTGAGTTGGAAACACATGCGAAATTTGGAAATGCAGCTGAAGTTATTTGTCTTTCAGCTGTCTTTCGGGCGCATTTGGTTAGTGTTGGCAACGAACCGCTTTAGTTCGAGAAAATTGACGAACCGGTTCGATTCGCTCGAACCGGATCAGGGTTAGGGTTTGTCAATTCTGGCACGAATCGAACCGAGGTTCATTCGAACCAATTTGGTTCGAGGTTTGCCACGAACTATCGTCAAATTTTTGGGTTCGTGCGAACCGGTTCGCGAACCTTATGCTAAGTATCGTCATCGCTTATAGAAGCTTTTACTTGCGTGTATGAGTTTTAACTTTCTCGTTCAGGCGTAAGCAGCCAGTCGGCCGAGAGCCAGCCCAGCTCGACCGTCTCTAGCCAGCCCCGGCTCAATCGCGTCCAGCCAGTCGAGAGCCAGCCCAGCTCGACCGTCTCCAGCCAGCCCCGGCTCAATCGCGTCCAGCCAGTCGAGAGCCAGCCCAGTTCGACCGTCTCCAGCCAGCCCCGGCTCAATCGCGTCCAGCCAGCCCCGGCTCAATCGCGTCCAGCCAGTCGAGAGCCAGCCCAGTTCGACCGTCTCCAGCCAGCCCAGCTCGACCGTCTCCAGCCAGCCCCGGCTCAATCGCGTCCAGCCAGTCGAGAGCCAGCCCAGTTCGACCGTCTCCAGCCAGCCCAGCTCGACCGTCTCCAGCCAGCCCCGGCTCAATCGCGTCCAGCCAGTCGAGAGCCAGCCCAGTTCGACCGTCTCCAGCCAGCCCAGCTCGACCGTCTCCATCCAGCCCCGGCTCAATCACGTCCAGCCAGTCGAGAGCCAGCCCAGTTCGACCGTCTCCAGCCAGCCCAGCTCGACCGTCTCCAGCCAGCCCCGGCTCGATCGCGTTCAACCAGCCGAGAGCCCGCCCAGCTAGACCGTCTCCAGCCAGCCCCGGCTCAATCGCGTCCAGCCAGTCGAGAGCCAGCCCAGTTCGACCGTCTCCAGCCAGCCCAGCTCGACCGTCTCCAGCCAGCCCCGGCTCGATTGCGTCCAGCCTGTCGAGAGCCAGCCCAGCTCGATCATCTCCAGCCTGCCGAGAGCCAGCCCAGCTCAACCGTCTCTAGCCAGCCCCGGCTCGATCGCGTCCAACCAGCCGAGAGCCCGCCCAGCTCGACCGTCTCCAGCCAGCCCCGGCTCGGTCGCGTCCAGCCAGCCGAGATCCTGTCCAGCTCGATCATCTCCAGCCAGCCGCAAGCCAACCTAGCTCGATCATCTCCAGCCAGCCGAGAGCCAACCCAGCTCAACCGTCTCAAGCCAGCCCCGGCTCGATCGCGTCCAGCCAGTCGAGAGCCATCCCAGTTCGACCGTCTCCAGCCAGCCCAGCTCGACCGTCTCCAGCCAGCGCCGGCTCGATCGCGCCCAGCCAGTCGAAAGCCAGCCCAGCTCGATCAGCTCCAGCCAGCCCCGGCTCGATCGCGTCCAGCCAGTCGAGAGCCAGCCCTGCTCAACCGGCTCCAGCCAGCCCCGGCTCGATCGCGTCTAGCCAGTCGAGAGCCAGCCAAGCTCGATCATCTCCAGCCAGTCGACAGCCAGCATAGCTCGACCGCGTCTAGCCAGCCGTCAGCCAGCCAGATCCTGTCCAGCTCGATCATCTCCAGCCAGGCGAGTACCAGCCCGGCTCGATCGCGTCCAAGTGCTGTTCGAAGTGCATCCAAGATCTACCTTAGTATAGTTATCAATATATTTGTGAATCAAGTGCGTGACAGTATATAATGAATTGACTGCTGCGAGTTCATGGCGTCGCGATGTCGCATCGCACTCGTAGTTGGCGACGATAAAGCACATAGACCCTTGTATGAGCTTGAGAAAGCTTGTATGAGCTTGTATGAGCTTGTATGATCCAACCGGTCGCTGCGTCGCATCGCATCGCATTCTTAGTATCACTTTGACTGTGAGTTGATGGCGACGATAATGCACGATAGAAGCGCATAACAGCACGTATGAGCTTGAACGAGACCTAGCTTGGCCGTTCCACGCTCCACGAACTTCACCTCGGATCCATCACGAACCGCTTACGAACCGCCAAGAAGCATGGTTTGATTCGTGGCCGAGCGAATCGAACCATTGGTGGCTAGGGTTCGTTCGAATCGAACCCCTCACGAACCTAGCCTCGGTTTGATCCGACTCGGACCAATCCGCTTCGTTGCCAACACTACATTTGGTCCTTTGGCTGTTTTAGAACTTTGGTTATATGGCGCGCAGCAAATTTCTGACACCGTCGATGTAGTTCACACTTTGGGCCCACATTGGGGTTTGAGAGATTCAGTCATTTGGGCCTGCATCGAAACTTGGAGAAACCCGAACGTACTTTGAAAGTTCCTGAAAGCACGCCATACTTTCCAGCTTTCCAGTTTTCCAGCTTTCGCATGGCTTTCCTAGTTTCGCATGACTTTCCTGGTTGCTGCAATTATTATTCCCCAGCCTTCTTCTACATTCTTTTTATCTATCTAGCTATCTATCTATGGATGCAAACTCATGGTTCGCCAGGAGCTCACTGCTCAAGGCCTGCTAATGGCTCCAATTGAGTTTGGTGCTCTCAGACATGCGTTGGCTGGAGACCGCAGAGGGATGCTCTTGTGGACGGGAGCCTCCCGGTGGAAGTGGCAGGAGGCGGTGCTTGCTGGAGGCGGCACTGTGATGCTTTAGAAGTGATTGAAGTTCACTTGGAGATGGGAGCTGGCTGGAGGCGGTGCTTACTGGAGGCGGCACTAAGATGCTTTAGAAGTGGTTGAAGTTCACTTGGAGATGGGAGCTGGCTGGAGGCGGTGCTTGCTGGAGGTGGCACTGAGATGCTTTAGAAGTGGTTGAAGTTCACTTGGAGATGGGAGCTGGCTGGAGGCGGCGCAGGCTGGAGACGGTGTGGGAGAAAACCCGTCAAGGATTCTCGCATGGCAGAGGCTGCAAAAGAACGGCTTTGTTTCGAGGAGCGTTGGGAGGGAGTATCTCCAGCGAGATTATTCTTGATTGGCCCTAAAACTAAGAAAACAAAGAAAGAAGAAGAAGGAAAGAGAAGAGTTGATGATTGGTTGCGTGTCACCAGCGTCCATTTCAAGTCTGAACCCCTGGCGATGGTGTGATGCAGAGCCTCAAAAACCCTAACCAAGCACGAACTCACTAATCTCGTAGGTTTAGTGGTGGCCACAATTTTCCCACCACAACGGCACTGAGATGATACGATGTTCAATTGCCATGGTGTTGAGGAATACAATTGATGGTACAAAGTCAATAGTTGTGATTCGAGCCTTGGGGAGAGCAGATCTCCCAGTCAGATTTACCAGCCGAATCTTCAGCTTGGCTTCCATCAAATGTGCCTGTATGAGTCCATGTGCAAGCGCGGGAGTTGCAGAATAATGCCATATTACTGGTGGTGGTGGTGATGTTGATGGCGATGGTGTGGGTGATGGCGATGGCGATGGTGTGGGTGATGGTGACAATGGCACTTGAAGTCAAGCCTACACTTTGATGTCCACTAGCTACTGCCTGCCGTAGCTGGCTAGATGCTAGCGCCCTGAGCTCCCAAGTCATCAGCCGGCTGGAGCTTTGTCTGCTGGCTAGAGGTAGATCAAGCTTGGGATGCTAGGACGAGTGGATGCTATGGCGAGCGGAAGTTGGCATGAACTTCTGGCAAACTTTGCGTCAAATAGTGTGATGACGTGCTGCCAGCGAAATCATGACATCAACTTACGCTTATTTCAACGGAACCATGACGTCGATTGCTTGCATACCAATGCTTACTACCATGAACTCCCCCGGCTACGCTACCGCCACCTGCAACGCTACCGCCACCTGCAACGCTACCGCCACCTGCAACGCTCTCAGTCTCACGATGTTCAAAGGCCATGGTGTTGAGGATTATAATTGCAGGTACATGCTTGATGCTGATGATTTGGGTCTTGGGGACAGCAGATCTCCGAGTCAGATTTCCCAGAAGAATCTGCAGCTCCTATCCCATGAAATCTATGTGTATACAAGTGCGTGTGCAGCCGATCATGAGATGCCTACCCACTGAATCTCCATGATTGTGGTGAAGATGAAGGTGAAGGTGAAGGTGAAGGTGATGACGATGGCGATAGTTACTACACTCCAAGTTGAACCAACTCCAAGAACTAAGTCTGAGCATTAGTGAGCAAGTACTTCTCATGCTGGCTAGTGCATCTGATGATGACCAGTGCTTCCGGCATTGGCCCGTGCTTCCGACATTGGCCAGTGCCAGAGCTTTAGAAGCTGCCTAGTGCTTTTGACTCGGCTAGTGCTTCCGATGCTAACTAGTGTTCCGATACTGGCCAGTGCGTCCAATTCCGCAAAACTGTCAAATGACCAAATGGCCAAATGACCAAATTTCACGATGCCAGAGGTTAGTCAATCAGCAGAACTGTGCAAGAGTCCACACGTTTAAATGCATGACTTTCAGTAACTTTGGACTTACCAGCGGATGCCAAGCGACTAAAGGAATCTGTCGCTTGGAAGCGAGTATTCTTTTCGAACTTTCTTTTCGAACTTTACGAAGTTGGGAGTTGTCAATCTACACTAAACTCCACCCGCACTTCCGCGATGCCGTCGCAGTGTCGGCCATCGTGACGTATCTCTCTTCCCCTACTGTCTCTCCTTCCTGCGCATCAGCCATCTCTTCTTCGCCCCCCACGCCTTCTGTCCCTGCCCTGACCCTGATACCAATCGCTACTCTCTTCGTCCCTGTTGCTGCCTCCATCGCTTCGCTCACTGTGGCTCGCCTGGCTGGCCCAATGCTTCTGCTCTCGCACGCCGCTTTGGTGGCCTCGGTCTTCTTTGCACACCTGCTGCTGAATGCAATGTGGTTTCCTTTGCAGTTAGGGCACTTTTCTTGCGTGTGGCCACAGAGTTAGCCCTGCTTTGCGTTGCACCCCACGACATTGCACTTGTGGTCACTGGTACGGTGCGGGCCTGAGCAGTAGCCACACACTGGCTGGTTGCTACATCTGCTTTCAATATGGCCCCATCCACAGCACAGCTCGCAACTACTGTCAGGGCCAACGTTGGTGAATGGTTCGACACGGTACCACACTCCCGCTGCTTTGATGCCTTTTTTCATTAATCTCTGTGCCACTTTGCTCCCTTTCACAACAAAGACCACTGACGATGCGGAGATGTCCCCGTTCTGTCCTCTCTGCCTGATAGTGCGGGGGTTCGCCAGGCAGCGTATTTGGGTGGAGATAGCTACACCTTGGTTTTTGGCCTGGAATTCATCGCGCATTTTTTGTAAGCCTTCTGTACCCTTGCCCATGTACCTTACGAGCGGTACAGCGTGAATCTTTAGTCTCTCCCAGCACTCGTTCTCCTCAACGTCGATAAATCCTCTGTCGACCTTCCGTGCCGCAGTGATGATGATATCACCGTACAAGAGGGCCATCGCAGCCATCGTATTATGGTGGGTGATTGCTTTAATGGCCCCTTTGGCATTTCTTGTCGCGTTCATAATCCGGATGTGGGCCGGTGCCTTCTGGTTGAAAAGCACTCTACTGATTGCCGACGCGATTTCCTGGTCCATCTTATTTGAGACTGGGACGCTCTCGTCTCTGCTTGGAATGAGGCGTCTCGCTGCCATGCTCGAGCCAGTCGTCGGGGCTGGGCCTGGGCCGGTGATTTCATCAGCGGCCACAATCTTTTGACTCTGGTTTCACGGTGGAACTGTTTCCCACCGCCTAGCCGGTGAACGCGTTGGTGCCGGCTTTGACTTAAGTTTGGGCTGCGGTCTGGGCTTGGGTTGCTGCTACTGCTGCTGCTGCTGCTGTCGGCGCACCTCCAGCCCTTCCTGCGTGATGTCTGCGTGTTGCGAGGCCTCTAGCCCACCGCTGCCCGTGTCCATCCTGTCTGTCTCTTTCCCTCTCGCCTTCTGGTCTGGTGCTGTTCCCACTAGGGCCTTCGATACCATCTCAGTGATTCCCGCCTCCCACAACACGTTGTCCTGATGCCGTGCATCCCACTTTTCCTCCCTCTCCTGCATCCATGTTCTCACCCCTAGCCACTGTGCTTCTTAGATCGTCGCATGAGATTCCAACATATTCGCCAAGTGTCTGGCTAAGCTTTCAACAGTTCGGTGCAATTGCGTCAGCTCGTGAGCCTGCTGCCGGATCGTTCTCTCCATGCGACTCCTCCAGTCTCTGGGGATCTTCGAAGCCTCAGGGTCCTCAATCCTCGGTCTCTTTCCGTTCTCGTTCTGCCCCGATGGCTCAGTTGCGGTCGTGCTCGTATGGGCGACACTCATCGCATCACTGGCCATGCCATTCACCACTTCTCCTCCTCCTGCTCCTTCCATATTCATGTTCTCTCTCAAAATTGTGGTACCAATCGTCGCTCCGGTAGGGTTCTCTCCTCCTGGGGTCGCCATTGTTGTCGTTGCTAGTTAGGTGGTCGCGTCGCGAACGCGTGTGCGCTTTTGCAGTTGAGGTGCCTAACCTCCTCTGGCTGTCCAGAGGTGCTGGGAGTGTCGTCCTGGGGTCAATTCGATGCTAGAAATTGATTGCCGATATCCGCTTGTCGATTATTGCCGTGGTTATTGACTTAATTCGCTGATTCCGTTTCCGCCAAGACTTCTGCGGTTGGGTGTGTTCCTTTGCTAGACTTAGACGTAAGCAAATTAATTAGTCTAGGGGCCCGGCTGATATTACCACCGCACGAGTGCTTCTGCACTGTAGCGCTAATCTTACCTTCGAACGAGAGGGTGTGATTGCTGGTGTGCATACTGAATTTAATGAGATGGAGCGTATGTTGGATGCATTGTATCAGGAATCGATGGTAAAGGAGAAGTAGACCCACGAGAATGTACAACTAGATATATATATTTGAGGTTTTACCCTCGGCCGGGCTTACCCCTGAAGCTGGCCCGTCTGGCCCATCTGGATCACTGCCGTAAATGATTACCGTAGGGTACCGAAATGAAGCACCGATAAGTACACTTTCCGGCGGAGAAGACCGGATATGTACCCAGAGTGTCAGCAGGTGCCATGTGCACCCACCAGCAAGGCGATAAATCAGACTGTAAGTGCACCTGAGAGAAGATGAGATGTCAAGCGTACCTGACTAAAGAAGTTGCTGAACGAATGCAAATATAGCTACCGAACAGGTCTCGAAAAGACACTGAACGGATTACCAGATGGCTTAGCAGATGGCTTAGCAGATGGCCTACTCGGAGAATTGAGATTACCCTTCCGAGAGACGTCTGTTAAGACATCATGGCAAAGGATCTAGAGCTGAGTAACTTTCGATGTCATGCATGCTGCCAGGTTTGACTGGACGCAAGCACGTGCTGGCGATGAGTATCATTGGCCGAAGGAGTCAGGACTACCAGTAATCTCCTAGATGTTGCCAAATATTCCAAGGGACGTATCGAGTGGCGTACCGAATAGTCAAGAAAGGTCAACTTAATCACCTACTGAATGGCCATCTAAGGGAGTCTTACCGCCGGAATTAAATTGCCTACTAAAAGGTCTAGAGTAACTTACCGAGCAGGCTACCGAGAGTTCTACCGAGAAGACCATGTTATACCGAGTTCATTGGCTGTGATATATTGGTGTGTTGTGTACGTATATCTATGGGTCACTAAGCGCGCGAGACCTAAGGTCGTCCACCTAAAAAGTGGTAACGTATAAATGACAAGCCACGTCATTCCAAATGTACAAGCTTGGTGGTCGACTAATCAGAGCTCTCCGATCCTGTTATGTCCGTATTCAATAATCACTCAGCTCGGGGGACGACTGAGAGTCTACCAGATGAGGTTCACCGATGTGACGTCTACCGAGTCGAGAAGCATCGACAGGTCAATGGCGCCGTGGCCTACAACCGATGACTACTGACGGGGCAATCATGTGTACCGTGATATCAAACTAGCACCTACACCGTCGCCGGAATGGCATTCATCCTCCACCGGGATTAGACTCCCGCAAGCGCAGTCTCTTCAAAAAAAAACAAAAACACTCCACATCCCTGCTCACTTTTCCTTCTCTTCTAGCAGACTCCTGACGGTTGTCTTGAGCTCCAAAATTTGAGCTTTTCATCTTTCGATTTCCGCTATGAAGGCCTCCATTTTTGTCGCGCACGGTATCTATATTGGCTAATTTGGCATCGATTTGAACGAACCGACGGAGGTAGTCTTTCTAGGCCTCCTCGAAGGATTGCCAAATCATCTGTAATTCATGAAGACTGCCATCGTGGCCGCTCTCAATCTTTTCGGCTATAGGGCACAAAGCACGCTACTCTCTTAGACACACCTCCGACAACGCACCAAACCTTCGCTTGATTTTGCCAAGCCCCATTTCAACCAATTGTATTGAAGATCCCCAGAACTCTTAGGCTTCGAAGTTCAGCTATTCCACTAGAATGGTCTTTAGAAGTGCCAAACAACATGTTTGTCCCTGGGAATCTTAATGCCTCCCAGGCCTTGCAAGCATCTACCGACTATGAGTCCTTTCCTACTCAAGTTCCCACTCAGCAACTGTACGATGGAGACGAAATTATGAATTTCCCAGTCCCCCCCCATGTTGATGCAAACATGCCTTCGCAAGATAGCGAAAATCCTTACAAAAACCCCTCCCAAGCCAGTGATCTTGGCAACATTGAACACGGATACAACACGTCGATATTGTTAGAAACGATGCCAAGCTCTGATTTGGATTATGCGGGAATACACCAATAACCATCCACAGTGAGGATGGCGACAGATGGTGAAGAAGCTAATGATCAGGCAATGTCAGAGTCAGAGACCGACCTCTCATCTTTCTCCTCCATTGACAGCACTCCCAGGTAGAAGCCTCACCGCGAAATTATCCCCGCCACCCTGCTGGGAAGTGTTACAGTTGTTGTTGTTGTTTATTCATACTGTATATACTCTAGCGAGAGTATGACAGGCCCTTTAACACCTCCGCATCCGGGCAAGCCGGTTAGATGGCAGAGCTCCAACCTACTACCCTTCATCCACGCTGACAAAAGAAATGTAAATAACTGGCCACCCTCCATTGCAAAAGAAAAGCAAACGATGGACACTACCGACCTCCATGCTCTATGCCTCACGTAGAAGGGAACTTCCCAACATCCGTGCCCGCCAGGAAGTCCATCACCGCCTTGTCACATATCTCCATGGAAAACGGCTCAGAAATCCGTACCTGCCGACACCTGCCCGCTTTGCAGCCCGTTGCCTTCCCCACCTTCTTCCAGAGCTCATGCTGCGGGTGTTTCCAACGGCCGCAATGACAGAAAAGATGCTCCAAAGTTGTAACACCGGGAGCTTCGCTCCAGGTTTACCCGGTGAAAGTAGTATCCGTACTTAATTCGGGACTTGCTTCGATGGTTTGTTAGGAGGCTCACTGGGGATGTGAAATCACTAAAAGATTCTGAATGAAAAGAATAGCTTTTTAATGCGTATATTGTCAAGGCTTGTTCTCCTTGCTGAGATGGTTGATTATGCCTTTCTACCCTCGAAGAACCCAAGGTCTTTATACCTTCGTCTTCGCTTCTAACAAATACTTCTATCTACGCTGTTCTCTAAAGCTCCAGCACTTTAACCGCCTTTGGACCTCCTTCGAACCAATGCCCGTTCCTTCGTAACTACCGCGGTCTTCCATCTCTCGATCCTCTATCGTCTTTATCGTCATTGGATTATAATCAGACCATCGGCATCCCGTATGACATCAAGCTCGCCGGCTTGTGCCTCTGGACCAGTGGTATCCTTTCGATCTGATGACCTCCAGACGAATAGGCGTCTTTCGATAGAGAGCAGCTTTGCTGTTCAGAGTCGGCACGTATTCTTAGGCCTCCGGCAGTCGTCGGCTTTTAGGCTGGCGCTATATTGCTGGTTGCCGGCTGTCTGTTTGTTATCGGTCAGTTGTCAGCATCTTGGCCGATGCCATTCAGCTGTTTGTTGAGTGTCCGTATGTTATGGGTGATTTGGAGCAAACGCGACCGCAGCCATCAACCAGCCGTCGTTACTTATCGATGGTGTGGGTGTTCATTTGCTCGCCATCCAAAAAGATTGGCTCTGGCATCCGAGACGAGTGATAGCCGATGACATCTAATCAGGAAAATCGCGGTTCATCGTACAGGACCCCGCTGCGAACTTGCTAGGTGTAATACTACCCCCTTTCTTAGAGAGTTTGTGTCTGAACCACCATACTCCATACTCCATACTAATCTGCTCTTCATTGCCTTTGGCGAAACAAAATCCAGCGCGCTGAAGTGAATTTATTCGAAATCTCGACATAGTGAATCCGCACAGACCATTTTGCTTTGACCATTTGCTTACGGCTAGTTGAGACATGCAAGCACAATCGTCCAATCAGTTTGCTTACGTCCAGATGAGACATATGGCAGCAAGCAGAATTCATCAATCAGGTGCGTCCAGCTTGTTGAAACCAAGAAAAGGAAGGACTGTTGAGTCCTGCTCGCTGGATTGATTTTCTAGATACAGGTCCAAACTGCGTGTATATATATGATCTAAAACAAACTTTTACCAAGCAGCTTTCGCCAACACCAAGCAGCCTTTCGCCGACTATGGGAACCTTAAGATCGAGAGAAGGTTCTGGCAGGTGCAGGCATTGAGAGCCGCAGGGCTAAACCTTGAGTTAATGACGTCTAGTCAAATTACCGTCAACACTCCCCCTTAGCCCAAGGCTCGAAGCAGAGAAAAACAAAGAAATTCAAACATTTTCATCCATGCAAATTCATCTTTCTTCATCTTTCCATCCTTATTTTTGATCTATCACGAATCCAGGTCCATATCTACCCAAGTCTGATTTCTTTCACACATTCTCCCAGTTTCACTCCCCCATGGCCCTACTGACCTAGAAGAGAAACAATTGGTAATCCGCCACTGAGGCGAGCTTTACTTCACTTTTGGACTTCTCGTCCGCATACGAGACCCATTTATCTTTATTCCGACAATCCGGCTTCTTATGGCCTTTCTCTCCACATCCATAGCACATAAGGCCCTTCTGCTTCTTCGATACGAATACGGCGGCATCGGGAGCGACTCCCTCATCTCGGCGGTGGGTGATTTCGGACGATTCCAGGTTGGTGATGATGTCTGCGGCAGTATCTGCCTTCCCACTGAACTGCAGAGTGGTCTTGAAACTCCTCCACTCATCGGATTTTGGAAGGTTCGATAGAATACAAAATTTCCTCATTTTTTCTTCGACTGTGATATCGCAGATGGCCAAGTCTCTAATAATCGCATCATGAGTCGATATCCACTGTGTAACCGACTCATAGTCTTTGAGCTTGCATGATGCCAGTTTCTCTAGCTCATACTGACCATCAAGCTTCATTACTTTCTCAAAATCAGCCTTGATCTTGTCCCAGAGTGCTTTCGGTTCTTTATATTCTCTGTACCGCATCTGCATGGTAGGTACCATGAATTGAGTAATCACACCAGAGGTTATGTCATTGTTCATTTGCCACCTGTCCCAGTCTCTGAGAAAGTTTTCGAACCGCGTGAGATATACCGCATCGTTTGATTCAGGCTCAAAATTGTAATCGGGGTCTCGGGGGTCTCGAGCGACTTTCAGAGTAGTTGCAGCGTCACAGGATGTCGATGGCACAATCGGTGGCCGTGGGACTCACATTTCACCGGTGACAAACATCCAATAACCCTGCCGAAAGAGTATGCTTTCCATTTCGAGGGCCCATTGACAGTAATTTCGCTCATTGAGCATGGTGGCTGTTGTCGTCGTGGTCATGGCGAATAGTCGAGTAATAGATCGAGTAGTCAACAGAGAGTTGACACAGGAGGGTTACCGACACGGAGTCAATTCAAGAACGGTTGGTAGTTGACACAGAGTCGATACCAGAGATTGTCGTTATGGAGTTGACACAGGGTGGTCGTCACAAAGTCTACACGGTGCTCAAAGCAGGGGATGCGAAGTCAGCCAAAGTATTGTCACTGAGTCGGTACACTGCTTGAGACTCTCGGAGGTGGTCATCACGCAGTCAACCCAAGAACGTTGCTCAACGCCGGGAACACGGAGTCAACCCAAGTATTGTCACGGAGTCGATACACTGCTCGAGACTATCGACACGGAGTCGATTCAATAACTGGTCCTTTCCACGGAGTCGACACCAGGGGTAGGGGACACAGAGTCCGCCCAAGGACGGTGCTTGAAGCAGGGAACACGGCGTCAGCCCAAGTATCGTCACGGAGTCGATACATTGCTCGAGGCTTTCGGAGGTGGTCTACACGCAGTCGACACGGTGCTCTAAGCATGGGACATGGAGTCTGCCCAAGTATCGTCACTGAGTCGATACACTGCTCAAGGCTTTTGGTGCTTGAGATCGGTATGCGAGGCTTTCGGAGGAGGGTGCTGGTTCTTGAAACAATTCACACTCTATGAAACTAATAGATGTTGATTAACCTTGAACAAGGAAGTGCCGGGCTCATAACCTGTTGAAACCAAGAAAAGGAAGGACTGTTGAGTCCTGCTCGCTGGATTGATTTTCTTGATACAGGTCCAAAGTGCGTGTATATATATGATCCAAAACAAACTTTTACCAAGCAGCTTTCGCTGACACCAAGCAGTCTTTGGCCGACTATGGGAACCTTAAAATCGAGAAAAGGTTCTGGCAGGTTCTGGCATTGAGAGCCGCAGGGCTAAACATTGAGTTAATGACGTCTAGTCAAATTACCGTCAACACAGCTAAGACACTTTACTTTCTTTTTCTTGATTTGGAAAATCTTGACCCTGTGTGCCCTTAAAACAAAATCCCTCTTGCACTCGATCTGGAAAATTATGACCTCATGTGCCCTTAAAAACCAAATGTTTCGTCCAGTGTCTTCCTAGCTGTTAAAAACCCTTCGTGGGGAAAAAGTACTAGCTCAACTGTTCTTTTAACCCGGTTATCCTTCGAGGCCTGAGGATTTCGTCTGTGATACTCCATTAACAGTCTCTTGTCATTGAAGTTCTCATAAGGTTGCCCCGTCTAACCTGCTTCTTCCGGATACCCCTTCCACTTGACCAGATATAAAACCGGTTTCCATTCCTTGCTGTACTGACAGCCCATGACGTCATCAACTTCATAGCCTGTTTCGTACTTGTAGCCATCGACATCATAACCAAGTTTATTCTGCTCGCTGGCTGAAGCTCGCTCAAGTGTAGGTCTAGTTGGGTTGGTGGCGAGTCGATAAGGTTCTATGAATGATACATGGAAGGCATTGTGAATACGCCATCGATTTGGCAACTCAAGCTTAATACCGGTGGGCGCAAGCACCTTTGAGACCTTCAAGGGTCCCGGAAGCTGTACATCTAGTTTCCTAGTCTTCGAGTTTTGAGGTTCTTCCCATTTAGCATACCTAAATCACCAACCATATACTTCGGAGGTTCCATATCATGCAAGTCATGGTACTTCCGCATTGTCTTCTGTGCTGGCTCTAATCCCTTACGGCAGAGTCCATGCATGCTGGTTATCTCATGAACATAATTCTTAGATGCTGGATTCTTCGCTTCTGCTTCGATGAGGCAATTGGTTCGAGGATCGAACCCAAAGTCTGCAAAGAACTGTGACATTTCCGTAGCGGTGGTGAGAGAGTTATTATAAGCTTATTTCGACATTGGTAATATTTCAGCCCAATTGTCCTGTTCATAATTGCAGTAGTTCCACGGATAGCATTGCAGCGTTTAGTTGACCATTTCCGTTTGTCTGCCGATTTGAGAGTGGATCGGCGAAGACATCTTCAACTTGATGTCCAGAGCCCCCACCAACGAGGACCAAAATGAGGAGGTGAATCTAGAGTCCCGATCTCACGTTATATTCGACGGTGGACCATGAAATCACCATACTTTTTTCACAATCATCTTGACCAGGTCTGTAGCTCTATTCTCTCCATCTGTCAATGGAATGAAGTGAGCCATTTGGGTGAATCGGTCGACGATTACCCATACCGATGATCATCCGTCTGATACCGGTAATTCGATATTGAAGTCCATGGAAATCGAATCATTTTGCTGGTATGCTAATTCGAGGGGTTGTAGATGTCCATAGCCAGCATGACAAGCTGCTGTGTTTCTCTGATATTCAGGGCATGAGTGGACATAACCTTCGATGCATTTCTCCATTTCAGGCAAAAAGAAATTTTGTCTGACCAGCTCGATTGTCTTATCCTGCCCTATCTGTCCAGCCACCTTCGAATTGTGCTGTGTTTCTAATATCTTTTTCTTCAACTGCAGATCATTCAGTATCCACAGCCTGACTTTAAAATAAAGTGCTTCGTCTTCGAACGACATATCTGGGCTTGGATTTCCTTCCATAGCTCAAACGTACTCATCCTGGCATGCAGCATTGTTATCAGCGGCCCTGACCACTTCTTTACACAACCATGAGTAGAACATGACAACTTGGATCTCTCCCAACTGTGCAGAAGAAAACGCAATTTGTTCGCCTCGTAACCTCATGCCGTCACTTGTACAGTTTCTCCTTCAGCAGTTACCAACTGATTGGGTCTTGGAAGGCGGTGGATAGGCTGGTTTTTGTTTTCTTTGGCACAACATCCCCCATTTCCAGGGGGGTACTCAGAACGCCTAGATAATACATCCGTCCCATTTGCACTACAGGGTTGGTAGAATGTTTTGAAATCATATCATGCCAATTCTTGGGCCCAGCTGGCTTGTCTCCAATTCAAGATTTTCGTAGTTGTAAAGTATTCGAGATTCTTGACATTGGTGAAGACACTGATTGGGTGAGCTGCACTGTCGAGATAACGGCTCCATTCTTTGAACGCGGATAGTATGGCAAGCATCTCTAGGTCATGGATTTCGTAGTTGATCTTGGCTGTATCCATCTTTCAAGCGTGGTAGGCAATAGAGTGCAATCGTCCATCAATGACTTGGGAGAGTGCTGCGCCCATCTCAACATTGCTTGTGTCTGTCTCAATAGTATCCATCATGTTATGAGACATGCTGACACCTTCTCCCGATATGAGGTACCTGAGGAACTCAACTTGCTTCTGGTGCCATTTGCACTTATCGGGTGCAAAGGCCAAGATGTTTTCCTGAAGCCGACAAAGAACTTCTTGAGTCAATCGCACATGCTCTTCTTCATTTTCTGTATGGGTGAGAATATCAACTATATAGACTACTACTCCATGATTAATTGGATCTCGCACGATCTCATTCATCAAATCTTGGAATATAGCTGGTGTATTGGACAATCCGAAGGGCGTAACATGGTATTCATAATGTCCATATATCTTACGAAATGCTGATTTCGATTCATCACTACGTTTAATTTGAATGAGGTTGTACCCAGCATGCAAATGAATTTTTGTGAAAATCCTCGATCCAGCAACCGTGTCACAAAGTTCGTTCATAAGTGGCAATGGATATTGGTTCATTTTTGTAACACGATGTTGACCTCTTTCGTCGACGCACAATCGTAAGCCTGTTCCGTGAGGCATTGGAACGAAGAGTATGGGTGCACCCACGAGTGACTTGCTAGGACGGATCTTTCCAGAATCCAGAATTTGTTTCAGATATTCATTAAGGACCGAAAGCCCCTTTTCCGAGGAAGCTAGATGGGACCCCATGGACGTTGTTCTCCATCCTTGAAGTCAATGGCATGATCGTAGGTTTGATGAGGTCAAAGAGCATTGGCAGTTTCCCCATTTTATAATCTTTCGAAGTCTCTGCATTGCCATGGTGTTCACTCTATCCAAACGATCACAATTTCATGTGCTGTGTTGACATGCATTGACCCAATTACCCTGATCCATCCAGCATCAGCACCGAATTTCAATATAGCATTGTCATATTCAATTGAGAACGAAGATTCTGCTGCCTTTGTATGATGTTGATGGCAGTGTCTCAAAGTAAATTGGAGTTTATCATTTTCTTCGGTAAATTCGCTGAGTGCACTATGTTTGACAATCAACCCGTAAGGTAACATGATATCGGACGTATATTTCATTGGACCAATTACAAAGATTTCTTTGGTATAACGAGATTCGTTCTGCACAGTGACAGAGAAGGTGTACTGTGAACCCGCTCCTTCTCATCTTTCTCCATTGAAGTTTTCGACTATCTTAGGTTCTGTTACAGTCACTAATTGAACACCATGTGAATCGGCCCACTGTATCAACATCATAGGTGTCTCACACCCTGTATCCAAGAGAACCCTGACCGGGACATTCTTATTGTCATGAAAGCTTGCAAACATGTATACTGTGGGTCTTGAACCTGTCTTTGGTTCAGGTGGTAATTGTTGCTTTGGTTTCTTGGGTACAGGCTGAAATGCGCTGGCCACAACCTTGCGTTTTCGATCTTTTCGGTTGACGACCATGGTGAACTGTATTTTGACACAGCTCCGGCTGCAATAGGTCGTGGTCGATGCATAGTTGAATGAGGTTCAAATGAGCATAATCAAGTTCGATGGCAATTGCTTGTCACTTGTCATGCTTGGATGCTATATGACCAGCATATCTTGAGTACTGAACTCATCCTCAGGCACCCTTTTCTTAAACAGCAGAAATGAAAGTTTATTCCATATCGAAAACCTATGCAATACCAAAGACTGCATTGGCAAAACCAAAATCCCAAATGAAACATAGATGTCTATACACATGTCATCCCAAAGAAATATGGATGTCTATACCCATATATACAGAAGCCAAAGGTGTCTGTACTTCATAGAGCATGGGAATGACCGCAATCCTTAGCCTTAATACCTATACCGATAGATTCAAAGAAAAGACAAAAGAGACATGTTTCAATCATCAATTTTCATACTGTCGGAGTCATGCTCATAGAACATTCAGGAACCAGGGTTGCGGAACAGAAGTCTGTAATTTAGACTTCATATTCATCTTTCTGTTGGACGAGACCTTGATATGGTTCTTACAGAACACTCATCGATGGTCCTCAGAACCGCAGCGCTCGCACTCCTCACGCTGTGCTCTAGTTTCCACAACAAATCAGGAATGCTGTTAGGGCTACGCCCTTGTCCAAATTGATAAGCTTAGGACCCTTCTTCTCCATTCGAGGTTTCTTGGAGTCTGAACCCTTATCACCATCATCATCACACATCCTCTTATTGTTCATATGTTTGGTTTTGTGATCATTATGACGGTGTTTGTTTTTCCCTTGCAGGCATCACTCACAAGCATGGCTGGCTGTTTTGAAGCAGGTGTTTGTATTCTGCATCATCGTTTTGTGTAAGCTTCGAAACAGATGGTCGATCATTAATATCTTCATTGAGGCCGCTGTGCAGAGCTTCTCACGATACAATTCCTGATATGCCCAGTTGGTAGTTCAGGGCCTCCATTCTTACGATGTAGTCCTGGATATCTCCTTTGTACTGCAAGTTTTTTCATCATTTCAGAGGCATTCTTTTTCTTCCTCCATATCGATGATTGGTTTTTCCGGGCAGGGGTACTGGGGATGGTCATCATCGGTACCGGAATCATAGGAGCAAGAGCTGCTCGAGCTGAAGCTAGAAGACTCGGAGTCATCTGGATGTGGGTCTCCTGCAATGCCTCCTGCACCGTCTCCATTGCCCTTGGGCGTGGGAGTCATAGCATGTCTGATCCAGATTCCCCCATCCTACCTATCGGTGTACCGAATGCTGAATTGTTCGGCATCCAGTTTCATGTCTCCTGCCTTTGGTAGAATAACTGACCTCGCCAGGTGGCGTGCCGATTAATTCATCCGTTCATTTGAGTGCTTGGTTTGCAGAGCTCTTGTGGATTTTTCGAAACTGGCTTTCAAAGTCCTTGTTTGTCTCCCATACTGCAGCCTTTCCCTCCGTCGTATCGAGTGTATCTGGGAGGGTGTTTCCAGCCTTTCGTGACAGCGGGATATGCTCATCGAGATCAGTCTTGAGGCCATCGTACGCTTCGGTGAACTGCGCTTCGGTGGACTGGGCTTACATTCCGGCAAGTACTGCTTGGATGTTAGCTGCAAAAACTTTGATATTGGATAATGATATCGGAATGTTTTTCAAACTGTGCTCATTTCATCATTTCCACATTCAGGCAACAGGCATCGTATATCTCGTTCTGCCAGGCGACTAGGCCATTGTAGGCTTGGGTCAACATATGTAGTGTCGTTTGGATTTCGAAATGCGTTTCCTTTTCCTTATTGCAGGATTGAATCGATGCATTCTGTCTTCAGACCATCGCATAGGCTTCTGCCATATGGGTGTTAGATCTGTTTCCAATCACTATAACATTACCAAAAAATGCTGGGGTAGAGATTTGGCGGAGTGAAAAATTACAAACAGAGCCTTAGTCCTGTGGTGAAGCAGTTTTGATGGCTCATAGTCTGGCGCATAATCCTTATACCTGGATATCGCAGGCTGTGAGGTCCCTCGTAACATTTCGGAATTTTCGAACAGCAAAGTCTTCTGCTGACACTTCTTCCTTTCTCATGGGTTTTGCAGTTTCCTTAAGCTCGATCTACTCTCAGACGCTGTGATTGAAGAGATGATCTTCTTTTCTATATCCGAAGATGTTAACGGATCTCGCAAAACCGGACCCACTTTGACTGTTTGAAATTCACTCTTCGCAGTGCATGGTGGCTTCTTGAATTGGATGGGATAACCGAGAGGGTTGTTTCTGCTCGCGGATAGAGGATCAGAATGTGTTGTCCTCAGTGGTGAAGGTATGCCCGGAACGAATCATCTGGTTCCTGGGCTTCGAAGTAGGTGTCAATGTCTTCATTGGTGTCCAAGAAGGTGTTTTCAGATGTGTTCGAGGGGATTGATATGAAAACAAACAGGGTACCAATGAGGACGAAAACGGAAAGAAGTCCGTAGACATGGAACAGCATCAAGACTGCATGGTTTGTATCGAAGTGGGTAGATGAGAGGTTGCGAGAAGGTTGCTTGATGGATTAGCGAGCGACACACAGGTCACCTGGACCCTGCGCTTTAGCCGAGTGGTAGCCGAGCACGCAGCCGCACCTTATATATTCAGCAGAACCTCCCACCACTATCCCTGGCTCAAAAAAACTAATGCCCGTTCCTAAAGAACATTCTGAAAAACAAAAACTGATCCTTAACCTTCCTAACAACCCCTGGTAGGCAAACCCACTACGAACCAATGAAAACCAATCCTTAACCTGCCTACCATCGAAAACTCATTCTTAACCATCCTGCATCAACATACAGACCAAAAGACCCTTCTCTTGATGGTACTGCCGCAGTAACCCTTTGAAGCCGCCTCCCAGGTTGACCAATGGCTGCCAATCCGGTTCGGAGTATCCAAGCCACTTTACCTTGAACTGTAGAGTTTTGACCCAAGAGCCCTGATCCTCAAGGATTGCTTCCACTGCATAATCTGGAACATTGTCGGTCATCGGCCATAATGGTGGCAGTGCAGGGTGTTCTCGGCTATAGTCCACACAGTCTCCTTTCAAACGCAATACATTGAAGACATTGGGCATTTTCCAGTGAGCAGGCGTATCCAACCTGAACGCATTGATACCGATGGCTTCAGTGATGCGCAATGGGCCGCAGATATTCTGTTGAAATTTCCTGGAGTTCAGATTTGATGACTCATATTGGGTGAGATATGCATAGCCAATCGGGAGTAGCGTAGTATAGAGAAAAACTGAGTCTCCCACCTTGAAGCCGTGCGGGCGGCGACACTTGATGGCCTTCTGGATTATCTTGGTCTGCGCTTCCTCCAGCCGGTCTGTCAGCATGTGCAAGTCTCACATCATCTACTCGGCATATTTGTCGGCTTGCAAGCTGAGTTTTGACTGACTGTTTGGACTCGGAGTCGGTACGAGCAGGTCAATTGGCATTCTTGGCACAAATCCAATATCGGCCCGAAACGGAGACGTCGTAGGTGACATATGGTACGCTCCATTGTACGTAAATTCGGCCAGTAGAATAAGACGATCCGACTGCTTTGGGCAGCACGCTATGTCTGCCTTAAGATAACGTTCGACGACTGCATCCAGCTTCTCTGCTTGGCCGTCTGTCTGTGGATGATTGGCGGTAGAGTAGTGGAGTTTAATTCCCAACCGGGCCGTGAGGGAACCCCAGCCATCTGACATAAACCGAGTATCCTGATCAGAGATGATGTCGTCCAGGACTCCTCTGTTTTGTACCAACAAGGCAATGAAATCTTTGGCGCACGCTTTGTAACGGCACAGGTCAGGCCATAGTGGTTCGGGTTGAGGCTGGGATGAGTAAGCACAAACCTTACGTTAACTCTGCACGGCTGCCATCGTACGGTAGCGATTGTCATACTTATACACAAACATACTGATTCACCTATTCTCGTTTGCCACCCTACCGACCCCAATTAACATAGGAGCCAGTACGAAGCCTTACCGGTCCGTACTCGCGCATACACTATAATCACTGTTCAGTCAGCGGCCACGTTTTGTTCATGGGAATTCGCGATATTTACCCCCTGGCTCGACATGTCGGACACATATACAACACCTGGAGAACCTTCAGAAAACTTCTCAAAAAGACTCAAATAAGTCAATTCCGAACTCAATAGCCTCAAGAGGCCACCAAAGATAGCAACGAGAACTCACTTACGAGTCAGTGATGATCGTGGGAGTCAGGAAACGGTCCAAGCCGCAGCCTCTGCGTTGGGAAGCCAATGAACACTAAGACCTAGAATCAGTATCACCCTGATGGTCAAGCCGGAAACCGAAGTCGAAGACAACGAGTACGACGAGGATGAAGATGCCCAATATTCTACCGGCATTACTGACTACTATAACATCCGATCTGCCATCACCGACGAAGCTGTCCGTAAGATGTCAGCGCAGAACTCATTCATCCAAGCCATGATACACCAGGAAGCCAATTGGTTGAGTGCTGAGAAAGAGCTATTGACCCTCGAAAAGAAGCAGTTGGTCTTGAAACGCGCCAAACAGGACACTGCCACCCTTGGGAAACACAGGATTTTCGACATGGTCGCCCCCAGGCGATTCTGCAGCAGAGCAAAGATGTTAGACAAGTTTTTCAACACGCTACGCACCAATTTCAACTCTCACAAGCATCTATTCCCATGTGGCGGACCTGATCAAGTGCATTATGTGGTCTGTCTTCTTGATTCATAGAGTGACCATCACGACCATGCCCAGCGGCAGACCCCAATGACCGACCCACTCGAATGGGCTAGCGACATATAGGCAGACTGAGATCCAGGCTAAGAAGATTTCGCCCATTTCAGGAAAGAGATTTTCCGGATCTACTGAGATAAAGACCGTTGCAATCATGCAGTGCTGAAGATGCTGGACGATTATATTCAACTCCCAAACGAACCGGTTAGAACCTATGCGAATAGTATCAAAGCTAATTGGAGGCAGGTGGGTTGGAACTCACCGATGCTGGAGATAGCACGCTACGATTTGGCCTGGGGAAGTCGGCGGCACCATCTGAAAAATAACATCGGGCAGATGAGCCCGAAATCCGGGTGATTCGAATGAGTCGAAAAGCGATTTGACAAGGCCGCATCTTCGGAGGTTGTACACACCCAGTTGAAAGGAAAGGAAACCGGTGGCCAACAGAAACCACCAGAATTGTCAAACAAAGGCGGAAAGCGAACCGACTGGCCTTCCATCTCTCAACCATCAGAAGCCATACAGACCGAGAAATCGTCAGGTGGAGGTGGCTGCAAATCCAGGAACTATGGAAAATCCAGCAGAGGAAGCAATCTTTCCAATTTACTGCTGGCACCCTTGACCTCACAAGACGTCCATGAGAACCGGCAGGCCAACCAGCAGTGCACACAGTGCAGGAACCAAGGTCATAAAACTCGCCGCTGCACCAGGTACAGCAGACCAAATATGTCCGAAATAAACTCCAACTCTGGTGGAGGTGGTCACCAGCTGAAACATCAAAAATCGTTTGACACCCAGCAGTGAAAAAACTCACATACCTCTCCAGGCACCTAGCCCGGCGGGGGAGGATGGATGAACAGGAGTTAAGGCTGGAGATGCTAGGGACGAGGGCGATGTTGGCAACTATAGATGAGATCCAACCCCACCGATTAGCCCTCAAATCGAGAGTTATTTTGCAGCCGCCTAGGGCTCACATTTCAAGTCAATACTTAGGTTGTACAGAGCAACCGGATTCAGCGGACATTGTTCACCAAGTACAAATTCAAGATCAACACTGTGAAATTCAGCGCATTTGAGTACTCATTGACTGCAGTGCGACGAACATCTTCATGGCACCGAGGCTGCTTAGGGGACTTGGGCTCATATGCGGACCCGCATTCACATCCACCCATGGCCTGAATGGTCAAACGATGATGTCTGCGAAGGAGAGCAGACAAACCAGCTTCTTGGTTCAATATTATGAGCACTTGGCTCCGGTTGACGCATCGGAGGTGCTGGTCACGCCAATGGCATACGACCTGGTTCATGGTCTACCTATGTTTATGGAAAGGAGCCCTGAGATGGACTGGAATACCTGTCGATATCTCCCTCTGCGGACCCCTCGAGGCGATGCAGCACCGGCGGCCACCATTGTGGCGTCGGAACCTCCACAGGAAATGAAGTTTCGGCTGCAGGAGGGCAGTGAAGAGAATAATCATCCAGACATACATCTGCTGGGAGCCACCGCATTCGACGACCTACTGGCTAGCGACGAGGTTGTTGAGGCCTGCGCCATACGAATTGATGATTGCCCACGGTTGCTGGGAACTGCCCTGGATGGCACTGCTGACAAAGGTGGGTGAAGCCCCATGAGCTGCACGAGCGAGCAGCAGAAGTGGTGGTAATTGTGGCAGCAGAGTTACCAACAATGTGGGGCTTGAATGACTGCTACAGGCTCGCCGAGTCATGAAGGAAGGATGCGAGCTGCGGCCATGCTCCATTGTTACGTGCCGGCAGTACTGCTACTCCCGGAATTCCTTACCCTACATCCGACGAAGTTGAAAGCACACAGCTAACATAATCAGATGGAACGATTTTAGAGACCATAGCCACCGACTACGGAAGTCGCATCCATAACATGTCGGAAGTCGAATAAAAGATCCTTCATGTCTTACATTGAGACGAACCTTTCAAATGGGATTTTTCAGCCGTCATCATCGCCGGCGGCGTCAGCGATACTTTTTGCCAAACACCAGAATCGAGAATTAAGGCTTTGTCTGGACTACTGCGCACCCAATGAGGCGACAGTTAAGAACCGGAACCCCATCCTTTGATTTCAGTGATTTTTGACCGCATGGGAGGCCCCCGGGACTTTACGAAACGTGATCTCCGCAGAGCTCATCGTCTCATTTCCATTAAGGAGGATGACGAGTACAAGACGGTATTCCAAACCCGATGCGGTCAATTGGAGTACAAAGTCAAGCCATTTGGCTTGACGAATGCACCAGCTACTTTTCAGGCCTATATGGACGATTGTCTGTGGCCTTACATTGGTGACTTTGCTGTGTGCTATCTTAATGATATCCTGATCCATTTGATGAACGAGACGGAGCACGACCAGCACGTACGGAAGGAGCAGGGAACACTTGCAGAGTTCAGACTGTTTTGCAAGGCGGAAAAGTGCTGATTGGGAGTCTCGGCAGTGGACTTTCTCAGCTTCGTTATCAGTTCTGCAGGAGTCGGTATGGAGTCGGACCGAATATCAACAATCATGGATTGGCCGACTCCTGCGTCAGTCCATGATGCGCAAGTACTGCTCGGGTTCACGAACTTCTACCGGAGATTCATCCCAAAATATTCCAAGGTGACCGTCCCGCTCACGGAATTACTAAAGACCAATGGGCAGAGCAGTAAGTCGAAACAACAATCAAATCCATCGCAACCGATCGGTTCCAAATGGGAATGGACTCGGGAAGCCGAACTGGCATTTCGGAAACTCAAAATGGCCTTCACCGCAGTACCAAATCTGCTGCATTTCGACCGTGGCAAGCCCATCGTTCTCCCGACCGATATGAACGGCTTTGCGATTGCAGCCATCCTAAACCAGTATGACGGTGTTGGCACCATCAGACCAGTCAATGTTAACTTGCGGAAGTGTTCGCCATCCAAGCAGTACTACGATAAGAACGACCGTGAGCTCCTTTGTATCGCCAACACCATGATGCAGTAGCGTCACTATCTCGAAGGAGCGAGGCACAAAATGTCAGTGAGGCGTGACCACAAGAACCTTGAGTATTTCCAAACCTCCAAAGTGCTGTCACGACAACAGGCAAGATGGTCGGAAATCTTATCAGTGTATGACTTTACCATTGAGCACCTAGAAGGCACCAATAACCCCTCGGAGGGCCGGTCCAGACGGCCCGACTACGAACAAGGCTATGAGAAGCTAATCGGGAGGCTTTTGTCAACCCTGCCAGTGAGGGCCATTAAACCTGAAGTTGAACCTTACGATGATCTCCTACTGACGATTCATAAGGCCTTGTCTTCCGACACATTGGCAATTGCCGTGAATGTGAAGATTGTCGACTCACACATGTCAAACACCCACAAAGACTAGAACCAATGGACGGTCGTCGCTGGAGCACGGACATACGAAGGGAGGATATATGTTCCCGCAGGCGAAATGCTTCGCACTTGAGTAATTAGTTTCTTCTATGACATTCCAGAATCAGGGCATTTCGGAGCCCTTGAGACCACTGAACTAGTTTCTAGGGACTTCTATTGGCCCGCATTGGACGTGCACATATGGAAGTACATCAGTGGCTGCGAAGTTTGCCACCGCATCAAGGCCCTACGGCATGCTCGACACCACACAATGATTACCTTGGCACCTCGGACACGATCCTGGGAAGGTGTCACAATTGATTTTGACACCAACTTGGCGAAATCAACTACATCCGAGAATACGGGAATCTTGGTGATTGTCAATCAGCTGACGAAAATGGCCATCTACCTTCCGTGCCGGAAGAACTTCGATTCCCATGAACTGGCCAGCCTCTTCTTGGAGCATAACATTTGCAAGTATGGTGTGCCTGACAACATTTTCACCGGTCGAGAAGGCCGATTTACGAGGCGATTCTGGACAAGGGTATGATCCCATATAAGCACTGACCACCGACTCTCGACCGCCTTCCACCCACAGACGGACGGCCAGACGGAGAGGCAAAATCAGAAGATGAAGCAGAACCTCCAAGCCTTTTGCAACTACAAGCAGGATAACTGGGTTGAGCTTCTCCCATTGGCCGAGTGTGCATACAACAACTCCGTACACCACTCGACTAGGATGACCCCCTTCTGGGTCAATTACCACTACCATCCACCCCTGCAGTTCAACGCTCCCAAGGTCTCTTCAAAACTGATGTCGGATATCCAAGCAGACGCAATGACGGCGGCACCAGCCGAGACCAACCAAATACTCCGCGAGAACCTGCTGGAGGCCCAGGAGCGACAGGCCACATATGTTGGAGGCAAAGAAGTCACCTTTGAGGTCGGAGATAATGTTTGGCTCTCAACGAGGAACATCCGTATGACAAGACCATCCAAGAAACTCAATTTTAACAGAGCAGGCCCCTATACGGTGGGTATGGTCATCAATTGGAACACTTACAAACTCAACCTTCCGAGAATGGTGCAAATTTATGATGTCTTCCACGTTTCTTTGCTCAACCCATACATGCCCCCAATTGCCGGCTGCCCGACATTAGAGCCTCAGACAACGATTGTCGACGATTCTGCTGAATGGGAGGTCGAATGAATCCTTGACTCTTAACGACGTTATCGATGCCTCCACTACTTATTTCAGTGGGCAGGCTACAACTATATCCGAACGAGCTGGGAGCCCACAATCAACCTCTGAAATGGAAAAGAGCTAGTCGACGGGTTCCATCAGGAGAATCCGGATAAACCCTGAAGGTAATTGGATAACCACTATACGAAGGATTTGGAGTATTTGGAGGCATTTAGCCAAAATTGGGGCCTTTGAGTTTCCCCTTTCTTCATTGTTCTCTTATGGATTTCGGCCCGGTACAAATAGTGTCAGCACTGATTGTACTACCGACCACTTGAGTTGCATTTCCCCATGCACCGAATCCGCCCTGAGGTTGCCTGATTGGCTCTGATCAGTTGCGGCACTTATGATGACGTGAGAGGCCTATCCAATGGCGCATAAACCTGGATCTTACTTCATCTTCATATAAATATATTTAGCAGCCCTCGAGGTCTGCGCCGACACACGAGGATGATGTAACGGCTGAGGTCAGGCCTCAGTGGTTAGGGTTGCGGCTGGGCTGAGTAAGCATCAACCTTAAGTAGACTCTGCACGGCTGCCATCGTACAGTAGCGATTATCTTACTTATACACAATCAGACTATATCACCTATTTTGGTTTGCAACCGTACCGACCCCAATTGACATAAATGTCAGTACAAAGCCTCACCGTCCCGTACTCGCCCTTACACGCTTCTGCAGTGAAATCTTTTTCCTTTGCTGCTTCCCACTGCACTCTCTTGGTTAGCGGATCGACCATCATGATTATGCAGTCCTAGCCGTCCTTGACCGTAGCTGGCAGTTTCGTAATCAAGTCCACATCAACCCTTGAGGACCGTGTCTCCAGAATCGGCAGCGGTTGTCGTAAGCCGTCTGGAAGTTGATTGCAATGTTTCACACTGTGGCATACGTCGCAACCCCCAACCCATACTCTTGCCAATTGAGTCAGATGAGGCCCATAGAGCTGTGATATGATGGTTGCCACCGTTTATTCTGCTGCTTGGTGGCTGCCGCCAAGCGGAGATTCGTGACCTTCCGAGATGATATCGCTCCTCATGTCTGATGGAATGCAGAGTATTCCAGTGTCCCTGCCAAAATGATAGCCAAGGTCAAGTTGAAATAGCCTCGCCCACACGGTGTTTTTCTGATGGTGCTGCTTTTTCACACACTGTGTTGCCTCATTACTGGCCTGGTCGGTTATTTCGGCTTCCTTGCAGAGGACATCGCCAATTGGATTGCAATATGCGTCTTGAACTAGTAATTCACACACCTCTTGCTTTGATTCCTGTACACCGATGATTTGAAAATCCATGGTGTTTACACTGATGGTGGGTACTGGGGTTGCCGAGGCTGGATGATGGATTCTGTTCAAACCATCTGCCACAACGTTGGCCTCTCCTGGGAATCATTTGATTGATCAGTCAACCTGCCACATTATATCCAGGTGTCGCCATTGGCCACTGGAAAGCTTCTTCTGGCCTAGAATATGCTGTAGTGATGTGTGATCTGTATATACTGACGTGTGTCGAATGCTAAAATAAGGCTCTCAGTGGGTTAAGTTGACGTGTATCGCCAATCACTTACAGTCATACGCTGCATACCCCATCTCGACGTTGTTCAGCTCTCGAGGGAAGCAGCACCACCGGCGCTCCTCCAGCCGGCCCATGGTTCCCCATGGTCGCTTTTGAGCCAGAATTCCTCCAATCGCCACATCTGATGCATCAGTGCACATAATATAGTCGCGCTCCTGATCACGTAGTGCCAGCACCGGAGCACCCGCCAAAGTCCTCCGATTATTGTAAAATTCCGCCTGAGGTTTCCGCAGCCACCAACATACAGGTTTTTTGGCTGTCAACATGTATAGCTCTGTGGTCCGGTGGGCGAATATGTGTACAAATGTCCTATAATGGTCTGACAACCCTAGAAATGATCGAAGCTCGGTTGTACACAACGGCACCGGCCAGTCTCTCATGGCTGCTATCTTCATATCCACCAAGTCAATTCCATTCAAGTTGACCATGAACCCGACAAACGAAGTTTCCGTAGCTCCAAATAGGCACCGTCGCTTGTTCAACCACAGGCACGGCGCCCTGATTGCCGGCACGATAGCTTCAACCTGTAGCTTATGTTTAGCCAGATTGCGAGAGAAAATTAGAATGATATCTAGGTAAATAATTATAAACTTGCGATGCGGGCCTAAGATTGGATGCATAACACGCATGAGCACTGACGGCGCGTTGGTCAGGCCAAACCGATTTAATGTCCACTCGTAGAACCCCTCCAGAGCGACAAACGCCATATCATCCATGTCATCCAGATATATGCGTAAATGATTATTAACCACTGGCCAGGTCGAGCTTCGTCAATACCCAGGTGCCGTTCAACAGAGCGAAGGAATCATCTATATACGGCGCTGGGTATCGTTCTTTGGTGGTGATTGAATTTAGAATTCCACGTGTTGCCAGTCTGACATCAGATATGGCACGCGGTCAGGTGGCTTTGGTGTCGGATCAGTATCTATGAGGAAGTCATGTCTTGAGGTGGTTGGAACTCCAGTTGGCGGTCCGAAAAAATCTGCAAATGCCTTCCTAACTAGTAACAGCAATGTTTCAAGGTCTGTCAGCTTGTATCGAATAGGCTCCTCACCCTCCTGCATGATTTCGTCGACGCGTTCCCGCATGTTGGCTGTATAAATCTCTAATGACTTGCCCTTGGCAATTAAGAACGCAGACACCATATTATTTGCTGATCTACAGGCCTGTCACGGTTGTGTTGAGTGACGATCGGTGGTGGAGTGATGATCGGTGAATAATAAAGGACGACGAGAATGAAATCAGGTTTCGAACCGAGGCTAAAGCACGACGAGAATGAAATCAGGTTTCGAACGGAGGCTAAGGCATGACGAGAATGAAATCAGGTTTCGAACGGAGGCTAAAGCACAACGAGAATGAAATCAGGTTTCGAATTATGGTTTTACGGGAAACGACGGAAATCGTACGAAAGCGGTGTCCAAAGAAAGTAGGAGTTCAGATGTATTATGGAACAAGTGAAATCACTGTATATAAACCAGGCGTTCGGCGGAGGATAAGTTTCTTTCTTCACTCGTTGTCTCGTCTATAAAACAATCAATTAGCTTCGACTTTCACTGCTTTCACACTCGGTCATTCTGGATCGAGTCTCTTGTATACAGTCCTCACCTCGTAGCTACGGGCTACCCTCGGACTTCTTAGCCATCCGACTTTCAGTTTTATAACCCTTAGAATCCCGAGCCCTGAAACCTCGATTCCGAGCCCTGAACCGTTGACAGAAGAACGAGTCTACAATCGATTCTACCGGTTATACTTTTGTTTTATGTGCCGTTACCCTCATCGCTTAGGCTGCTATTATTGTCATCGCATTTGCAACGCGTCTTGCAAAGTTTTCAAATCAGCAAGCCATTTCGAAAACAGATTGGCTATCTATTCCTACTGGAGACACATCTGTCTACCTTGTTTGTGGACCTTTCGAAGACCTACGAATCCAGATATTTTTGCCAATCAGTGCCACTTCTAAATATATGAGCAAGGACGAAAGGACCGGCGACTGTATTTATTTTTGTTATTGTTCAGAACAAGAAGCAGATTTAGATCACGATTATTCAAACCCAACCATCCACTGCATCTGCGGGGCAATTCAGGAGTGGACCAAAATACCTAACTGAAACTGCAGCATAGAGGAATTCGACACCTTTTTTGATTGCATCGAGGAACGCGATTGTATTCTTTGCTCACTGTGGACCCTCGGTCTCGAACCCGTCTTGCCTTGGTATCTAACCAGGCGATAATGTGCTGGAACCCCTATAAGTGTATTTGGTGTGAAACTCCTTGTGGCAACGACTGCTGGATATACTGGAAAAGCGAAACCTGGAGGCACATCTGTGACGAGTGCCTTGAAGTAGCACAAACCTTCGGCTGGAGAATCAATAAATACCTATATCAATCACCGTTCGAAGATTGTGAAGATGAGCTCCAGCTCCTCAGCACCAGCAGCTCGATACATAGAGCTTTCCAGAATCAGCCAAGAAATAATAGAAAGACAGATATTGGTGGATTTTACCCAGCTAGACCTAAAACAAGCCCTGGAAGCGGCGAATGCAATGAAGGACACCCTAGGTCAACTACTACAGGCACCTCCATCCCAAGTCGAGAATCAAATAAGCCAACTAAACGAACTAATCGCCACCCAAGCAGCAAACATTGGATCAGCGTAGGAACGAATCACCGAGTTGATAAATGAAGGGAAGGATCTCGAACAACACAAGAACGGGGAGTTGGCACTAACGCAACAAAAAGTCAAGGACTTGGAAGCAAGAGTGCCCGCCTGTACACACGGGGACTTACATACCAAAATCACCGAATTAGAACAACAACTGGCAAACAGAATGCCAACAGATACGGAGACATTAAGGCAGGATCTCGAGGATACACAGGAGCAATTGAAATTAATTGGAGAAGAGCGAAACGAATATCGGGATCAGGTCAAAAGAGTGGTCGCACTCGCGGGGAATGGTGGTAATCGTAGCAACAGAGGACATAAAGGCAGCGAAATTCTCCGATTTTCGGGAACAGACCAAAGGCACTCTGAGGATGGATGGCACAACTAGCCATGAAGATTGCGGACGATCCAGGACGATTCTTCAGCGAACAATCCAAAATGAGGTACGCGGCAAATCAACTGGAAGGTGTGGCCCTAAATCAAATTCAACCGTACATCGACAGGAAAACCGGAGATCTGAAGTTAGAGTCACTGGAAAAATTACTGGACCTATTGCAGTTGGCCTTCGGGGACTAAGACATACGGGGCCACAGCAAATCGGGAACTGCTCAAACTTAAGCAAAAGGATCGAGAATTTGCTCAATACTACGCAGAATTCCAACGGTGGGTACCTGACGTCGATTGGAATGAAGCAGCCCAGTTGGAAGTATTACGACAAGGTCTATCTGAGGAGCTGAAAGACTCACTGCAGCACTGTGACATCCCGTCGGATCTCACGGGATTTGTCAAAATGTGCTCGACAAGAGACTCCCAAATCCACGCCCGAGCTGCTGAGAGAAAGTCAGGAAGATGGACAGCAGGGTCAAAGAAACACGAAACCACGAGCAACATCGCACCTGCCCCAGAAACAGCACCAGCAGGCACTGTGGAAGGTTACCACGGCCCTGCTCCAATGGACCTATCAGCAGTCAAGGGGAATAAAATTACGCCGGAGGAACGAAAAAGACGAGGGAAGGAGGATTGTGTATGTACTGTGGAGATTCAAGGCACTTCGCAGCAAGTTGCCCGAGAAAATCAAAAGCAGCATCAGGGCAGGTGGAAGTAACACCTTGTTTTAAGAAAGCAGGAAAAATGAAATGGACGCAGATTGGGAAAAGAAGTCGAGTCGGAAAAGTCTAGGCCAGTCCAATAAGGATGGCCATTGCGCTGG
>WHVE01001108.1:0-31057 GCA_015178995.1 Trichophaea hybrida
CAGTCACGTTGCAGACGGCGACGACCGAGACTGCAGGAACCGAGATCTTTGAAACCCAAGCATTGTGATTGGTTCAACTAGATTTTTGTTTTTGTGGAATGATCCGAGAATCAATTCTAGATCTTTAGCTTTGATCTTGATCCAAGCCGAAACTGGAAGTTGTTGATATCATTGTTTGTTGGAGGCTTCATCTTTGTTGAGTCGCAACCGATACTAGTACCGATTTATTGCCACTGAAATGGTTTAATCCCACCGACCATCTCCAAGAAAAGTCGAATCTCTACATGACCATGGAAATGGGAACTATAGGTAATACCCAAATAATCTACCCGCAGGACATGCGCTTCGTCTCCTGCTTCTTGCGTTTTTCTTTGAGTTTTTCCGTTTACCCCTTGTTGGTCGCAATCTCCACATTTCAAGCCGTTTATATTCCGAGAATTCACCCCACTCGGTAAACTTCAGCCTTGGGACCAAGTTGTGCGAGCCATCCACAAGTGGTGATGTTTCACCCCGGGATCGCTTAGCTTTCCCTTCCTGCAGGTACGGTGCAGGGTGTAACTAATAGGAGTAAGACCTCTCATACAAAAATCTGTATCAGAAATGGTGAGGATTTTTTCTGATGTCAGCCACGGCAGTGATGAAGGAGTACAATAGACATGCTCGTGTTGGCACCCCCCAATTCCATAGTTTGATGGATGGTTCAGTATAGTCTTCAGTTCAACGGTCGTGGTATATCGCCTCGAACCCTGACAATCGGGTATCTACTATCTATTATTTCTTAGACATGCAGCGATCGACACAATTGTATTATACTCTGTATTGTTGATCATACAGTATCATCCATGGTTCTACTCCAGAATAGTTTTATCATTAGTGCTTTCCGGAACTCCGGGGATCGTCCAACCCACGTGTGGAAGAGAATAGTTATTGTATCAATTGAAACTCGAAAGGTTCTCATATGAAATGCAACAATGAATAACAGGAAGAATGGTTGACTTGAGCAATGTGTACTAGTACAGCTCTATGAATATTCGAATATTCTAGTCTTCCTACCCGAGATATTATCGTTACATGTCCAGGACTCAGGCTGCTACGCAGCTTCAAAGGTTTAGACAATGGCGAATTGAAGTGGCAACGCTCAAATACGCGAGGATTTATCACAAGCTTGATGAAGTAGAAGATAGTATTCAGGGCAAGTACTTCTAGATTCTTGATCTACCAGATCCTAGACCTTAGGTTAAGGCTGAATTCTGGAGAAATGTGCAGGGTGATATGCTTAACGAAGCACTCTAAATCGTAGAATGTTGATTGTTTAGTGCAGTTTTAGCCCGAGATCGTTAGTTTTGCATTCACAAATTAATGCACGTAGAGTACAGTTCAGCAAAACAATGGACTTTAGAGCGTTTATCCCTACATTCGTAAGGGGATCTAATGTCAGAAACCCTCCCCTTAAGCCCATCCAACAACAAGGAATATGTTCACTGCGCCTAGTCATTAGTTTCAAGCTTATGCGCCTGGAGGGTCGAGCTTAGCCTAAAGACAATACAGCGCCTGCTGGTACGACATAATTAAGCGAGCTGAATATATCGAGTGATTAAGTATGATCAGTGGTGGGCATCCAGTTCATTAACTTCCGAGGTGCCAACGTGCCCGCGGAAACATGGGACTTCCCGCCAGCCACGGTGGAAGAGGGACTTATCTTGAATAGACGTACAAAGAAAGACACAGTCTCATGTCTAACTGGTACTCTGTGTTTCACATGTTTGTACATGCCCTTTTCAAAGCAAGAAAACTACGTATACCCCTGAATTTCCTACATTAACACTTCTGTTGGAGGTACAAATTGCTTTGTTGTAAAAGTGTTCATGTACTTGTGCTTGCGCTTTGGCTTCTCATGCCCATGCAGTGCGCGGTCTCACGTCTTTCCCGCTAGGTAAATCATGGATGCGTAATTTCAGTCAGCAACTACGAGTGATTTAATGTGATAACATTCCCACATATGGTCCAGACTTTATCTCTTCGGCATATCTCTATATCTCATAGCCCCGTACTCCGAATCCATATGGAATCCTACGGACCCCCGATTTCTGACAAAAACTTACCGTCTTGGAACTACATTTCAGCTGTAGCTCGCCTGAGACTTAGTACGGGGAAAAGAAGTAAGAGCAGGTATGGTTGTCTCAAAAAAAAAACAGCCATCCCGTACTTACAAAAAACCACATCGGGATCTACCAACCGAAATGCGCTTACCAGGTTTCATGGGAATTTGCTTAGTATTGGATTCACCTTACACAAACACATATCCATCATCCTGCTCCCACCAGGCAGTCCATTGTGGCTGGTCCCAAAGTCGGCTATAACAGCATGGAACAAACGACGCCATCTTTCATCTCACGAATTGCTGTAAATATCATTGCAGGGGTAACAAAGTTATATGAAGTCGAGTCGCAGGGCGGCGAACGTACATAGGGGGAGGTGAATTCGTTTTGTGGGCTTAAGGGGCGACGAACACAGCAAAGGACTGAGCTGCGATCAGCTGAGCCTGCCAAAGTCGAATCAAGTCATCGTCGTGAGGGATATACGTATGCATACATATTATGTACGTAACCGACTGAGCCAGATTATAAAGTTATTTCGTCCTGAAGATAAAAATTGAAGGCTGAAAACTATGACCAAACCGGACTTCAAAGTCGATCGGGTTCGCCGAGAAAGCTTGTACTAGAACTTTATTAGAACTTCTAGTGGAAACGCTCGGACATCTGATAACCACCTGAAAATGGCTTTAGCTTATCAAAATCTGTGTGAGTACAGAGGACGGATAGGTGATTGCGATTACTATCCACTTTGTCTAAACTCTCTCTCTCATTGTTGATGTCTCTATGTATACATCGCCGAAAGTTAAACCTATTCAGCAGTCCGAGCGAGCTGTAATGTACATATATTTTGAGAAATATCCTATGGAATAGATAGATACCTGTCTGCCGGGTCTCTGGAGGACGACTTCAGTGTCTATCTCTGGATTTGTGCGGTATTTTCGAGATATTTTGCGCAACCAAACAGACCTTATGTTGAGGCTTCTATGATTATCTGTTTCAGAATTTCATTTCATCTCCGTCTTCATATCAACGCCATTTCCTGTACTGTAGTGGTCAAATGGTCAATGAGGTTGGAACACTTATTTTTGCTGGCACTTTTTTTCAATCACCGAATGGTCAAAACTGGGCGAAATCCGGAATAAAATCTCTTTGGGACACTCGATCCTGACTGCTGACGTCCCAACCTCATTGACCGGTACAGTATTCTTATGAAAGCGTGCAAAAAACTCTGGCTCCTGTTCCCCTTGGGGTAATCCTAATCCTATTTACGAGCTGAGGCCTTGAACCTACAACTCGGAGATATGTGTGGGGCCACCAAGTCTCAGGCCAAATCCAGAACACAGTATCATCCTCTGTTTGCACCTCTTGCTGATACTTTCCTTGACAGTGATCTCACTCACCATCACCATACAATACCTACACGAACATCTCATCGAAAACTCTAGCAGTCTCCTCATGCAAGAGGGACTAGACTACCAGCTACAGAGCGCTGCATGATCAGGCATCATTCCTTAACTTGACGATGATGGTTAGAAAACGACCCCCGCTTGCCCACTAGAATCGGTGGAGATACGCTATCAAAGATAATCCTTAATGGTCTTAGTAGAGCACAAAGCTAACGTAGATTTTGGGGTGAATTTCCTGACATAGCAGCAAGACCCCGACATTGTATCGTCACTCCTTTACAGCGTAATCGATGCGGCACAAAAAGTGAAGTCGTCCCCGAGAGAAACGATACGTACGAGTCTCAATGATTAGTGCATTTACAGTGGAATATGAATCTGCTACAGTATCTTTGAAAGAACATCCAATCTTGTAGGCTCAATGTTGCCTGCTTTACACTCCACTGTGTAGCTCTGCTTAAAAGACGAAGTTTTGAGAGCTTTCACTGTTGACATGTCTTATATAGTTCTCCCATGAGCTTTGGGGTTTAAATCCGCTACTATGTTACCAGTACAGTGGGCATATCCTCGTATTGACTGAATGGTAACTGCAGAAATGGCTCCAAAAGCTCGTCGTCGTCATAGATCACTCGATATCGCTATTCTGCGCAACCAGATCCATTGAAACTTCACCAATTCTTAGGCTGAAAGCGCCAAACCTTTGGAAGTGGTTCGAATATGGCATCGTATGAACATATGTATTAATGTGAGTGAGAAGCCTTAAAGAGGTCAAGTCTAATTCTCAATACTTGCAATCCATCTTAGCTACGTACTTTGTTACATTCACGATAGCAGCAATGCTATTATATAATTATATTATTATGTGATGGCTAACAAGGTACAAAATATATGCCGGAATTTCGTTACACTAGAGAATGGTGTGATGATCCAGCTACACTTCGGCGGTCAAAAATACCTACACATGGTAATATGCGCCTCAACGTTTTTTTCGATTTTCAGTTCCAAGTTGTGAACGTTCACTTGTGATGTTGTGTGGAATTTAACTGCTGGTACAACATAAATAGGGTACACCAACGGTAAAGTTTTGGAATTACGGTTAGGCACCTTTAGCGGTATCAATTCCGAAAGGGTTTAGAAGATCCTACATAGAATACGTGATCAGAGATCGACAGAGAAAATCAAAGATTGTAATTGGCCAAACGCACGGGCGATGGATAAAATAAGTGATGAGATTAGATAGTGACATGCTCGTGTTTCAGACTCGAATTGTTTTATAACGTTTTTTTAAGCTTTTCTCCTAACACCGATGCGATGAGGACAGTCTGGGCTCGAGAACATCCTGACACAATTTAGCTTTCATATGACTGCTTGCTCTGAATTTATACACATGTATGAACGAACGATCGGATATGAGAGCTAGATGAGAAAATGACCGACAGCTTTACTTCAAATTCCAACGGAAAACGACAAAGAGTGAGACAACGAAGTAAATTTTATTTCTTGCTCACGACTAGAAGCTTCGGCTCAATAAAAAAAAGAGAGCAATTTAATGGAATTACGGCCATTTCCATCCAACATATGTACAATTTGCCTCTCGAAACTCAAAGCCCTTGCATGCCAGCAGCTCGTGCAGTCTTTAGCGCTATATCGACTTGCATAACGCTTGTAACGCTTGATAAAATCCCAAATATCACTGTCAAAACAAAGACCACGACAGCGACCCACAACGTGAACCAGGCCTGTCTGCTCCGCCTGTCAAACCATAATTGTTTGGTAGAAACCTTCTTTGCGGAGCTCAGGGCTTCCTTCAAGGCTTCTAAGCGTGTTCCGTAGAATTGGAAGCTGGAGGGACTAAATGTGGATGGCATATGGGCAACATTTTTAAGCGATGGGTCGAGGTCGACGTTCTTCAGCCGGCACAGGTAGGTGGTCGATTCGGCATCCTAAACTGGGAAGATAAGATTCAACGTCTGCTGCGTTTCGCGAAGAAAAGTTTTGTCTAACACGCCTCTAGAAATTTGCGGAGTTTAGCTTGTTGCCTTAGAAATACCGCACAAAGAGATGGATAACATACAAACAAGCTGAGTTCTGGTTAGGCGGCACGAGATGTGCCATCAAGAATGAGTTGAAGTGGAATACTAGAAGTCGATGAATATCGGCGTCGTAGATCAGGTGGTCAACAAGGTTCGCTGTGAATCGGATGCGAATGTTCGCCATGTGGTCCAAGTTGCACGCATTGAACTCGTGGCTGGAGCAGGAGGCCGGATTTTCCCTCGAAGACTCAGTGTTTTTCGCTAAAGTCTCTTGTATGAATGACATCACAGATACTGGTTCATTCCATACGATTTTCCGCACCCCCGCTACACTGTTTCCGTCCGTTGGATCGCGAATATTTATCATCAGCCAAAGTCGTAGGCAAAGAGTAACTCCGAGATTTTGGATATCTTGTGAAGCCTTCTGGAGTGTCGGATGTTTTTTCCCTAAGAGTTCCTGGAGTTCATTGTAAGGCTAACTCCACGCAGTGGAAATCGTAACAATCGCATCGAGTACTTGTCGGTGTGTAGAAAACGGCAACAGCAATATCCTCCCTACGGATATTTGTTGGCACTCGTGTTCGTAGTATGTTAGGTAGGCTGAGAATTGATGCTCGTTGTCGCTGTAGTCGACGAGTGTAAGGGAAGAGTCCCAGAGTGTCGTTATGATGGTATGTTTTGCCTCCAACGAGAGTACAGAAGAAAGCTCGATATGCAAAGGATCAGCTTCCGTTTCGGAATTTTGTTCAGTCATCTCCACCGAGAGGATTTTGGAAGAAAGCTCAATCGCCACTGGACTAGTTTTCGAGGCTGGAGCAGCCATCTTAGGGTTTTGAAGCGGTTGAGAGAGTGGTATTAGATGCTGCGGGCTCTGTCTTTTTTTTTTCTCCAAAAGTAAAACTCGCATAGGAAGCTTGATCTCGATTGCGGCTGTAGATTACTAGAACTCGGTGATGAGAATTTCGGTTAACGGGTGCGCTCATAGTCTCATGTTCAACTCATGGGATCCTGAGCTGCGGAGATCGATCCAAATCTTAGCCGTAGAAAAACAAAAACAGGAGTGGGTTGATATACTTACTTAAGTACCTAATCTAGGTACTGTACTCCTTGGCATAGGTAATCTCAGTGTGGTGGTACATGGATTCGAGTGGTTGTTTATATGGGGCTGAGGGGCGCGCGCGACATGACCAGCGGCTGCAGCTACACCTTACTCTCACTGTCTCCCTGATAGAAAGTAGTTGGTAGGTGGGATCCGTACGCGATGCAAAGATATATCGATACTGACGACAGTACGCTAACGTTTATTGCTGTGTACTAGGTACCACAGAAACGGAACTGATGGAGATGTTGACGAACGTTCTACCCCGTCGGAAACAGTTAGAAGATCGACGTCGCGTGGAAGACGCAGACGTTGAAACGGGGGTATCAGCGGTACAGGAGGATCACCTGAGAAAGCCTATGTTCAGCGGGTCAACGAACTTCGAATACCTAGTCCCTTGCAAAAGCTTTTGGAAACATACGCTCCCACTCACGACCTCAAGGTCTGCCGCACTGTACCAATTACAAAGACACCAACGGAAACGCCCTAAGGACGTCCGAAAAGTAGCAACCAGTTGCAGGACACACTCGAACATGCAGTCAACGATCATCTGCGCCGATAATCCCGAGTGATTGGTCGACCTCGACAAGGAATTCCTTCTTGAGTCGGCATATGTAGTGTGTCGAATTGGTATCCCAAGCTGGGATGATAAGATTCAACATCTGCTGCATTTCGCGGAGGAAGGTTTCGTCGAATATGCCCCTAAAATTTCGCAGCATTTACGTTTCGCTATAGTTTTTGCCTTAAAATAATGGTTTAAAGAGACAGTTTAGATGGCATACAAGCAACCTGAGTCCCGACTAGGGGTCCTAAGATGTACCGTCAAGAAGGAGTTGAAGAGGAATATCTTAAGTTGATTATGCTCAGGGTCGTATTTCAGGTGGTCGGCAAGGTTCGCCGTGAGGTTGAGTCTGATTCCCGCTAGGCTGTCCAAGTTTTTTTTTGTTTATTCATACTGTATGCACTCTAACTAGAGTATGACAGAGCCCATATTCCCTTTGCCTCCGGGCGAGCCAGCTAGATGGTGGATTTCCCCACCCACTACCCCTCGTCACCTTCACACTGGGGGGTTGGTACTGGGATTCAAACCCATAGCATTGTGGCCGTATACCCCGCCTATATTTTCAGGAGCGATACTACTGCGCCACGGGGCCAATCCCCAGGCGGTCCAAGTTGCATGCAGTAAACTGATAGCTGAAGTAGGAGGCCGAATCTCCCCTCGGAGAAACATTGTTTCTAGATTTAATTGTTGCTAACGTCTCATGTATGAATGGCATCACGGATTCTTGTTCGAATCCATTCCATTCGAATTTCTCCACTCCCACCACTCTTTTTCCGTCTTTAGGATCGCGGACGTTCATCATCATCCAAAGTCGAAGGCAAAGAGTAACTCCGAGGTTTGGTTGTATCGAGAAGCCTCCCGAAACGCCAGAAACTGTTTCTCTAAGAGTTCTCGAAGTTGGTCGTAAGGCTGTATCCGTGCAGTGGATATAGTGACGATCGCATTAAGTACTTGTTGGTGTGTATGGAATGGCACTGAGGCGCCTCCAATTGTTTGTCGACATTCATTTCCATAGTATGTGAAGTAGGCGGACGCATACGATTGAGATTCGTTATCAATGAATTCTTGGTGTAGAGGTGTAACCCCACAATGTTGTGACAATGGTATTTTGCATTTAAGGAAAGTGGGAGATAAAGCCCAAGTTCTAGAGGGTCAGTTTTCATTCTAGGATTTTGTTGTGTTCGAGGAGATATATAGTTAGGGGAAAGCTCCATCAGTGCTTCTGGGCATTCGTGCTGGGGTTCTGGTGTTGAATTCATAAAACCTTGTAGAGTGCTACGGCGATATATCCCTATCCCTACTATGTAATAACAGGTGAGGCGTACTTCACGAAATTCACCCGGCCGGGGTAGGAATATGGCAAGCTTGCTAGCACTCTGTAACAACGCCCGAACTCGAGAGAGAAAAACCAAAATATAGAAACCTATTTTCCGGGGTACCGTGTGGTCCCACACGCGTGTTCACTTGTTCAACTTATGGTACCCAGATTCTCGACACCGTCCACTCTCAGCCTCAAAAAAAAACATGTGAGCGGTGGGGAATGTCTGAGATGCCTAGTACTAGCGTCCTTTTCCTGCTGGATGCGATACGAGACGCATATATATACCGATCTGGTATGTACATGATACGTACAATTTATGTATATATATGTACTGGTGTGTTCAGTTGAAACGGAACCCCCATGGCCAACGAAAGCAGACATCTTGTTAGGGGACCGTTCTGTAGCTTGGAGAATACGTAGGTGCACCTGGACAACTTAAGGTTTTTTTAAAATAATAATAATTGTGATTTATGGACACCTGGAACTCGAATACAGGAGGATGGTTTTAAAAGTACCCTCGACAACCTAACGCACCATAGTCTAATCCCGTTGGGAATGAATTAGGTGCATAGTCAGCTGAACTGATATAGTCAACAGTGTCGAAATGCAACATCGATTGGTTATGTTCAAGTAAGATAGCTTTTGCCGTGTGCAAAAGACAAGGCCGCCAATGAGGCGGCGGTCTATCCCCCCTCATCTTCATTGCGCACTTATATTTTTCTGCTGCACCAAGCACTGGATCCATAAACAAGTCAGGAAGAGAACATTCCAATTCCTAAAACTTAGCCAATGACGGCTCAAAAAACATGCTCACTTTGATAGTCATTCTCTTACACGTTGGGGAATTTGATTGGAGTTGCCAGCGGCTTATCAACATGTCCTAGAAGCACATCAGTTCGCTATCACCGACCTTTGAGTTTGCTGTAATAGACACCATGATTCATAACCACAGTGGTGAATATCTGGAAACAGGTACGTAAGGTCCTTTTGAAGAAGTCTGATAGTAGATCTAATATAATCAACTTCTTTAGCTGCCATAGAAACAGATATGATAGCCATGCAACTTATAAGGAGGGTTGTGAACGGAAACGATGATAACGTTAAAGACACGGCGAAGGTTGACGAGTTAGACCCAGTTATAAGGACGTGGTGCAAGAAACTCCAAGACCAGTTATTATCTTTCAAATGGACATGGTGGACGAAACCCGCTCCTAATCGCCAACAATCTCAAATAGACCCGCGGCCGACGGGTACCTTACAGACTCTTTGTCAGGACGGTGAAGGACATCCTTTGAATATTGCGGCACCTTCAGCTCCTGGACCTGCTTCGGAGCCCCAGGAAAATCCTCATGGCATATCAAAAACCATGGCAGCAGCTTCCCAAGAACTGCAATTTCCCGCGCATGCAGATATGGCAACCCCTCTTAGACCGGTTTTGGCGCTTCAGGACGTCATATCCGAAATTCCAACAGCACCTACCAAAACACCGCCAGATACCGCAGCGTCAGCTTGCTCGGAGCAGCCATCGAGTTGGCTTGTACCTGAGTTGATGCTAGATGAAAGCCACTCTCTAGCTCAAGAGTTTCGCAGTTCCATTTTACCGTATTCCGATAGATTCGCGGCAAGGTACTTTAAAGTGCCGGAACGCATGTCAGTTAATTTGGTCAACTCGCCTCAGGTTACTGGACAATCATACGTCAAATTCGAAACCAGTGGTGGTTATAACATGCATAAACGTGAAAAAAAATGCGTAAAGCGATCAACAGGACTGAATTCATTGACAGACAGAAGTTTGATGTGAAAATTGAAGAAGGCGGTATAACTTATCCGTCGGATACCCGGGACCCACAGCAGATGCATCGGAAACACCCGTACCGCACAACTGGCAAAAGCACTAGGGATGGGAGCGAGCCAAACAAACTTACGGAGCAAAATCAAACCGCCGCTTATAAATGTTGCCTCCGTATCCGTCCGTTACTTGATAATATCCCAGCTGGGTTCACATTGGTTGGAGGTTTCGTCGAAGTGGACGGCCGTTGCTACGGACTTACAGTTTGCCATATTTTCACAGACGGTCTGCAGGCTGCCTGTGCGTGTGCACATGGTGAATCTACGCCGCACACCGAAAGTGAAAGCAGCAGCTTAAATTCTACCCAAACAACTAGGGTAGACCATGATGTGGTTAAACTCGTTTATACTGGCCCCGACGAAATGGCAGGCTCTTGAGGTGGCGATTAGACAAGATTGGTGGATCCGATGAAATCCAAAAGCTCTCGGAACCAGGCAAGACTGCTCAAATCGTAGTGCACAGCTTCGTCGGCAATCGTGAACCTCCCGATAGGCCATTAATCTTTGTGGCGTCGGGTATTCGGCTAAGCCGCTCTCCAAAGAAGATTGATCCAAAGAACACCGGAACCGATGAAATTCTACAGTATGTGATGGATTGGGCATTAGTCGATATGGGGTATGAATCAAGGATCCAGGAGCCAAATTCTTATACCGACACCCAAATAGAAGGTCCGGATTCAACCCTCCCCAAAAAAGTCACGAAAACAGCGCCACACGGGAGGAAGGCAGTTCACATCTTGATTGATGGTAAGGTTTACTGCCGCGGTATAACTTCTGGTGTCCCTAGTCTTGTATCTCTTCAAGATAAGCCAGGTTTGGGGCTAGCCTTCATGGTATCAAAGGAAGGGAAACTAGTAGGTGAGATCCCTTATTGATTGGACGGAGTCCTTCATGGTATAATGGGGTTACAGAGCTAGGCATGTCGGGAGCATGGCTTGTTGATTCAACTACATCCGAGTTGATAGGGCATCTGTATGCAATATCCACGCCGTGCCATTGGGGATACTTCACACCAATCATGGAAACATTTGAAGACAGTGTTCAAAACGGGCCGGGCCGGGCCGGGCCTGACATCTTGAGGCCCAGCCCGAAGGCTTTATATAAAGCCCGGCCGGCCGCCCTTAGCGCGGGCTTTTCGGGTTTAAGCCTGGCCGGCCTGTAGGCCTAGCGGGCCGAGTGCTCATTTGTGATTCACATCCACGGGTGGCATCTACAGATTGAAAAAGTCATAGAGCCATGATATCATTACTGGCTATGCTATAAATTGAAGGGACCAAATATACACTAAAGAAGAATACTTTGACCTGATGGATTGTCCGGTAAAGCCCTGGTTCTTAAGAAATAAGCTGTGGGGTAGGGGGTCCATAAAATGCCCAGAAGAAAACAAAGCAAGTACACCTCTCGATCCTGACCTCCTAGCCTTATGCCAAACCACATCAGGCTGTTGTTTCAATGCCCAAACCGTCTCCTCCAACTTCCTAACCTCACTTGACTCCATAATGCCCGCTTTCTCCCAAGATTTCATACATTCAACGCACAAATTATGTCACCTCCCAAGCTATTAGAAAGCCCATACGGCCCGTGGGCTTTTAATTTAAAAGCCCGGCCTTCGTGGGCTTTGAGATTACCGGCCCGGCCCGGCCGCCCCAAAGCCCGCCTGAAAGCCCGAGGGCCGGCCCGGCCCGTTTAGAACACTGTTTGAAGATATCAAGGTGACTCTACAGGTGGATAATGTGTGCCTCCTCAAGTCACCGGACGAAGAGCGCGAGCATGATAGAAATATTCATACCATTTCCCACGAGGGAACCGACACCGCCGACCCTGAAACAGCTGCGAATATCGATATCCTTCGGGAAAAGGGCGAAATGCTCCAAAGGAGGAATCGTAAATGCTCCGGTGGGTCACTGCGTGAATAACTACTGGCAATGCTGAATTTCTTTTACCAGCGAACTGGATCATGCTTCATCTCGGGGTCAAACTAGTATTTGAAATTGTGGCTGAAGTACCAACCGCAGAAACAGGTGCCCAATGGACTGTAACCATAGCTGGGAGGCGAATTTTACTCTTGGGTCTGCTTGGTGGCGTTGTTAGGTCCATTATGGTGGATATACTTCCACTCATGCTCCTCCTTATGATGAATGGCAGGGCTACGCCAAAAAGATGGATAGCAGGGGTGACATGTTTGCTGATTATGTTTCTATATCCTTTAATAGTGACTCTTACAGTTGCTTCTACTACGGGTCTTCAATATCCCTTGAAACCTGTCTGCTATGGGGCACTTGCAGCGGGCGGGGGTGCAGTCGCCGGGAGCTTGCTCACATCACCTTTTGGGCATATTTTTTGTATGCCCAGTGGGTCCCAGCACTACAAGCTTCACAGGCCCCTCTATAGTATCTGGGTGAGTGGGTTCTGGGAATTTGGAGGTATTTTGGGTGAGGTCGCAGTCAGTGTTCGAAACGGGCCCGGCCGGGCTTATAGTTTGAAAGCCTCCGGGCCGGGCTGCATATGTGAAACATGAAAATCAGGGGCGAAACACCCCATTGGATGCTGTTACCTCCCACTATTGTCACTAGTCTGAGGAGGACCAACGAAAAAATAACAGCTATTATTAGTATTCAGTAAGTGAATTCGTACCATCATGGATTCTCAACCGGCCCGAAAGCCCGCAGGCCGGCCCGGCTTTTTCACCAAAAAAGCCCGCGCTAAGGCGGGCCGGCCAGGCTTTGTTGAAAGCCCAGCGGCCGGGCCTCAGCCTATCAAAGCCGGCCCGGCCCGGCCGGTTTCGAACACTGGTCGCAGTTGGTGTTTTATTGGTATATGTGGCGAAAATTTGGGGTAATACCTACAAACCCTAGACATTGATCGATCGCATTGCTTACGAAGATAGGCTATACCATCTTTGAGCTAGAACACGCCGCCTCCATGGGTGCGGTCTATGGTACAGTGATGTATGGGAAGCTGATGGTGGCCATGTTCATGAATGAAATAACGGAGAAGTCAAACGTACTGCGGTGGATAAATGGAGATGAAGCCTAGGAGGAGGGGGCAAGGACTTGGGTGCATCGAAAAAGGGAATTAATGAATCCATGAATATTAACGTATTTAAAGTTTTTTGGTCCACCCATTTCCATTTCGTTCGGATGGGCAATGCACAGGAAAATTTGCGACTTTGTCGAAGATGCCAGGCTCAGTGATTTGGCACAGCTGATTCCAAAAGTGGTGCTCGAGGCTCACCAAGTTATAGGTGGGCTATGACTGCAGAGGCCGGTTCTAATGGTTTAAATATGCCCTTGTAGAAGAACCTTTGATGACAAACACTGACTCTTCTTTGATTTGCACATGCTTAGATCGATAAAAGTACATCAATTATCAGTTCGTCGTGCTGGGGTTATTAAAACCGTTCCATCCAGCGTCGAATACACTTCCAGCCACAGCTAAAGGAAAACCAGGGTAAAAGAGAACCACTATATACCGGTGCCAGATGCCCCAGGCTGTATGGAAAGTACTTAATACTATAGCAGTAGGACAACTATGTTGCATATATACATCGTGTATGAGATCTTGTATGATCATGGCTTGTATGAGAACCTGAGACGTGTATGAAGATACGAGGATATGCAATGGTGCATAATCACGAGAGTTCTAGACTGTATGGCAGGCTCTATATAGACCGTAGATTCGGCATAGATTTAGACATCACAATCAAGCATCTATTCGTACATACAAAGTAACAAACTATGTTGAGTTTTAGTGTGAGGGTTAGGGTTGTACAGGCTCAGATCGTGAGGTATAAATAGAGTAGTAAAGTAGAATTTAGATGATAGCGACTGCCGGGCTCATAACCTGTTGAAATATTGATTGCTAGAGAAGCTTAATTATTCTATCTAAGAGGCCATAAGGCCATCTAATAGTTATACACTTGTCTAATAGTTATACACTTGGTTTGTCCGCTCGAAGCATTCTCATTGGTTGACTCACAGTATGTACCAGCAAGAAGGATTTTTATTGGTTGACAACACGGCTTCAAGCCTTTTTAGTGGCTTGGCATACCCCATCAAATATTCTCAAACATCCACTCCCAATTAAGTATTTAAATTTAACTCCAATCCAAATGTAGTGTTTACATGAAATGTTCATAATTTGATGCTGTTTCACCTCCCGGTCTCCAATTTACCATATCTCCAAAACTGATAAAGCAGTTGTGGAAAAACATCGATTTTTGGTATTTTTGGACGATTTTCAAGTGTTTTTCTAAAGCCACTCTATCAATTATGAAGATATGGTAAATCAGAGATAGGGAGGTGAAACAGCATCGAATGATGCACACATTATGTATACATTACGTCATGATCGGAGTTAAACTCAAAGTTCCAAATTATTTGAATCAAATTGCCTTGAGTATTCGCCTAGAGATGATCAAGCTGGGCTAGCTCTCCACTGGCCAGATGCAATCGAGCCATGCTGGCTCTTGGCTGGCTGGAGATCATCGTCTCGGCTGGCTGGACACGATCGATATGCGCTGGTTCTTGGCTGACTGGAGATGATCTATCTGGGCTAGCTCTTGGCTGGCTGTATATAATCGAGCCGACCTGGATGGAAGCATAAGCATTTCAATCAAGTCGTGCTGGCTCTCGGCTAGTGTTGGCAACGAAGCGAACCGGTTTGTGACGGATCGAACCGAGCAGGGATTCGGTTCGAGTTTGATCCGAGATTCGCGGATTTCCTCTGGTTCGTCACAAACCGGTTCGCGAACCATGATTTTCGAACGAAAATGCGTAAGCAAGTTCTTATCCGATTGGCTCGAATTTTTTTTTATCTTGTAGCGCATGAAGTTACCTACAAGATAAAAAAACATTCGAGCCGATCGGACAAGAACTCACATACTTATTTTTTGTTTGAAATTTTGGAGCGAAATGATGGGGTTTGAGGCGAAAGTCTTGGCGGATTCGGTTCGCCACGGATCAAACTGGTTCGAGGATTTTCTCGAACCGTCACGGTTCGTTGCCAACACTACTCTCGGCTGGCTGGAGTGATCAAGCTGGGCTGGCTCTCTGCTGGTGGGAGATGATTTAGCTGGGCTACATCGCGTCTGGCAGGACATGATCGAGTCATTCTGGCTCTCAGCTGACTGGAGATGATCGAGCTGGGCTGGCTCATGGCTGGCGGACAATGATCGAGCTGGGCTGACTCTCAGCTTGCTAGAAGCAATCGAGCCAAGCCGGTTTGTGGCTGACTGGAGATGATTGATGAAGTTGTCATGGGGGTATAGTCAGAGTTCCAGGGGAGATCCCATCAACACTATCTATCCATAACACTGGGGGCGGCAAAGCCGCCACCGGTGCTAGTATATATATATACGGTACGAATATGTACGTACTCATCATCTATGTATAGAGACGGCTGAGCACCGTCAGCCCGTACGAGAGCCAGCCCTTACAAGAGTTAGCCCGTACGAGAGCCAGCCCGTACGAGAGCTCGTACGAGAGCCCGTACGAGAGCCAGCCCGGTAAGCCCGTATGAAGGCTGAGATCTATTTATGCAACAAACTAAATTTCAATATAAGCGGGTGACATTTTGTGACGATTGTAACTTCTAGGCTTATCGTAATCTGTCGGCCTGTCATGGAGCAACGCCAAGGCATTTAGTTCTACAAAAGCATGTAAGGCTAACATGCAGGGAGGGATTCAGTCCCGCGGTTGGTGAACCTCTGCAATCGGAGCAAAATGGTAGGGGATTGAGAGTGAGGCAAAAGAAGGTGTGGCGAAAGAAGGGTCATCGTGATCATGCAGTGTCACTATTAAGGCAATGTTCATGTGCTTATAATCTACTAACAAAAAAGCAAATCTAAGCTCTCGCAACCAGCACCCAACCAGTTTTTGTAACCCTCGCACCAGCCAAGACGCAACTACCTGCAAGGACACAGCACCCCGCAAACACCTGCATGCCCCAATAACTCCCCAGCTGGCTCTGGATGATTGCACCCCCGATCGGGGTACCAGTGAGGCACGCGAAACTTATTATGCTAAACACCATTCCCAATCTGTATTCCATCAGCCAATGGCTTATTATGCTCAAGTCGGTGGGTTATACCTAGTCCCGGATTTCGTCAAATCCGCAGTCAAACTGCTCAACGTTGCTGGAAAGAGACTTTGTATTCCCGCCACAAAAAACCCGTAGAATGCTGCCCACACTACAAGACTTATGTGATCAAAAATTGCGGTCCAACAGAGCAACAGTGCTCCCACCATTAGAGTGACGGGGACGAGAAGGTTGAGAGGGCCCAAAGTGCGGTCGGCAAGGTAGTTCGGGATTAGCCGCCTGCAATTTGTGTTAGTCCGTTACCGTTACAGTGAGGGTGGCTAGAGAAACCCCGGTAATCCAACGGCGTTCATTACGATCAACATATTGAAGGCATCATCTTGGGACATGTGGAGTCCGGTTTTGGCAAAGGCCGAGACGTAGAACACGGCCAAATATAGTCCAAGGAGGCTCTATTTTGTTAGTTCGACACCCAATACGCGAGGTAGATCTCACCAAAAACATTCCTATGTGCATTGTTAGCACCCAGCTGTAGCTAGCTAGATAGAGAACAGAAAGCATAAATAAGTACCCACCAATAGCAAACAACGTGTACTGCAGCTCTTTAAAAGCAGCCCATTCGACAAGACTTCCAGTCTTGCGAGGCGGTAGCCTCGGCCGCATGATAGTATTCGAGATTATGAGCATAAACAAGCACATGAAACCCAAAGCCCGGATCGTCCAGGGAAATCCGACTCTAGGTAATAATTTCTGCACCATCAGTGGGATAATTATTCCACCTGTAGCACTTCCAGATGCACACATCCCCAGCGCCAGGCTCCTCCGCTTCTGGAAGTAGGTGCTACATAGTGCGACGGACGGACAAAATATCATCCCGCTTCCAATCCCACAAAGTAACCCCTGCGACACAAAGATATGCCAATACTGTGTGCCAAGAGAGGTCATAAAGATCCCCAAAACCACACAGAAACAGCCGGTTCGATAAACTGCGAAGAAGAATCCTCCATCCAATGCACGCCCCGTGATGCTACCAAGAAGGAAAATGAGGAATATCTGGATACTTCCGATCCAGCTAACGGCGGACGGCGAGGAATTGAGAGCGTCGACGTAGTAGGCTTGGAATACACCAAAGCTCTGGAACGACGGCACGTTAGCTCGTGATGAACCGGAATGCCTTGAGATTTACGTTTATGAAACCCCTAGAGGGTTATTGTTAGCTAGTGAATCGTGGGGGAACACTTAACATACCACGTTGTAAACATTGTAAGATGTGCACCTAGAACTTGACATTCTTCTTAGCCGGTGATGCAACTAATATCACAACACATACCTTGAAGCCATGCCCTCAAACCACCATCAGGAGGATGCTCAAGCGTCAGCTCTCGAGGACCAACACCACTCCGGAAGCTACGCGTTAATTGCAACCCTATATCTTGGGCGTCCTCCGGTTCCTCTTCTTTCTTGGATGACACCGAGTCTGATGAGTTATCCCCAGCAAGAGTATTTCGAAACTCGGAGCCATGCTCCTTCTCAGAGTCCACGACGGAATGCCTTCCAATCACCATACTGATCAAGCAGATGAGACGGCAGAGGTAGATGGCAGATGGCAGATTACTGAAAGAGCCCCGAGGTATGAAAAGTAGGAATGAAGCTTTATCTAGGTAACTGGCTTCCAGAATCCCCAACATGGTGAGCCAAACCCAAATCCCTACATTTCTTTTGTCAGCGGGGATGAAGGGTAGTAGGTGGGAGCTCCGCCATCTAACCGGCTCGCCCGAAGGCGAGGGTGATAAGGGTCCTGTCATACTCTAGCTAGAGTAAATACAGTATGAATAAACAACAACAACAACCCAAATCCCTGGGCTATGGAAAGGAAATCCTCCGGTTAAGTTTCCCACTAATAACCGACGGCTTCTTCCCCCACTTATTGTCTCCGCTCTCTATGACAGAATTATTATCCCGCACATCTAGTGTCAAATAACCGCGTTTCTTACAGATTCTCCGCCTTCCATCTCAATTCCAAATCACCGGTCAATTCCTTCTCTTGATCGAATAAGGTGAAACCTGCCGGCTGTCTTTAACCTCCAGCTACACCAGCGACAGTTTGTCCACTAGAGATATTTGCCGCACGAGCCGAAAGCCTCCATGCATCATGCATCTCGGCTGGAACTCCTGTATAGCGAAAGACCGATCCACACCTTGTTTTGACATCACAATCTATCTGCGAGTAGCTCGAGTTGAAACGCTCGGGATTCTTTTTGCTGACGAGAACCCCAATTACTAATGCACCGATGGCGGGGGTTCAAGTCCGGCGGAAAGCGCATGAATGACAAGAGCTGTTTATAAATTAGTAAGTTAAAAGATCCATCAATCAAAAAGTGTACCACAACAAGAATTGGAGATACCCATAATAAGCCTTGTAGTTGTACCTCTCAGTCATACTTTACCGCCACAGAAGACGGCGGAAGTTTGGCACAGAATCGATCAAGAAGCAAGAAGCAAACAAAGGAGCAACCGTAGACGAGAAATTCTGGATTTTGAACCAGATTAGACATGGGTGGATTGTACAAAATAGATCTGTTTGTTTGTAATCATATTGCATTCGGCCGCTTACGGCCATGGCATAATCCTACTCCTAAGCACTTCCACAGTTCCAACCAAGGCCGGGCACAAGGCCTCAGCACCCCAGCCTTCCCTGCTTCCAAGTCGTACTTCCTAATCTCCTTCCCCCCATTCCGTACAAAATAGATCTATGAGGGGTGGAGCGGACGGTTGAACTGTATATACTCGAGCAGGAGCCCGTAGCACGGAATAGGCACATCTGAATCCTAATTGTGGTCGAAACTTTTGAGTGCAGTTAGGGGAGGTGGGGACGGCATGAATTGTGCTAGGATGCTGGTGTGTTTGTGAAACCGAAAATCTAAAGATCATTTTCATACTCATAGAAAATCACACGTCTGGACAGAAACGGTCTGTGTTACTTTGTATGTACGAATAGATGCTTGATTCTAATGATATCTATGTCGGAATCTATGGTCTATATACAGCCTGACATACAGTCTAGAACTCAGGTGCTTATGCACCATTACATATCCTTGTTTCGTATCCTCATACAAGATCTCATACAAGATCCTGATACATATATGCAACAGTCTGTAGAGTGTACGTCGGTCACGTGTGCGGCTCAATTCTGTGTATGTATAGATCGTGATACTGAGAGAATAGACACTACCCTTCTAGCACACCACACGGTCACTGCAGCTTCGACGTCAGCTGAAAGCTCGAAAAGTATTCCCTGGATAACACGCACCACCGTCTAGATCGCTTTAGTGAAGTCAACCAGCACCATTCTCGCCACCTCTCCAGGGATTTCGATGGATTATAAGCCGAGTTACGCCGTCGAGATCGTGGGGAAAGAAATATAAGGTCGTTATGATTTTTGGGACGAGGGATATTTTGTAACACGTATACGTACCTGAGAACCGAAAGGGGTGAGAGTTCACAGTTATTAAGCGTTAAGAAGTATCCTTATGGCGGAGAGGCCTGGAGTGCAATGAGGAGTTCTGTTCAACTAACCAACACCAGCGCAAGGGTTCCGCCCCTATGAATTTAAGTAATCGTTCTCTACTGGAGTTTTGCCATGGACGCAAGTAGGCACCGCGGTACTGGTACCTAGCACACATACGTACACATGAACACGCATAAATTCTTAAGCTCAAAAGAACGTATGACATGTTTAAAGAGAAACTAATTTAGTTTCCGTTTGTATGAAGGGATAGGTAGGCTTGCAAAGCGACTCAGCACATCTCTCCCGTTGGGGATGTGACTGCACCACACGTGCCATCAATCTGAGACGTTAAAAAGATTGGTGATTCAGGATCCAAACGGCCGGGCTCACCGCCCGGTGCCCGAAGGTTTGCCTGAGGGCTAGGCAGGGTCATGAGTGGATGATATCAATACAGGCCCGGTTCTATAGAAGGTTTACCGCCCGGCACCTGTCCAAACTGCATTATACATCAGGCACCGATAGTCTTTACAGGTACATGGCCTCTCTCTCATACAATTTTATTTGTATAAGACTTGTGTACTCCGCTGCCGCCCTTGAACCAGTCCGGCCCGGCTGATGCACACAAAGTTGCAGTCCGGCCGGGTGCCTGGCGAAGCCTGACCGGGCTCACCTGTTGGGAACACTGGTGATTTAACAGGTGAGTACGAAAAAGAATGATTTCACCTAGGCTCGATAGGTGATAACCAACTACACCATGAAACCATTTGATATTACATCGAAAACATTTGCAATCATGTAGCTATCAATAAATTCAATTGTAGCGCACGCCGCTAGCTGAATTCTAGCTAGCAAGAACCACTTAAAACTATTCCAATGATTTGACGAGTGGCTGCTCATGGTGAATGATTCATGATTCATGAGACGAGCCACCTCGAGATAGCTGGGGGGCCGAGGTTCGACAGCATAACTCTGTAGTTCTGTCACGAGATTTGTATCATGCAGTGGCTCCAAATGTTTTTCGATCTCAAAACACGCAAAGATACATGTAGTCAAGCCTTACCTGCCAACTACCAGATCAACACCGATGTTGACAATAATCAAAGCGCTGGACAGCAATGCAATACAGAACTCCCTTTCCCTATGGATAACTGAACCATTTTGTATACGTATATGAAGACGTCATTATTCATCATGTGGGATGAATTTTGTACTTTCTTTACCTGTTGAAATTTGTGGTACTATTATCTCGGACGCCTCTACCCTATCACGCATCAAAGATTGAGCGAACCCAATCTGTATATATTTCTAAGGTGACGAGGCTAAGACACAGCGCAACCATTGTTTGCAATAAGACAAACTCCACTGCTTCCCTTTGGCCAAACCACACCAGTAGCACCTGTATGTACGCGTAACGCAGCTACGTGACATGTCAATAGGTTCTCGTAGAGTACCCGAATCTCTGGAACAACCCAATTCTCGAGGTATCGATAGCATCCGAATCTACTTCCGCGAATGGATTGCCTCGGAACTTTCGGCTAGAACTCGTGGATGATTGGTGTGGATGCAGCTGCTATATGTGGACTTCGTCTGTCAAGTTCAATTACTCGATCCCTACGCCAGAGTGACAGATTGTGATGCGATCTAACCAGCGCTTGATAATATGATGTTGAGTCGAACAACCAGACCCTACGTCCCGGCCAAGAACCCGTGGCTTCGACCTCATCCAACATCGGAAAACCTCTATACCTAACGGAAACCCCATATTTGACGTGTCTATCAGGCCAGAATTGGTTGTTTGACTGTCCAACTTATATGAAGTGATGGACAACCCAATAAAGCAGAGGATGGGTGGCCAAAATTTTGAGCAAAATTTTGACTCATACATGTTGCTGTATCTCTAAACGTAACAATCGATGTCAGCCGAAAAAAATTTATTGGATGAAAACCCGAGTGCTCTTTTGAATATCTCCATTGGTAAGTCATTTCTCCGCAGCACTAGTCCCGTTTGAATGTGGACAAGTCTAAGATCAGCTGGAAAATTGCGTTTGATAGCTAGATAACGTATCAGATTGTTGTATGGTGCATGGGTTCTAGTCAACCGTGGTTTGTATGCACGCGCTATTCGCCACATCCGCGACCTGCAGATATTCGTTTTTCCATTGAGACATCACAACACAGCAGTGACCAGGCAGGTGTGATTGTTGTCAAATGCACGTCCAATCTGCACTTCATCTTTAAGAGAGCTTCTGGTGGGAGGGCTGGTAGTTACCGTGGTAGTATTTATCCTCACTGTTATTCCAAGTACTGGACAAAGACATCTCGTCTTTCTCGCATCTGCACTAGTGCACCTCGAGCACCACTTTCCTTCACAAACCATTATCGCCGGCGCCGTAGGCCTTACAAGCTTGAAAGAAGTGGTGCGAGCTCCCGGATCATATCTTTGAGACTCCAGTCTGCGCCTGCCCCGCTATTTGGGACAGCTGTCATTCGCATTGGTAGCCCTAATTCCCTGTTCTTTAATTAGCGTGAGGAAGTGCTACTTACCGTTCATCAGTAGCTAACTTGGCGATTCTGTCCAGAGCGTTTCCAACTGCAAGCGAAATCCGCTCCGCCACAGGATGGACAAGCCGCTTGTAACCGCGTTTCTGGTTGTCGTCTGCGCCATATCCGTCGCTAATGCTCGATCGATTGAGCCGGCTGGGCCCGGGCAGACATGCGGCTTCCAAGGCAACGCTGACATGTACGGGCTGGGAATCAGATGCGGTGTTTATATTCAAGTCCGTAAAGTCATTATACCACCGCTCGTGTAGTGCTAAATTCGAAAGGCATTCGCGACCACACTATCGGGTGCGTATCGGCAAGAGTCAGCACGGGGGATTAGTTTCGCAAATGGCTTCTTTCAATTTGCGATGTTTGTCGCTTGTGGGGATCCTTATCCCGGATTTATCGATTGCTGGTTGGCTGACGCAGAGCAAAAGTGGTTTATATGACTGTCGTCAACAACAATCTCGAGGTGGTAGAAGCCGCGATCGTTATTCTGTTTACATTCTGCTCCGTATCCATCTCGAATCCTGAGAATGAAGCATTCCAGAGACCCGATAATTACGACTTTTCAGGAATCCGGAACTGGCTTAGCCACTCATTCGTGCCATTCGGCAAGATGGTCACTGACCTTGCGCTCAACTTGTACTGGACGTGGTTCTGGTTCGTGGGTATCGAGCAACTGGCTCTATCGCCGTGCACTGGCTATGGATTCTTCTTTGCCAAAGTGAGCTTATTCGGCTGGTTTCGTACGCTGGCGAGTATCATCACGATTATCGTGGTTATTTTGGACTTACTTTTCCTCATCCGAGTGTTAAAGTATGGAAAGCCGTTCCCAGACTGGGTGGAAAGGGTCTTGCATCGCGATCCCAACCGCTCAGCATGGTTATATCACCTGGGCGACTTCCTTGGACTGCTTATTAGTTTGGCAATTGTAGGATTTTATATCCTCAGCGTCGAGCTCATGATACTGTGGAATTCCATCACGGGAGTAAGTACGGTATTAGGAAGTGTCGGGCAGATGATTCCGTTTCTTGTTGGTATGGGGAGTTTGATAGCAGTGATCTTGGAATGGAATGTTAAGCCGAGATGTGATGAAGAATGCTGCAAAAATCCGGAGTCTTCCGTCGAGAAAGGTAGCCCAAATGTGGACTTGGAGAAGCAACCAGCAGCTGTTGGAGGAACACAGCTGGCATCATGAGGTTGTTTTATATCTAAGGTCGGCGCGCGAGGTTATAACGTTACGGAATTGATGAACTTTACAAAATACCTGAACTCGGGTGACAGTGTGATCTTAACGCATGGGATTCTGAGACTTTAATCAACCCTGAGGGCTCTTACAAGCTTAGGTACTACTACCATGTGTTCGTATAGAAGCCCAGCACTTGGTCGCTGCTGCTCCTGCTCTAAGAAAGTATGAAGTTAAGATATACTTATCCTCGGTCGACCAGGTACAGGGTACGTATGCTGAATTGGGTTCCTCGGGTTAGTGACTTCTTTGGGACAAGAAACCGAGATTTTTTAAGAAACAGAAAATTTTTTATAATGGCTAGCGTCTGATGCACGTACATGGATAAGCATCCCCTTGTCCTTCTAGAATTTGTATTGGTTGACGCAATAGATTTTCTGATTTTTACTACCATTTTCTGCTCTGATTGGTAATTCACAGAGCTGTATCCGCTTCAAGACACAAATGCCACTTTAAGTAAAAATCGTAAGGAGAAGCTCGGACCTTCTTTAACGCACTTGCCTAGTGAGGCATAGAATCAGACAGCCAAGCCGTGAGAAAAACGTGATGACGCGTGGTGTAAAGAACGGGGCTGGTGTGGCAGTTCGTGTGCGATAAGTACTTTTAGTTTCCACACAACCACTGCGTCTCCAACATCACCTCCCCACCAACCTCCCGCAGCCAAGCAAAACGGACACCATGAACTGGGCTTATCCGGAAGGTGTATCGGCCTCAGCATGGGGACCCCGCACGTCGACAATAAAGTAAGTGCAAGGCTTCCGTCTCGCACCGCGGCTCCAGTCTCGGCGCTAGCTGACAATTCCACCTACGACAGCTTTTGCGAGCTTGTATGTGTGTCTCAGTATCTAGTTGACGCCGCAAACTAATCGAGTGGCGGGTAGGACTATTATATAACACCCTATATTGCCGAGTTCATCAATACGATTTCCAACCTTCTGTTCCGTGAGAATCCCCGCCCAATTATGCCGTTTCAATCATAGTAATGCTCGATAGTTTACCTTGCATGTCATGGCCTGTGGCATTCATCGACTGGCGACACTGTGGTGTTGTGGAGCTATGGTCTACTGGGACTGGTTGGGCTGGGGTCCACAATGTTTCATGGTTCCTTGAAGTTTCCCGCGCAAATGGGTAAGCCACTACCGTATATACTGTACCGAGCGTCAAGGTTCGTACGCCACGTCACGGAGGGCCCGCCCGAAGAGATTTAATTGCGGATTTAACCCACTCTTGGGCATTCGATATTGAAAATACCGTCACGCTCTGAATGTCGTACGCACCTTGATGCTTGCTACAGTATAGGGGTGCTGTTTTTATGTTTAACAAGTTGGCAGTGGATGAAATGGCAATGGTTTATGCCGTCGCAACCGTCATGTACGCCGTTTTCGCTATTGACCTAAAAAAACAATGGTTGCCCTGGTTTGCCGGTCTATTGATCAGCGCTGTGGCTACACTAACGGTAGTCCATCCCAACCAGAGCGATTCTACCCTCCATCGGTTTGTCTTTACTACCATGGTGTTTGGGACCGCTACAAGATGCATTATGCTCGTTCAACGGGTGGGAGATGTCAGAATGAAGACTGAGATGAAACGGATTGCGAAAATCGGATCTAGTACGTACCACTACTTCGATCGTGCCTCTGAGAAGAAATAGAAGCTAAGTGTATATGCAAGTTACTTATCTCTCCGGCACCACTGCTTGGATCATAGATGAGCTCAGATGTGATGACCTCCGGATGTTGCGGGACTTGACCGGAATGCCTTTCGGGTTTATCCTGGAGCTACACGGATGGTGAGTTTCTCATCTCTATGTCGTAATCGTATCGACCTAATAACAGCAGGTGGCATATCTTGACTGCATTTGGAGTGTACTGCTATCTTGTGTTTGTCGAGTATCTCCGACACGCTTTGCTCTCTGAGCGGTTAACCGCTCGTTCGAGACTTGTGTGGAAGATGAACATTATACCGCATCTTGAGATTACCGACGATGGGAAACAGTTGTAGAGCCATTGCAATATTGCTAGACGATTGCTACGGATCTGAATTGGATTGTACTAACATGTTCAAAGATGATACGTGTATTATTATTGTATGTTGTAATATAGAAAAGGGGAGACTTTGTGCGTGTATACATGTATACAGCGAAGAAAGAAGACTTAAAATATATGCAAAAAAAAACTTGGGAATGCCTGAAATTTTGAGAAGGCTAAATCAACTAATCCTGATGCGGTATGGCGGCCGGAGTTGACGAGATCGATCGATTAATACTAGAGGTACGCTCTAGAGAGATGATTAGTATTTAAATATTTTTCCTTCCAGTTTTCATAGGTATCCCTAGAATGACATACTACTTTATGTATACTCCAGCCCTAATTTCTAGTTCAATCCTCGATATCGAGTGATATCTATATGAGTACTTAAGCTTGACATGGAGGGAATTCGGGAATCGCTCATTGCGACACCGATGACCCTGAGCATGAGCTCATGAGATGGTTCCTCTTTCATCCCAACCATATATACTGGACATGAGCGGGACGTACACCCAAAGTACCGTCCAATGCGGCGATGACTTCACACATCCCCCACCTTCATAAAAATAGCCGGGCTCGCTTCTAAAGTCCCAGAAAAACCAGATATTTAGATGGCGGATCAAGGCTCAAGCACAGTGTGAATATCTACAAACTTCTAATGTCACAATCAGCATCAATTGCATATTGTAACTGTCCATACACATAGTCAAAACTTACCTTGTAGTTCTCCTCTAAGATTGAGACAACATTAAGTATACACTTTCCTTCTGAAGTCCTTGTGCTCTAAGCTCCAAGGGGCGGATTGGACATCCCAAACCGCGCGTCGCCGGCCGAGGCAGCGTTCAACGGCAGAAATAGAGTCGTCACCAGGATCGTCCATATCCTAGCAACCGACGAGACGGGCAGCTTCTCAAGCGGTGTCATCTCTAGCTTTCAATTCCTCGAAGATTCGCCCATGCCACAATTCTATGAGGACTGTTGCAAGCGAAAAAAAGGCATTTGTCGTATTTCAGAAGCTGTGACACCGAGCCCTACGATTACAAGAGGTGATAGGTTCCACCGTAGAGCTAAAGGTGCAACGAACAAAAGGCTTATCAAGTATCAGGTCTAGGCATAGGGTGCCGTCAGGCGTCCAGCGTAGGACCTGCTGGTTAATAGAGAGGGTATCCTGACATCCTTAGTTGTCATTTAACCACTCCGTTGAATGGAGTTGCATTACGGCAGATGCAAACTGCACACCCAACTCTAGCCGCGTCTTAAGCTGGAGCATATTGCGCTGGAGGAGTGTGCCAAGAAATACAATTGTTTCATATGCTGGATAATTTAAGGTATCTTGCGCACTTGCATACCTTGCCGCTGACCGCTGGCCGAATCAAGCGTTCCTAGACAGTAATTGAGGGTTGTGCTGGATTGGCACCTTTCTCCATCCATCAAAATTTCTTCCCCGCCAAGAAGGACCATTCATTCTAGATCTTGGATACTCCGCCCCCCCAGTACTTGGTAGTTGAACTTTTAAGTGTCTAAGCTATATTTACTGGTTAGACCCAAATTTGATGTCCAGTTGTTTAGTAAGTACTAGCAATTTTATCGTTCTGAAGGCTTGGAGATATCTAGCTCATTCCACCCCGCCTTGGAGACATTACATATTTATCGGATGCACGTGTGTATGTGTACGTACGTAGAGTATACAGTATATATGAAGCTCCGATGGCGTGAACCTCATATCCACAATTCATAATTCATGATGCACTTCCGTGTAATCACTCATACTCAATTCCAATCTCTGGTTGTCAATGATTTTCTTGACTTTCAGCAGGATGAGCAGGATTCGCCAAAGTTCGGACCGCTAATTGTTACCACACGATCGAGAAATCCAGGATCCAGAACAACGGGTTGGGTGATTTATTTAGTCTAGAGGGTTATCACAGCGAGCTGCTGTCCGTTTCTTCATAGGTCTGATGGGAGGACGTATCCACCTAGGCGAATTCAAATATCGATAGGTAGGTATGGATACAAAAGCTAGAGCACGCAGAAATCCCTAGAGTACCGGCACGGCTATAAGGTACAATAATAAATATGTCGAAAATTTCTTCGCCAAGAACTGCAATTATTTTCTGGTATTAATTCTAGCCTTGTATTGATATCACGGGGGGCGTCGTTTCTTCAAAAGTAGGCTTGCCAAATGAGTAAATGATAGTAATCGAAGGAATCATAGACGCTGTAAGACCTCCGATTGGCGGCCTGTTTCAATTGACGAGTTGTAGAGTACCTAGTGTACTCTAGCTCCCGTCCTGTAGTCTAGATCTCTACTTTAATTTCATGGACACTAGGGGTAAAACTCAGAATGCTTTTCTGATGAAGGATGAAGGCGGGATAGACAGCAGGAGCTCGCTCGTCCGTAGGCCTCCTGATGATAGATTTCGAAATTTCTTCGCCAAGGTCGGACATTCCCGTCGCCACTCCGGTCCTACAGTATCCCAAGACCCAATCGCGATATCTCATCCCTACACCACCACGGCCCACCGTTTTTTACTCGGTCGTGGAAGTAAGCTTGATGATAGCTCTGCATCCCGGCTGCATCGATCTGCCTCGCCTATCATTCCCGTTCGCGTCTTAACCTTCCTTTCGCACCGACCAGCGGAATTCTTTTGCGGGCGTCATTTTTCCTTCCATCCGACGATGGGCAGCGCATGGTGAAGAGTAATCCACCATTTTGCTGTGATGGCGAATTCAAGACAGCGGATATCGCCGCGTTGCACAAGCATCTGTTGCGACAGGATGGCACGCCTATCGATACATGCGGCTAACCGTAGGGGGGGAAATTATCCTTCGATCTTTGGTGGTGTATAGATAGAAAGAAAGAACGTTTTCTCCGCTCACCAATATATCCATGCAAACCTCCCGACGGAACGTTACTACCCATACTTCCCGCCAGCCAGCTATGGGTTCAACGACAACGCCGAAACTAAGAGCTTGTGATCGATGTGCGGCGATTAAGCAGGTGTGCGACAGAGAAGAGAAGGAGGGTGATTCTTGTTCGCGGTGCACGAGTGAGTTTCTATGTTTTGTTGGGGGAGTGGGGCTGACGATAGTGGGAATTGAAGGACTGGAATTGTCGTGTGTGATTGCGAGGATTCATAAGGTACCTATGCTTCTTTTGCAGCCCTACGTCTTCGCTTGACGCGGATGTATATGCTTCCGTGCGCTACGATATTAACGTTTCTCTTCCAGCCAATGGGCCGGCCGAGGAAGAAACCACAATTAACAATCCTCCCCTCCCAAAAACCCGAAATCCTTCCCGGCGGCGTTCCAAAAATCCTGATCCTACGAACCCAGCGGCCTCCCGCAAAAACAAAACGTACCCGCTCTGGCTGCCTAACGTGTAAGCAGCGGTATTTCCCCCCCTTCCAACCCCTCCAGCTTCAACTTCTGACAATTAACGCAGACGCAAAAAATGCGACGAAGCCCTCCCAATCTGCGGCGACTGTTCCCGGCTCGGCCTACCATGTCAACGCTCCCCCCCTGCTCCTCCTCCACCATGTCGTCGCACATCCACCACCCCGCACTTCACCTTCCCCATCTACGCCGGCAGCACCCCGCAAGAACAACACCTCCTCCAACACTACACGCACGTCGTCTCGCGCTCCCTCTCCGTCGTCCCCGACTCCATCAATGACTTCATCTCCCTGTTCGTTCCCATGGCACTACAACAACCCGCCATGCGCTCTGCCCTTCTCGGGCTCGCCGCCACCCATTTAAAGCGGATCCACAGCTCGTTTTCGGTGCCAGCAGTAGAGTACCAAAACCGAGCTTTACACCAGGCGAATCAGCTTCTCAAGCTCGGGACTGATGAAGCAGTGATGGAAGGGTTGGCGGCGGTGCTGTTTTTGTGTTTACAAGAGGTGTGTGAAGGGAAGTCTAGGAAGTGGCCGCTGCACCTAGAGGCGGCGGTGGCGATAATAAATAACCGTGGTGGGCCGAGTGCGTTTCCGGAGGAGGTGAAGTTCCTTATCGAAAGTATTTCCGTCCTCTTCTGCGTTCCAGACCCCCCCTCGGCTGACAAAAACACAGCGGTAGCATACTTCGACGCCATCGCGACCCTCAGCTTCTCCAAATCTGCATTTTTAGACCAACAATTCTACCTCCCCCTGTTTCTTCTTCCTCCACCGCACTCCCAGCACATGCGCTGTTTGGAACCTCCCACGCTCTATTCGCAATAATCGCAGACATCTCCCAACTCGCGCAGATGGCACATATCCGCCACACCTCTCCGTTGGCGGAACAAACCTTCCACCATATGGCCTCCGAGCTCGAGCTGCAGCTGCAGGAGTGGACGCCGTCGCCCTGTAAGCCTGTTGAGTCTGATCCGGGGTTGGAGGGGAAGGTGACGGCAGCGGGGGTGATGCTTCAATGGGCAGCCCTTATGCGACTGCACCTCGTTGTTTCCGACGGCGGGATGTCGGATCTTTCCCACCCTCTCGTGCGGGTTGCGGTTAATAATATCTTAACAGCATTGGAGACAATTCCACAAGGGGATTTGGTAGAGAGTATGTTGATTTTTCCAGTGTTTGCGGCGGGTTTTGCGGCGGTGGGGGAGGAGAGGGAGAAGGTGGATAAGAGGTTTGCAGTGATGGAGAAGAGTATTGGATTTGGGAATGTTTTTGATGCGAGGGAGGCGGTGAAAGCACATTGGGGGAGGATGGAGAGGGGGGAGTATAGGAAGTGGGAGGGGGCGATATGTGGTGCGGTTGGAGAACAGGAGGGGGAGGGGGTGTTGATTATGAGTTAGTGGGGAGGTGTTTGGGGGTTATTCATTCGGGATCTGAGAAATGAGACAACGTAAAGAAACAACGAGAGAACAGTAATTGAACGTGAATAACAATCCTTTCTACCAGCCCTCAGTGTGAAGTAAGAGTACTGTAGCTCCAATTCAATGCAACAATTCGTATTGGCTGACTTCCTAAGATCCAACGGTTTAACCGAGCTGGGCGAGGAATGTTCGCAGATGGATATCAGGAAGGCGTTGAGGGTTGCACTGGACAGAACAGAGCTGGAGCAACAGCAGCAGGACTCAACGCTTGTTCTAGAACCAGTACCAACACCGCAGCGATATGTGGCGTTGGGATTTGCGGAGAGCGATCTCCAGTCTCCTCCGAAAGCCAACACTGTTTAGTACTCAGGCTCAGTATACTCAATAAGAGACAAGATTGCAGACAGAGCATGGCAAGGGGAAATTCGCAAAAATGGTTGCCCTACTGGACGACTGAGATTGATTGAGGAATTTCAATACCGCAGATGAACGATATGGCGTACATATCATGTGCCAAAACA
>WHVE01001109.1:0-30999 GCA_015178995.1 Trichophaea hybrida
CTGCTCCGCAGTCTCCTGTCACCCCTGCTCTAGTTACAAAGAAATTTTCAATAAATCATAGCTGTCTGTAACACGCTTCATACAATAAGGAAATATCGGTCAGTCTCATTCAGCTTGGTCCTGCATATCATGCAGGTTCTCCCCCTGGAGTTTACCCTGCCCTCCCTTCCCTGTTCTCAATTACTCCTCCTTTCAACTCTCCGCTTCCCCTTCCTCATCATCGTCATCCTCTCCATCCTTCCCTCCACGTGCTCTCCGATGTTCCTCCACCATATTGTGGACAGTTCCCTGGCTTGCAATTCGGATATTACCCTGCCAAGATGTGCATCATTACGGACTTCGCCCAGGTACCATCTCCGAGTAGCTATATGTGTGTCAGGCAGTGAATATTTCAAAGGTTGCATTGCTGTATCTGTATAAAGAAGATGCTTCCAGGGATATCGAGGGTGTACCAGTCCAATCTCCTTCTGCATCGTTTGTCGTTCGTGCTGGTATAGGGGTCATCGTAGAAGAAGATGTTCTGGTGACTGGGAACCTCCATAGTGACATGGACAGTGAGGGGAGTCAACAGGATTAGTGGGAATTTTGTATAGATAACTGCGGAAGTATGCATGTCCGGTTCGACGTTGGCTGACGGTGGATGCAAACTGACCATTGCCACATGTGAGAATATTGTCTGGTTTAGTACGGGATGTTCCAATATAGTTCTTTCCATTTGATGGATGCCTCGTCCACAAATCCTCTCATTCCTGCATTTCTGCCACTCTGGTTACCTGTTTGAGGTAAGATAAGGAGGTCTTATAGTAGGTAGGTGGTTTTTCAAGAGTTGACTTTTTTGCCAACTTATCAGCAAGCGCATTTCCAGGTACATCTGTATGGCCAGGAACACATTGTACTGTGATCATAGTTTTGAGTGCATGGAGGTTATTGGTGATATTGGAAAGTGCCAGGGAAGTGGACTGTCCAGGGGCGGGTTTGAAGGTATTGAGACGTCGTATGGCAGTTTGATTGTCTGTGAAAATCCATATATGTCTTTTGGTGATGTTATTACGTTGACATATCTGAAAGCATTTTTGTGCAGCTCTAGGAATACCAAGTAATTCAGCGTCATAAACTTCCTGTTGAAGGCCCATTGGGTAGGTCACTTCAACAACTTCTTCTCCAGTCATTTCCACTTCAGTTCCTGCACCAATATTTTCGTTCAAGATTGATCCATCTGTATTACGAAGAATATTGCGGTCATCTTGTTTCAACATCGCATAATGTGCTTCATGTGCTTTCGCTTTCTCTTCTTTTGAATGGGGATTAATTTGTGTTTTGACTCTGCTTTCAATCCATGGTGGACAGGCTGAGGTTGAGTAGGTTTCAATCTCGAAGCTATTAGAAATCCATGGGTTGGGGGTCGATAAGGTTTGGATTAGACGTGTTTCAAATTTTCGGTTATTTTGTTGCATACTGTCCCATGCAATCCATGGCCTAGTTGTATTACTAGACTCTGGGGTTTCATGAAATCGAGGGAAGGTCAATGGACAACGTTGTCAGATTGGGTACATTTCGGGAAATGTAAGTATTCGTATGTGATTAAGTCGTACAGCTACTGGTGGCAGAGCTGATTCATTCTGTAGAGCTATTGTTGGTGATGTGCGGAAGGCACCAAGGATACACCGAAAGGCCATATTTTGAACTGTTTCGAATTTCTGTTGATATGCTGCTTGCCCCATCCACCAAACTTCTGCTCCTCAATCGCAAACAGGGACAACACACGCATTGTATAATTGGCGGACTGCACTGGGGGTCAGTCCTGATTCTGTATTGGCTAGTGATTTGAGGGCTCCAAGGGCTCTTTTGCGACTTGCGGCTTTCAGCATAACATGGTGTTTGAAGTTGATTTTTCTGTCAAACCAAATACCAATCCATCTTACCACATCTCGGCCAACGCCTTTTGTGCCAGGGGAAATGGTAGTGCCATTGGGTAGGATAATCATTTCTTCATCGGTGGTATCACCGTTTCTTTTATTGTGGAAGTGCATCATCTCTGACTTTGAGTCATCAAATCGTACCGCATTGTGTTCTGCCCAATTGAAAGCTGTCCGTGCAGCCGCCTCGAGGCATCTTGCATTGTAGGCTTTTGATATGCTTCCAACAACAATTGCAACATCATCAATGTAGCTTGGAGTCCAGGAGCTGGGGTAATGGGTTGTGAGTTCGTAGAAGAGAGGACTGAGATAGAGGAGGAAGAGAATTGGGGATGCAGGCGATCCCTGAGGGATTCCTGTCCGGACGGGGCTGAGGTCTTCCTTGTGTCCATCAAATGCCAGTGCTGTTGTACGGTCAGACAGAGAGTGGTCGACCCAAAATTGATTTGCGGTCGGGTAGCCCAGTTGTCGTAGAGTTTGGAGGAGACGGTCTTTGGATACATTGTCGAATGCGCCACTCACATCTATACAGAGGGCAGTGGTGAGTTCCTTTGCATGTGTTCCATGTTCAATTTCATGTGTAAGTGCCATTGCAGCATCTATAGCAGAGCATTGTCTTTGCCCTCCTATTTGATCTTTGTGTAGCAGGTTGTATTTTTCAGCCATGTATGCAATTCGGTTTGCCATCAACTTTTCAAGGATGTTCCGAAGGCAATTGAGAAGGGCAACAGGTCGGTAGACCTTAGGTATCAAATAATCAGGTTTTCCAGGTTTGGGTATAATCACAGTCATTGCTTGTTGCCAACAGGTAGTGTGATAGAGGTGTTATATTAGGTAGGTGGTTTTTCCACAGTGGACTTTTTTGCCAACTTATGGGCAAGTTTGTTTCCAGGTACATCTGTATGGCCAGGAACCCATTGTACTGTGATAGTAGTTTTGAGTGCATGCAGGTTATTGGCGATGTTGGAGAGTGCCAAGGAAGTGGACTGTCCGGAGGCGGGTTTGAGAGTATTGAGACGTCGTATGGCAGCTTGATTGTCTGTAAAAATCAATACATGTCTTTTGGTGAGGTTATTACGTTGACAGATCTGAATGCATTTCTGTGCAGCTTTAAGAATACCAAGTAATTCAGCATCATGAACCTCCTGTTGATGGCCCATTGGATAGGTTACTTCAATGACATCTTCTCCTGTCATTTCAATTACTGTTGCTGCGCCAATGTTTTCGTTCAACATAGATCCATCAGAATAACAAACAATATTGCGGTCATCTTGTTTCAACATTGCATACTGGGCTTCGTGGGTTTTGGCTTCCTTATCCTTTGAACATGGATTAATTTCTGTTTTGACTCTACTTTCAATCCATGGTGGACAGGCTGTGGTTGAATAGGTTTCAATCTCCGAGCTGTTGGAAATCCATGGACTGAGGGATGATAAGGTTTGGATAAGACGTGTTTCAAATTTGCGGTTATTTCGTTGCATACTGTCCCATGAAATCCAGGGTCCGGTTGTGTTACTAGACTCGGAGGTTTCATGAAATGCAGGGAAAGTCAATGGACAACGTTGTCAGATTGTATGCATTTCGGGAAACGTAAATATTCGAATTGCATATTTTCTTCGCATGTGCAGGAATGGGGGGATTGGTGGATGATTTATTCGTTTATTTATTTATTCCTTATAGAGCATGCAGCCCGCATGTTTTGTCCTGTGAGGCACAAACCAATAACCAAGAACAAGAACAACAATAAAAACCGAACAAAGGAAAAACGAGAAACCCCTGGTTGGGTAGCACCGCTCCGCCGTCCCCTATCATCTCTGCTCTAGTTACAAACAAATTTCAAATAAATCATAGTGGTTTGTAACACGCTTCCTACAATAATAAAATATCTGTCAGTCCCATTTGGCTTGGTCCTGCATATCATGCGGGTTCTCCCGCGGGAGTTTACCCTCCTCCTCCCTTCCCCATTCAAATTTCATCCACCTCTCAACTCTCTGCTTCTCCTTCCTTTTCATCATCATCCTTCCCATCATCCCCACCTCTCCAACTCTGATGTTCCTCCACCATATCGTTGACAGTTCCCTGGCGTGCAATTCGGATGTTACCCTGCCCAAGGTGTTCATCATCACGTAATTGGCACAGGTACCATCTTCGAGTAGCTAGATGAGTGTCGTGCAGAAAATGTTTCACAGGTTGCATTGCTTTGTCGCTGTAAAGAAGATGGTTCCAGAGATATCGAGGGTGTACAACTCCAATCTCTTTCCGCATGGTTTGTCTTTCGCTTTGGTATACAGGGCATCTTAGTACAAGATGTTCCGGTGACTGGGGACCTCCATAGCGACATGGGCAGTGAGGGGAGTCAACAGCATTGGTTGGTATTATGTATAGGTAACTGCGCAAGTATCCATGTCCAGTTCGTAGTTGGTTGACAGTAGATGCAAGCTGGCGGTTGCCACTTCTGAACATAGTGTCTGGTTTGGTACGGAATGTTCCAATATAGTTCTTTCCTTTGGTGGGATGTCGCATCCACCAATCGCCCCATTCCTGCATTTTTGCTGCTTGGGTTACCCTGTTGAGGTACGATAATGCGGTGTCATAGTAGATAGGTGGTTTTTCCACAGTGGACTTTTTTGCTAACTTATCGGCAAGTTCGTTTCCAGGTACATCTGTAGGGCCAGGAACCCATTGTACTGTGATCGTAGTTTTGAGTGCATGGAGGTTATTGGAAATGTTGGAGAGTGCCAGGGAAGTGGACTGTCCAGGGGCGGGTTTCAAGAGTATTGAGACGTCGTATGGCAGCTTGATTGTCTGTTAAAATCCATATATTTCATTTGGTCAGGTGATTACGTTGACAGATCTGAAAGCATTTCTGGGCAGCTTTAAGAATACCGAGTAATTCAGCATCATTAACTTCCTGTTGATGGCCCATCGGATAGGTTGCTTCAATGACATCTTCTCCGGTCATTTCAACTACTGTTCCTGTGCCAGATTGGTGGATGAGGCATCCTACAATAGAAAAGAACTATATTGGAATGTTCCGTACTGAACCACACAATATTTTCACAAGTGGCAACTCTCAGTTTGCCTCCACTGATACCCAACTACGAACCGGACATGGATACTTCCGCAGTTATCTATACAAAATTCCCACTAATTCTGTTCACTCCCCTCACTGCCCATGTCGCTATGTAGGTCCCCAGTCACCAGAACATCTTCTTCTACGATGCCCCCTATACCAACGCAAACCACAAACGATGCGGAAGGAGATTGGAGTGGTACACTCTCGATATCTCTGGTAGCATCTTCATTATACAGATAAAGCAATTCAACCTTTGAAACATTTTCTGCATGACACATATATAGCTACTTGAAGATTGTAACAGGGCGAATTCCATAATGATGAACACCCTGGGCAGGATAACATCCTCATTGCAGGCCAGGAAACTGTCAACGATATGGTAGAAGAGCATCGGAGCGAGAGTGGAGGGGATGATGGGGAGGATGATAATGATGTGGAAGGGGAAGCAGAGAGTTGAGAGGAGGAGAAAATGAGAATGGGGAAGTGAGGGGGAGGGTAAACTCCAGGGGAGAACCCGCAGAATATGCAGGACCAAGCCGCATGAGACTGACCGATATTTAACTATTGTCTGATGTGTGTTACAGACCACTATGATTTTATGAAAATTTTTTTGTAACCAGAGCAGGGGTGACAGGAGACTGTGGAGCGGTACTACCTAGCCAGGAGTTTTTTATTTTTCGTTGTTTCGGATTCATTTGTTGTTGTTTTTCACAGTTATTTGTTTGTACCTTACCGGTCATAGACTGCGGACTGAATGATGTATGATGAATAAATAAATAAATCGTGTGCAGTGATCCCAGTTCGACAATTTTTTCGAGAATGTGGCTGGAAACCACTTGGATGAAGATGGTCTGTGCTTGGTAGCATCAGTGGTCGTATGCTGCTACCTTGGTTCTTTCGGCATCGTCTGCAGATGATAATCCTTCCACCCCTATTTCATAACACTTCATCCCTTTAGGAATGTTAACCATAGTTGCTGCCCACACATTGTAATTGGATTGTCTTTCAAGTACTTTGAGATTGTCGAGCTTTGCACTTGCAGGTATATCAATGACATCTGCTTTGATTCTTGATGAAAAGCTGAATTCATGTTTCTTGCCGGATGCTTCTCCTGATGCCGGAATTTTGGGCGACTGAGGTTCATTTATTTAGTCATTTATTGATCATACAGCATGCAGCCCGCAGGCTATGGCCGGTGAGGTACAAACAAATAACTGTGAACAAGCACAACAAATGAAACCGAACAAAGGAAAAACGAATAACGCCTGGCTAGGTAGCACCGCTCCGCAGTCCCCTGTTACCACAGCTCTAGTTACAAAGAAATTTTTATTAAATCATAGCGTTCTGTAACACGCTTCATACAATAATACAATATCGGTCAGTCTCATTCGGCTTGGTCCGGCATATCATGCAGGTTCTCCCCCTGGAGCTTACCCTCCCCCTCCCTTCCCCGTTCTCAATTACTCATCCTTGCAACTCACTGCTTTCCCTTCCTCATCATTGTCATCCTCTCCATCTTCCCCTCCACGCTCTCTCCGATGTTCCTCCACCATATCGTTGACAGTTCCATGGCTTGCAATTCGGATGTTACCCTTCCCAAGGTGTGCATCATTAAATAACACCTCAAAAGCGACAACCACACCAGCAAAACCGTTTTCCGAAAATAAGTCAACAACCAGCATAGGTATCAACAACCGGACACTTGCTATCGATTCATAACTCCCAATTACCCCCCATACGACAGGGCTTCTCTTCCCCAGGACCTTCATTGTTGCTGGGTGGAAAACTGGACCTCTTACCCCTCTTTTTCCCCCCCTGCAACAGGGCCCCCACCGATCATCTACACAACCAATTCTCATCCGCTCGACTCCACACTTTGGGAGCACTGAAAGCACATAAAGACGAGGCTCAGGTTTTAATTTCAGACCGAAAGCTTAACATTTGCTTTAGTTACTGAAAATCCTCGAAAAGTCGCTTTTTCGCTCCTACCCCCCCTCTACCTCAGTGGAATCAACTCCAAATCAAAAACAGACAACGGCAATCGATTTAACGCACTCAAAAGCCTTTAGAACAAACCATCAACACCTACCTACAAGCCCCAGACTGCCTGGGCCAAAAATTCTCGAAGTCAAAAACACAATTTCGAATTCCATCGTTTTTCCACGAGTTTTTATTCGTTTCGAACGCCCTTGAGAACACAGCTTGCACACTCACACAGGTCTACCCTGCCAAAAGCACAAGGTGATCAAACAAAATTTGACACCACAACGCTCAATTTTGGACATTTTCGCTTATTTCGCATGTTTTGCATTTTTCCAGCCCCCCCCATTGGAACATATAGGCCACCGGGGCCCAGCAGACCTACCAGGGTGTAGACGACAACGTCCGGCTACTTTGCCGCCATTGACCCCCTGAGTCTTTGGGTGGATCCTCCAGAGTTAAGTTGCACTTCCTTTCTTGCAGTGGTTTTACAGCCCCATCACATAGCAGGCCTCCTAGAGGTTTTCTTGTCACAACAGGTGTCTCTGTATCTGCTGTGAGGAGGCAAAGGCTCTGGAACAAGGCTCCAACACCTTGCTAGGACAAAAGAGGTGAAGCTCTAACCCCCTCAGGGAATAGGTGGTACCGAGGTCACATATATCAACACTCAAACATCGGATTTATACCTATTCAAAATACCCATATGATAGTTAATTCATTAAAATATTTAGCATCTTTTAAAGCACCTTGTACACCCTCTAAAGTCTTAAATGACTTCCCTAATACCACCACCACCCCAACCTGGCACCTCCAGCACTTATGGAATGCACCTTTACCCAAACCCCAGTTCTGACCCACTTTCTGCAATTGATGCCCCAGCTGTATCACACACTACCCATACAGGCCACATATCCAAACGAGGAAGGAAAGGCAAGCAGGGAAGTTCTCGCCGACTGCCAGCTACCGCACTATACCCGCCACTCAATGCCCCTCATACACGTTCAAGCACCCGCATGGCTATTGGTGATGTTCATCTCAGGACACCCTCTGAACAACTACAACCATCTTCCCCACCTCAACAACTAACCAAACAAGACCATCTTGGAAAGCCTGAAAATGCAGATCTTGAACTTGGAGATGCCCCAGGGGATACTGAGGCCAATGAGGAATGTTCAGATGATGATGAAGATTCTGAAGATGAAGACTTTCAGGACCCATCCAACAATCTGCTGAATCCAAATGATGATGATGAAGATAGAATACATCAGGTATTCAAAGGCATCCTTGAACCACTCCACGAGGATAATCTCAAAATCAACAAACGTCTCACAACCCAAAACCGCAAACTGGCAACCCGCTTAACCTCAATGGAAACCGAACACCAAATTGCCCTTACTACCATTGCAACCCTTGGACAACGAGTTGAATACCTTGTACAAATCCAAGCTTCAAAGAAAGATGCACCACCAGCACCACCAGACCTACTAACTCCAGCCGTCCCAGAAGGGGCTTCCCCAAAACCCACACTCTGTTCAGCAATTGCATCTGCATGCGCCAAGAAAGACCCACCAGAAGATACGAATGGACGCGCTTTGAATCTCCGTCCTTTCTCCAAAAAAGAACGCACACTAGTGATTGCCCGACACAGTAATCAACCAGTCACTGCCGATCATACAAAACTCAAACTGGCTATCAACGCCACCCTCCGACGCTGCCACTCAGACCCTTTGGCCAATATTGGACATGTTTCTGCCAACTATAAGAACAACCTCGTCCTCCTGACTGCAGATGCCTGCCCTGTGGAATTGGTACTAGCCCACAAGGCTGCTATTGAAGAAACATTTTGTTCAGTTGATACAACAGCACAAAATCTCAAAAAACAAGAAACCTGGATCCGAATGATGGTTCATTCCATTGACATTACAATGTTGCCTGAATGTGAAACAGGAATGCAATTATTGAAAGAAGATATTGAAATGAACAACAATCATATCAAGCTTGCCACTCTACCACAATCGCTTACCAAGCCAGAAACGCGACCACACAAAAAGGCAACCACCATGGTCATTGCAGTCCGTACTGAACATGAAGCAAAACATCTTCAAGATCATGGAGTACAAGTAGATGGCAAGACCCGCAAAGCCGACCGATATGTCGTATCCCGACCAACCGACCAATGTACTAACTGCCAACAATTTGGCCATTCCTACCTACGATACAAACACTCACCTTTCTGCAACATATCTGCAGAACCTCACACCACTACCTCCCCCTCATGTGGATCATGTCCCAGCATAGGCAAACAGTGTGTCCATGATGTTATCCAATGCATCAACTGCAAGGGTAATCACAGGGCCAACGATTCCAAATGTTCAACAATTACTACCATTCGTGCTGAGGTACGAGCTAAGTTCATGAAAGACCACCCAACTATCAAACAACCTTCCTATTCACCTACCAAAATTCCAATTATACAACACAACTGCAACCGTTCCTCCTTAGTCATCAATACCCTTCTTGACTTTGCAGTTGGAACGGCCAACCTTCTTTTGCTCCAAGAACCTGGATTCAACCCAGACAATACATTCATTATAACACACCCTGGATATGGGCGACTGATACCACCTAAAAACTTAAGAAAACCGAATAGGACAATTGCCTATGTGGCCAAAAACAACCCTTATATCAAATGCTCCCCACATACCGACATTAGCCAGCATCCTGATATTCAAGTCATTGACATATCAACCCCCTCAATTGCACCAATCACAGTCTTGAATATTTACAATGAACATGAAGGCGTATCTAATCTCTACACCATTCCAAGAAGCTTTACCCAAATCCCATTGCCTGAACGATGCATTATTACTGCTGATATGAATGGCCATCATACATGGTGGAATTCACAAATCAAAACACCCAAACGTGCTGACGAACTTGTTCAGATCATGGAAACCAATAACTTTTCCCTCTTCAATAAACCAGACACCCCAACATACTTCTACCGAAATGGCACAGGAACCTCTATTATCGACCTAGCCTTTACCTCAGGAGCCATCCATGACTCGGTTACCAATTGGGCCGTGGATGACAACGCATCAACTGGTTCAGACCATGCAACAATACGTTTTGATATCTTGGCAGAATCTGAACTTGTTACCACTGACTCCAACACGATAAGATACAACTGAAATAAGAGAGTTTGGGATATATTCTCAAAAACTCTCAATACACTCTCCCATGCCTTAAGAATGGTGTGGCAATCCCTCCATGAACACTGAACCGTATCAAACCTTGACAAATCAGCCGAACTACTCCGAGATATGATTCTTGATGCAGTGAAGAAATCTACCCCAGTTCTCCAGCTTACAACACATTCAAAACCCTGGTGGACACCCCAACTCAAAATCTCCCGAACACAGATGAACCGTACCCAGAAGCAGTGGAAGAAAACCCGGCTTGAAAGTGATCACATCAAATTCAAAGCTGTTCGAAACCAATATTTCCGCGATATCCGCACCTCCAAGACAACAATGTGGATTGAATTTTTAGCAAATGCACAAGGCACAGAGATATTTACCGCCCTCCGTCATACCAATCCCTGGAAAATCCAACGGTCTCCACCCCTGTCATTCTCCAACACAACAGCTGTAACTTTTGAAGAAAAGGCAGTATCATTCCGTTCTACCATGTTCCCACCCCCACCAGTTGCCCCCTCCCACACTGCTATCTCCAATCGACCAACCCTGCCATGGATTACATTTACCCCAACAGAAATCAAACAAGCAATTTTTACCTGTGCACCACGTAAAGCCCCGGGACGCGATGGGCTTCCATTTTACTGCCTCCGGCAAGCATATCCAGCAGCCACCGCACAATTCAACAGTCTCTTTGCTATACTTGGAACCACTGGATATCACCCTACTTGTTGGCGACAAGCAACGACTGTGATTATACCCAAACGTGTAAAACCTGATTATTCAATACCTATGGCCTACCGACCTGTTGCTCTTCTCAATTGCCTTGGGAAAATTCTCGAAAAGTTGATGGCAAACCGAATTGCATACATGGCTGAAAAATACAACCTGCTACACAAAGATCAAATAGGAGGATGAAGACAACGCTCTGCTATAGATGCTGCAATGGCACTTACACATGAAATTGAACATGGAACACATGCAAAGGAACTCACCACTGCCCTCTTTATGGATGTGAGTGGCGCATTCGACAATGTATCCAAAGACCGTCTCCTCCAAACTCTACGACAACTGGGCTACCCGACCGCAAAACAATTTTGGGTCGACCACTTTCTGTCTGACCGTACAACAGCACTGGCATTTGATGGACACAAGGAAGACCTCAGCCCCGTCTGGACAGGAATCCCTCAGGGATCGCCTGCATCCCCAATTCTCTTCCTCCTCAATCTCAGTCCTCTCTTCTACGAACTCACAATCCATTACCCCAGCTTCTGGATTCCAAGCTACATTGAAGATGTTGCAATTGTGTTCGAAGCAAATGAAAAGTCTATAATGCACGATTCCCTGAGGCAGCTGCATGGACAGCTTTCAAATGGGCAGAAAACAATGTAGTACAATTTGATGAGTCAAAGTCAGAAATGATGCACTTCCACAATAAACGAAACGGTGATACCTCCGATGACGAAAAGATCACCCTACCCAATGGCACTACCATTTCCCCCGGCACAAAAGGCATTGGCCCAGATGTGGTAAGGTGGATTGGTATTTGGTTTGACAGAAAAATCAACTTCAAACACCATGTCATACTGAAGGCCGCAAGCGGCAAAAGAGCCCTTCGAGCCATCAAATCACTAGCCAATACAGAATCGGGACTAACTCCGAGTGCAGTCCGCCAACTATTCAATGCGTGGGTTGTACATGACTGCGACTTCGGAGCTCATGTCTGGTGGATGGGCCAAGCAACATATCAACAGAAATTTGAAACAGTTCAAAATATGGCACTTCGGTGCATCCTTAGAGCCTTCCGCACATACCCAACAATAGCACTACACAATGCAGCAGCCCTGCCACCAGTAGCTGTTCGACTTAATCACATGCGAAGAAAATATGCAATTCGAATACTTACGTTTCCCAAAATGTATGCAATCTGACAACGTTGTCCATTGACTTTCCCTCCATCTCATGAAACCCCAGAATCTAGTAACACAACCGGACCGTGGATTTCATGGGACAGTATGCAACTATATAACAGCAAATTTGAAACACGTCTTATCCAAACCTTATCAACCCCCAGTCCTTGGATTTCCAACAGCTCGGAGAATGATACCTATTCAACCACAGCCTGTCCACCATGGATTGAAAGTAGAGTCAAAACACAAATTAATCCTCGTGCAAAGAAAGAGGAAGCCAAAGCCCACGAAGCTCAGTATGCAATGTTGAAACAAGATGACCGCAATATTGTTTGTTATTCAGATGGATCTATGTTGAACGAAAACATTGGCGCAGGAACAGTAGTTGAAATGACAGGAGAAGATGTCATTGAAGCAACCTATCCAATGGGCCATCAACAGGAAGTTCATGATGCTGAATTACTTGGTATTCTCAAAGCTGCACAGAAACGCTTTCAGATTTGTCAACGTTATGACCTCACCAAAAGACATATATGGATTTTCACAGACAATCAAGCTGCCATACGACGTCTCAATACTCTGAAACCCGCCCCTGGACAGACCACTTCCTTGGCACTCTCCAATATCGCCAATAACCCCCATGCACTCAAAACTACTATCACAGTACAATGGGTTCCTGGCCATACAGATGAACCTGGCAACGAACTTGCCGATAGGTTGGCAAAAAAGTCCACTGTGGAAAAACCACCTACCTACTATAACACCTCATTATCGTACCTCAAGAGGGTATCCCGAGCAGCAAAAATGCAGGAATGGGGGGATTGGTGGATGTGACATCCTGCAAAAGGAAAGGACTATATTGGAACATTCCGTACCAAATTAGACAATATTTTCAGAAATGCCAACCGCCAGTTTGTATCTACTGTCACCCAACTACGAACTGGACATGGATACTTCCGCAGTTACCTATACAAAATACCAACCAATGCTGTTGACTCCCCTCACTGCCCATGTCGCTATGGAGGTCCCCAGTCACAGGAACATCTTGTACTAGGATGCTCTTGATACCAACGCGAAAGACAAACCATGCTGAAAGAGATTGGAGTTGTACACCTTCGATATCTTTGGAAGCATCTTCTTCATACCGACAAATCAATGCAACATTTGAAACATTGTCTTCACGACACGCATATAGCTACTCGAAGATGGTTCCTGGGCCAATTCCGTGATGATGAACACCTTGGGCAGGGTAACGTCGGAATTGCAGGACAGGGAACTGTCAACCATAAGGTGGAGGAACATCAGAGTTAGACTGGAGGGGATGATGGGGAGGATGATGATGAAAAGGAAGGAGAAGCAGAGAGTTGAGAGGAGGATGAAGTTTGAACGGGGAAGGGAGGAGGAGGGTAAACTCCAGCGGTAGAACCCGCATGATTTGCAGGACCAAGCCGAATGAAACTGACAGATATTTTATTATCGTTTGAAGCGTGTTACAAACCGCTATAATTTATTTGAAATTTCTTTGTAACTAGAGCAGGGGTGATAGGGGACTGCGGAGCGGTGCGACGTAGCCAGGGGTTTTTCGTTTTTCCTTTGTTCGGTTTCACTTGATGTTCTTGTTCTCGGTTATTTGTTTGTACCTCACCGGCCATTGCCTACGGGCTGCATGCTGTATGATGAATGAATTCATAAATGTGCATCATGAAGGAATTGGCCCAGGTAACATCTTTGAGTAGCTTTATGTGTGTCATGCAGAAAATGTTGCAAAGGTTGCATTGCTTTACCTGTATAAAGACGATGCTTCCAGAGATATTGAGGGTTTACCACTCCCATCTCCTTCCACATCGTTTGTTGTTCGGGTTGGTATAGAGGGCATCTTAGAAGAAGTTGTGCTGGTGAGTAGGAACCTCCATAGCGACATAGGCAGTGAGGGGAGTCAACAGAATTAGTGCGGATTTCATATAGACAACTGCGGAAGTATTCATGTCCGGTTCGTAGTTGGGTGACGGTGAATGCAAACAGACGGTTGTCACATGTGACAATATTGTCTGGTTCAGTACGAAACGTTCCAATATAGTTCTTTTCTTTTGCTGGATGCCTCATCCACAAATCCCCCCATTCCTGCATATTTGCCGCTCGGGTTACCCGCCTGAGGTAAGATAAGGAGGTATTATAGTAGGTAGGTGGTTTTTCAAGAGTGGACTTTTTTGCCAACTTATCAGCAAGCTCATTTCCAGGTACATCTGTACGGCCAGGAACCCATTGTACTGTGATTGTAGTTTTGAGTGCATGGAGGTTATTGGCGATATTGGAGAGTGCCAGGGAAGTGGACTGTCCAGGGGCGGGTTTGACAGTATTGAGACGTCGTATGGCAGCTTGATTGTCTGTGAAAATCCATATATGTCTTTTGATGATGTTGTTACGTTGACAAATCTGAAAGCAATTCTCTGCAGCTTTACGAATACCAAGTAATTCGGCGACATCAACTTCCTGTTGAGGGCCCATTGGGTAGGTTGCTTCAATGACTTCATCTCCAGTCATTTCCACTGCAGTTCCTGCACCAATGTTTTAATTCATCATTGATCCATCGGTATAACCAACATTATTACGGTCATCTTGTTTCAGCATTGCATACTGAGCTTCATGTGCTTTGGCTTCCTCTTCTTTTGAATGGGGATTGAGTCGTGTTGTCACTCTACTTTCAATCCATGGTGGACAGGCTGTGGTTGAGTAGGTTGCAATCTCGGAGCTATTAGAAATCCATGGGCTGAGGGTCGATACGGTTTGGATGAAACGTATTTCAAATTTGCGGTTATTTTGTTGCATACTGTCCCATGAAATCCATGGCCCAGTTGTATTACTAGACTCTGGGGTTTCATGAAATGGAGGGAAAGTCGATGGACAAGGTTGTCAGATTCGGTGCATTTCAGGAAATATAAGTATTTGTTTCGCATATTTTCTGCGCATGTGTTTAAGTCGTACAGCTGCAGGTGACCAGGCTGATTCATTGTGTAGGGTCATTGTTGGTGATGTGCGGAAGACTCCAAGGATACAGCGAAGGGCCATATTTTGAACTGTTTCATATTTCGGTTGATATGCTGCTTGCCCCATCCACCAATCATCTGCTCCAGAGTCGCAAACAGGAACAACACACGCATTGTATAATTGGCTGACTGCACTGATGGTTAGTCCTGAGTCTGTATTGGCTAGTGATTAGAGGGCTCCAAGGGCCATTTTGCCACTTGGGGCTTTCAGCATAACATGGTGTTTGAAGTTGATTTTTGTGTCAAACCAAATACCAATCCACCTTACCACATCTGGGCCAACGCCTGTTGTGATGGGGGACATGGTTGTGCCATTGGGTAGGGTAATCATTTCTTCATCGGTGGTATCACCATTTCGTTTATTGTGGAAGTGCATCATCTCTGATTTTGAGTCATCAAATCATACTGCTTTGTTTGCTGCCCATTTGAAAGCTGCCCATGCAGCAGCCTCAGGGCATCCTGCATTATAGGCTTTTGATTTCCTGCCAACAACAATTGCAACGTCCTCAATGTAGCTTGGAGTCCAGGAGCTGGGGTAATGGGTTGTGAGTTCATAGATGAAAGGAGTGAGATAGAGGAGGAAGAGAATTGGGGACGCAGGCAATCCCTGAGGAATTTCTGTCCGGACTGGGCTGAGGTCTTCCTTTCGTCCATCAAATGCCAGTGCTGTTGTTCGGTTGGATTAAAAGTGGTCCAGCCACAATTGAATTGCGGTCGGGTAGCCCAGTTGTCGTAGATTTTGGAGGAGACAGTCCTTGGATACATTGTTAAATGCACCACTTATATCATTCCAAAGAGCAGTATTGATTTCCTTTACATGCTTTCCTTGTTAAATGTCATATGTGAGTGCCATTGCAGCATTTATAGCAGAACGTTGTCTTTGTCCTCCTATTTGATCTTTGTGTAGTAGGTTGTATTTGTCAGCCATAAATGCACTTCGGTTTGCCATCAACTTTTTAAGGATCTTTCCAAGGCAATTGAGCAGGGCAACAGGTCCATAGGCCTGAGGTATTGAATAGTCAGGTTTTCCAGGTTTGGTTCTAATCACGGTCATTGCTTGTCGCCAACAGGCAGGGTGATATCCAGTGGTTCCAAGTATAGCAAAGACACTGTTGAATTGTTCGGTGGCTGCTAGGTATGCTTGCTTGAGGCAGTAAAAGGGAAGTCCATCGGGTCCTGGGGCTTTACATGGTGCAGAGGTAAAAATTGCTTGTTTAATTTCTGTTGAGGTAAATGTTACCCGTGGCTGGGTTGGTCGATTGGTGATATCAGTTGGGGAGGGTGCTACTGGTGGGGTTGGAAACATGGTAGAACGGAATAATACTGCCTTTTCTTCAAAAGTCACAGCTGTTGTGTTGGAGAATGTCAGGGGTGGTGTTCGTTGGGTTTTCCTGGGTTTGGTATAACGGAGGGCGGTAATTACCTCTGTGCATTGTGTGTTTGCGAAAAATGGAATCCACATTGGTGTCTTGGAGGTGCAGATATCCCCGAAATATTGGTTTCAAACAGGTTTGAATTTGATGTGATCACTTTCAAGGTGGGTTTTCTTCCACTGCTTCTGGGCATGGTTTATCTGTGTTCGGGAGATTTTGAGTTGGGGTGTCCACCAGGGTTTTGAATGTGTTGTAAGATGGAGAACTGGGAGAGATTCCTTGACTGCATCAAGAATCATATCTCGGAGTAGTTCAGCTGATATGTCAAGGTTTGATACGGTTGAGTGTTCATGGAGGTATTACCAGACAATTTGTGAGGCATGGGAGAGTGTATTGAAAGTTTTTGAGAATAAATCCCAATCTGTCTTATTCCAGTTGAATCTTATCGTGTTGGAGTCAGTGGTAACAAGTTCAGGTTCTGCCAAGATATCAAAACGTATTGTTGCATGGTCTGAAACAGTTGGTGCATTGTCATCTACGGCCCCATTTGTAACTGAGTCATGAATGGCTTGTGAAGTAAATGCTTGGTCGATGATAGAGGTTTCTTTGCCATTTTGATATTAGTATGTTGGGGTGTCTGGATCATTGAGCAGGGAAAATTTATTGGTTTCCATGATCTGAACAGGATCGTCGGAATGTTTGGATGTTTTGATTTGTGAATTCCACCATATATGATGGTCATCCATATCTTCAGCAATGATGCATCGTTCAGGCAATGGGATTTTGGTGAAGCTTCTTGGAATGGTGCAGAGATTAGATACGCCTTCAGGTTCATTGTAAATATTGAAGACTGTGATTGGTGCACTTGAGGGGGTTGGTATTTCAATAACTTGAAAATCAGGATCCTGGCTGATGGCGGTACGTAGGGAGCATTTCATATACGGGTTGTTTTTGGCCACATAGGCAATCGTCCTATTATGTTTTCTTAATTTTTCAGGTGGTATCAGTGTTGGAAATATTGGGATCGTGACTAGGATTAGTCAAGTTTGTATTTTCTTTCACATGTTTTCTGATGTTGAAAGATAAGTTTAGAACAGACAAAAAGACGCAGTATCTCAAGCGCTTATCATAAAGATAGGGCTCGTATTCCCTAAATTACAGTGATTACGTAGTCATAAAGACTCGTATTCTATATTAATTTCAGGGTTATATATAACTCACATCACACCACCGATTACGCCATCGATCACACTATAGTAACTATGACTCATAGAAACCACACCATCCACGAAATGACACCTTTTTCAGGGTCAACGAGATGCCCATCAGCTTTTTCTTTCTTTCAGAACGAACACTGGTTTATGTATAAAAGACGGTGGTTTTCCACCTCTGTAGATAGTTTTTTCTATATCGCAACATACAGTTAGATAGCAATACTACAGTTTGCCCTCTATCCTTCTGAAGTTTAACATCTTCCGACATTCTTCTGCGTGATTCTATTCTTTACTGTTTCATGACTATATTCCTTCTCGGACCCAGAGTCAGAATACACAAGACCCGAATTACCTTCAACTTTGGACGAATTCAATTTACCATCTCTCTTGCAGTTCACGCAAGACTTGAAAGACAGTATCATCCGCGTTCATCTCGATAGGTTATGAGCCCGGACCGCTCAATGTCAAGAACCTACATCGTCTGTAACAACTTCCACGGTCTCTACTGCTATTGTTCCGACTCAGATCTCGAAGTTAGATATACTTGGGGATTTGAACCACTAACACCAGTCTACTATCCCTCCTCAATCCTCTCTTCAACACTGGAAGCAGACGAAGACGGATATCTAGAATTCTGGTTCAATACCTTCGAAGAATTTACACATGTATTTCCAACAGTTCTCGTCACTCTTCGACACCACCCTCTCACCTTCCACATTGCTCATCTCCACCAAGAAAACAATTGGTAGAGAGTGATTCAGACGAAGCATACCCACAACTACCTCCCAACATCTTCCCAGCATCCGCAGGATATTCAAGAATCCCGATACCACCTTCATCACACCTTCCCTTACCTCCATCGCCCAACATGCCCGCATCAGGAGAAGCATCCGGCATTCAACCTGAGTTCAGTTATTCAGCAAGAATCAAAGCAGATGTCATCGACAAACCTGCCAGTGTAAAACTTGACAACATCAAAGTACTCGAAGGACAATCAAATTACAATGTGCGGGCGGCGACTATGGTTATCATTTTTAAAGGGATGAAGTGCTATGAGGTAGTGGTGGAAGGATTAACACCTACAGATGATACCGACAAAAAGGAAGTAGCAGCATACGATCACTAATGCTACCAAGCACAGACCATCTTTATCCAAGTGGTTTCCAGCGACATGTTCGACAACATTGTCGAACTTGGATCACCCCATACGATGTAGACATGGCTGCGCACCGAATATTACTGAGACACTGCTTACGCATTTGTCTATTAAATTTCAACCTTTAACTCCCTCTCCTCCTCCTATTCAACCTCCTCCTCACTCTCTGACCTCATCACCAAGTTCGAAACAGAATGGCACAATCTACAGAAACTTGCAAAAGCATCAAAAGACACCTATCGCAAGAATTTTGCTGCGTTTCTCGACGAAAACAATGCCAAGTGAGACTTTCTCCTCGGATTCCTCATACAACATCATCAAAATGTTGTCGACAATCTCACAACAAAGGACGACCTAACATTTGCGGATGTAAAGAAAAGACTCATCGACATGTCTCCTACAATCACTGGTTCTTCCGAAACTGCCCTCACAACAGTATAACAATCAAAAGGTGGAAAAAACAAGAAAACAAGAAGACTGAAAAGAAAACCGAGGTTAAGGATTGTACATGGTGTGCAAAAATAACCCCGGAAAATCCACCGGTCATACTGGGAATGATTGTTTCCGCCTCAGGAAACACAATGAGGAAAAGAAGAAGGAAACCAAAGATACCAGGAAGAAAGAAGATGCAAACATCACTACCGAAACTCAACAAGTAAGAACCAAATCCTTCTATTTCGACACGGCCTGTACCTCACACATGACCCCTTTTCCAGACAGACTCCAAAACTTCAAAACATGTTCGGACTTGTAGAGTCCAGTTCAAAGCAACAAATGGAGATCAAGGAAAAGGAGATGTTGTGATGGACAGTGTTCTTAAAAATGGATCGTTTCAACTTTTTGCGTTCGCGATGTTCTTTATGTTCCTCAATTGGGAAAGCTCTTATTTCTTGGAGAAAGTTACGAAATGATTACAAGAAAATTGGAGAAGGAGATTATATATCGGTGATAAAAAACAATAAAACAATGTTTGAAGCAAAGTTTGACGGTCAATTGTTTTCAATACCTGAAGTGAATCATTCAGCTTTCGCTACTTACGAGTTTGGCATCAAGCTTTAGGACATACTAATATAAATTATAAGCTATACCACGTTGAACTACCAGCAAAGCCTGTAAATTTTCACAGTGATTCTGCACCAAAGCAAAACTAACCAAATCACCTCGCCCTTCAACTATCGATAAAAATTGAAAGAAGCTTGATTTGATTCATTCAGATCTGTCAGGACCATTTTCAGTTTCCTCCTATGGAGGATCTCTTACTACATCACCTTAATCGATGATGCTACTGGATATGCCTGGGTCAAGTTCATGAAAAAGAAGTCAAGCACCACTCAAATCATTAAAATTTTGTTACCGAGCTGGAACTTCAATATTCAAAGACACCCAAAAGCTTTCGAACCGACAATGGTGGAGAATATGTTTCAAATGAACTGAAAGATTACCTAAGACAAAAGGGGATAGTTTATCAATTCACTCCCCCTTATTCTCCTGAATGAAATGGCGTGGCTGCAAGACTCAATCGAACAATAGGAGAATCACTTCGAGCTATGCTTGAAAGCGCTCCTACGTAAGACAAAGGACTTTGGGCAGAAGCAGTTTCAACTTCAGTATACCTCAAAAACCGACAACCTCATTCGGCGGTTAAAGATCAAACTCCTTATGAAGCCTTCCACGGTAATAAACCCTCGATCACGCATCCTAAACCGTTTGGCAGTGAATGTTACATACATATCCCTAAACAGCAACGACTTGCGGGAACAAAACTTCAACCAAGGGCACAAAGAGCAATTCTCACTGGATACGCAAACGACGACCATCATCAGAGAGTCCACCTAGCGGAATCCAAACATTCACTTGTCACCAATGATATCTTTGTCCCTCCGTCAAAGACAGAAGGGGATTTATCATACGACAAATCCTCATATGCAAAACTAAAATCGATACCTCAAACCACAATTGAACATCGATCTGACAATGAAAAATTCCCTTCCGATGTTATGTGGATAGCATGGATGGAAAGGAATCCCTCAGAAACCAGAATATTGTTCGACCAAGGCAATGAAGACGTTATGATATTAGTTGTGCAACAATATGATCAAGGACAACAATCAGGATTTCCAGGCCCAGACTACTGGACATTTGAAATAGATGAAGATCAAGAATCAATTCACACTCCCCAACGACAAAGTCATTTCTTAACCAGACCTCCTGAAGAAGATCTAACTCAACCTCCCCCCTCGTCTCATCAAGAGCAATACCACCACCAACTTCATGGTGATGATAATTCTTCCACAGAGCAACAACAACAACTACAAGTTACCAATGTTGCTCAAAACACCCCACTACGGGTGTTACCACAAGAGCGGGAAGACAAGTTAATCCTCCCAGAGAATGGTGGAGAATAGAAACTCAGAACAAGCAAATTCTTGATAGAACATTGCGCGATGCTGATGAAATAGCTGTCTCCCTGGACTCCAAAGAAAGCTTACTCACGTCAATACTTATTGAAGAACCTCAAACGTTTCAACAAGCCAAATCCTCACCAGACTGGTCTGAATGGAAAGTTGCTATCAACGAAGAACTTCAATCACTTAAAGATAACGACGGGTGGGAAGTATTACCCAAACCAACAAATCGCAAGATTGTTGATTCTCAATGGCTATTCAAGATCAAAACAGACGCCAAAGGAGAAATTCAACGATACAAAGCTAGAATAGTTGCAAAAGGATTCAGTCAAATTCACAGTCCTGACTACAACGAAATCTTTTCACCTGTTGTTCGTTATGATTCCCTAAGTCTACTGTTAGCCATTGCCACCTGTAAAGGGTGGAAACCTCATCAACTCGACGTTAAGACAGCATTCCTTTATGGCATATTAAAGGAAGAAATCTAAATGCATCTACCTGAAGGCAGCAGGATAGATAGAAAAGTCGCCAAATTAAAAAGATGTATCTACAGACTGAAACAATCAGCTCGAGAATGGTACCATAGATTGGTTGAGTACCTAATCCCCTACGGTTGTGTTATCACTGCTTTTGATCCCTGTGTTCTCGTTCACGAATCAGAAGATCCATTTATTGCTATTTATGTGGACGTTATTACTATTTATGGAGAAACCGGATCCTTGAAAGACCAAACCATGGGAATACTGAAAAGTGAATTCAAAGTTAATGACATGGGGTTATTACATTGGCTACTCGGAATGAACATTACATCTACAGATGCTGGAATCACTCTCTCCCAAACAGCATTCATCGAGATGATACTGAAAAGATTTGGATTGAACCACTGTAAATCAGTCTGGACTCCTATTGACCCAAACCATAGGTTGACAAGGAACTTCAAACAAACTGATGATAAAACAACGAAATCATATCAACAAATCATCGGATCTCTCATGTATTTAGTTACTGGGACCAGACCTGACCTTGCATACACTATTACCCATCTCTCTCAATTCAATACAAATCCCTCCACGACACATATGGCCGCTGCCAAAAGAGTTCTTTGATACCTACAAGGAAGTAAAGAGTTAGCCCTCTTTCATCCCTGGAAATCACCTCTCAAACTCACCGCATATTCGGATGCGTCATATGGCAATGATCTCAATTCAAGACGAAGCTTTTCTGCATCTCAATTTCAACTAGCAGACTCGACAATCTTGTGGCGTTCTCGCAAGCAAAGGTCCGTCACAACTTCCACCTGTGAAGCTGAATACATGGCTCTTGCCTTAACTACGAAACATCACCTCTGGTTACAACGAGGATTCAAATTGTTGTTGAAAAACGATATTCCAAATGCATTTATAAGCGACTCAAAAGCTGCCATCGACATTACGAATAATCCTAAAATCCACGACCGATCAAAACACATTGTCATAGCCTATCACTTCACGTGAGAGCAAGTTGAAGCCGGAAATATCACAGTGATATATGTTCAGTCTAGTGAAAATATTGCGGATATATGTACCAAGGGACTGTCACGAGAAATATTGGAACATTTATGTAAGAAGTTTTTCAGTACAAAATAAGAAGGGGTGTTGGAAATATTGGGATCGTGACTAGGATTAGTCAAGTATGTATTTTCTTTCACATGTTTTCGGATGTTAAAAGATAAGTTTGGAACGGACAAAAAGCCGCAGTATCACAAGCGCTTATCATAAAGATAGCGCTCGTATTCCTTATATTACAGATATTACGTAGTCATAAAGACTTGTATTCTATATTAATTACAGGGTCATATATGACTCGTATCATACCACCGATTACGCCATCGATCACACCATAGTAATGTTAGGGGTTTCCCCTTAGCATGCGTATGAAGTACATCAGGCTTAGTCTCCCAGGCTTGCCGTTATTCAAAGATGAATCAGCGGTTAAGATTACACCCCTGAGGATGTCTACTGATGAGTTAGCAGACGGCTCAACATAGCCGGGTGAAATCCCCATAATAGTCTATGCTACAATACTACGTCTCAGCATAGGGAATAGCTACCCAGTGTGGAGACAGTACGCACACTCGATCAGACAGTAATCTTGGCGGTAACAACCCATAGTACTGGCTAAGGCATGGGACACACCAACCATACTGCCGAAGCAATGTAACTGCCCAGCAGGGGTCTTCGGATCACCTGTGCATTACGCATCAGACCAGTGTTATCTCTGTTATCATGCTAATACTGGGACAAACCATACCCATGCTCAGCTTCATGGATTTGGTTGGACAAGCGATATTATCTTAGTACGCGGGACTTTGTTATCTCTAGAGCTAGAATGAGCAAAGGAGATAAGCTAACTGCGCCCCGGTAGTTAACTCTACCTAAAAGATAAGTGCTTGGATCTAGACTGTCGAACCCCAGCTCTGCCGTGTTTACAACACGATAACTGATAGAGGGCACCCCCTTCGGGGAACACAGATACGACCCGATGACACTAGGTACGTGGCAATGTATGGGTTGGCAGCTCATTAAATCATTGATCACTATTCCACTCAATACGAAGAAAGATAACTAATACGAAGTAATGGTCCGATATGTATGTCAGCAACGTCATAACATGCAGGATAACCTTTTGGAACTCCTGGTGGGGGCTTACGCAACCACACGTTGTCAAACGGAACTCTCCACAGCTAACTACCGAGATCGGCTCTGAAGCAACGATCGGATGTTATGTGAACACCCACTACGGTGGACTGAGTGTTACTGAGATAGTACTATACACACACATCATAGATTACAGAGAAGTACCGTCACCCCTTAGCCGGATGGTTTGACGCGGAAATACTCACCTATAAAAGACCACCTTAAACCCACAAGTTTAAACACAACGATTCAAGCAACAGTCGAACAAACCACAGTCAGAACACAACAGCGGAAAAACCACCTGAAATATTATTAAGTTAATTACCTTAAGAATATTCACCAATAAACTTTTTATGTCTATTACAGACGACCAGAAGATTCTCTACGCTCGCATCTTGCACGCCCAAGCAAACACTCGAGCCAAGTACGAACATCTCGCACGATACCTTGTTCGTCACAACCTTTGGGTAGAATACTACCACTACTTTCATACCTGTGAACTTCCTTCCCAAGTCGCCTTCGACGAGTCGTCAGAAGATTGCCTCCAAAACAGTTACGACTTTTAAAAGGGCCATACTGCAATAGATGCCCGTGTTCATGCATACACTACAACGGCGTAAACGTGTCACAATTGAATTCCATATCTTTAGTTGGATTATTATTATTCGCATACGCCTTTACCGTAAGTCGGTACAACAATACCGATAAGTCACGTCTAGCTGCAGTATCCCCCTAACAAGTAATTATGAGTCATAGTTACCACACCATCCACGAAATGACTCCTTTTTCAGGGTCATCGAGATGCCCATCAGGTTTTACTTTCTTTCAGAACGAACGCTGGTTTATGTATAAAAGACGGTGGTTTTCCACCTCTGTACATAGTTTTTTCTATATCGCAACATACAGTTAGATAGCAATACTACAGTTTGCCCTCTATCCTCCCGAACCTTAACATCTTCCGACATTCTTCTGCTTGATTCTATTCTTTACTGTTTCATGACTATATTCTTTCTCGGACCCAGAGTCCGAATACACAAGACCCGAATTACCTTCAACTTTGGACGAGTTCAATTTACCATCTCTCTTACAGTCCACACAAGACTCAGAAGAGAGTATCGACCTCGTTCAGCTTGATAATCAGTACCCCAAATCCAGGGTGTGTTGTAATCAATGAATTGTCTGGGTTGAATCAAGGTTCTTGCAGTAAAAGAAGGTTGGCCGTTCCAACTGCAAAGTCAAGAAGGGTATTGATGACTAAGGAGGAACGGTTGCAGTTGTGTTTTATAATTCAAATTTTGGTCGGTGAATGGGAAGGTTGTTTAGGCATGGGTGATGGTCGGGTGGTCATTCATGAACTTGGCTCGTACCTCAGCACGTATGGCAGTAATTGTTGGGCATTTAGAATCGTTGGCCCGCTGGTTACCCTTGAAGTTGATTCATTGGAAAACATCATGGACACACTGTTTGCCTATGCTGGGACATGATCGGAATGAGTGGGAGGTGATGGTGTGAGGTTCGGCACATATGTTGCAGAAAGGTGATTGTTCGCTTCGTAAGTAGGAATAGCCAAATTGTTGGCAGTTAGTACATTGGTCGGTTGGTCAGAATGCCATATATCGGTCGGCTTTGTGTGTCCTACGGTCCACTTGTACTCCATGATCTTGAATAAGAGTTGCTTCATGTGCAGTACGGACTGCAATCACCATGGTGGTTGCTTTTTTATGGGGTCCAGTTTCTGGCTTTGTAAGAGATCAGGGTGGGGTGGTAAGCTTGATATAATTGTTGTTCATCTCAATATCGTCTGTCAATGATTGCATTCCTGTTTCAGATTCAGGAAACATTGTAATGTCAATGGAATGAACCATCATTCATATCCAGGTTTTTTGTTTTTTGAGATTTTGAAGTAGTTCGGCTGATTTGTCGAGGTTTGATTCGGTTGGTTCTTCATGGAGGTATTGCCATACCATTCGTGAGGCATGGGAGAGTGTATTGAGATTTTTTGAGAATAAATCCCGATCTGTCTTATTCCAGTTGTATCTTATCGTGTTGGAGTCAGTGGTAACAAGTTCAGATTCTGCCAAGATATCAAAATGTATTGTTGCATGGTCTGAACCAGTTGATGCGTTGTCATCCATGGCCCAATTTGTAACCGAGTCATGGATGGCTTGTGAGGTAAAGGCTAAGTCGATAATAGAGGTTCCTTTGCCATTTCAGTAGTAGTATGTTGGGATGTTTGGTTAATTGAGGAGGGAAAAGTTATTGGTTTCCATGATATGAACAAGTTCGTCGGCGTGTTTGGGTATTTTGATTTGTGAATTCCACCATGTATGATGGGCATTCATATCACCAGCAATAATGCATCGTTTAAGCAATGGGATTTTGGTGAAGCTTCTTGGAATGGTGTAGAGGATAGATACGCCTTCATTTTCATTGTAAATATTGAAGACTGTGATTCGTGCAATTGAGGGGGTTGATATTTCAAGGACTAGAATATCAGGATCCTGGCTGATGTCGGTACGTGGAGATCATTTGATATAAGGGTTGTTTTTGGCCACATAGGCAATTGTCCTATTGTGTTTTCTTAAGTTTTTAGGTGGTATCAGTAGCTCAAATCCAGGGTGTGTTGTAATGAATGTATTGTCTGGGTTGAATCCAGGTCCTTGGAGTAAAAGAAGGTCGGCCTTTCCAACTGCAAAGTCAAGAAGAGTATTGATGACTAAGGAGGAACGGTTGCAGTTGTGTTGTATAATTCGAATTTTGGTGGGTGAATAGGAAGATTGTTTAGGCATGGGTGATGGTCGGGTGGTCTTTCATGAACTTGGCTCGTACCTCAGCACGTATGGCAGTACTTGTTGGGCATTTAGAATTGTCGGCCCGGTGATTACCCTTGCAGTTGATGCATTGGATAACATCATGGACACTGTGTTTGCCTATGCTGGAATATGATCCGCATGAGTGGGAGGTGGTGGTGTGAGGTTCTGCACATATATTGCAGATAGCTGATTGTTTGCATTGTAGGTAGAAATGGCCATATTGTTGGCAGTTAGTACATTGGTCAGTTGGTCGGGATGCCACATATAGGTCGGCTTTGCGGGTCCTGCCATCCACATGTACTCCATGGTCTTGAATAAGTTTTGCTTCATGTTCAGTACAGACTGTCAAAACCATGGTGGTTGCATTTTTGTGTGTTCGTGTTTCTGGCTTCGTAAGAGATTGTGGTAGAGTGGTAAGCTTGATATGATTTTCGTTAATCTCAATATCTGCTTTCAATAATTTCATTCCTGTTTCACATTCAGGAAACATTGTAATGTCAATGGAGTGAACCATCATTCGGATCCAAGTTTCTTGCTTTTTGGGATTTTGTGCGGTTGTGTCGACTGAACGAACTGTTTCTTCAATAGCAGCCTTGTGGGCCAGTACCAATTCCACAGGGCAGGCGTCTGCTGTCAGGAGGACAAGATTGTGCCTATAGTTGGCAGAAACATGTCCAAAATGGGCCAAAGGGTCTGCATGACAGCGTCGGAGGGTGGCGTTGATGGCGAGCTTCAGTTTTGTAAGATCGGCAGTAACAGGTTGATCACGGTGTCAGGCGATCACTAGTATGCGTTGTTTTTTGGTCAGAGGACGGGGATTCAGAGTACGCCCATTATTATCTTTTGGTGGCTCTGTCTTTGTGCATGCAGATGCAATTGCTGACCAGAGTGTGGGTTTGGGGGAAGTCCCTTCCGGGACGGCTGGAGTTAATAGGTCTGGTGGTGCTGGTAGTACATCTTTTTTTGAAGCTTGGATTTGTACAAGGTATTCAACTCGTTGTCCAAGGGTTGCAATGGTATTGAGGGCAATTCCTTGTATGGTTTCCATTGAGGCTAAGCGGGTTGCCAGTTTTCGGTTTTGGGTGGTGAGGCGTTTTTGATTTTGAGAATATGCTTGTGGAGTGGTTCAAGGATGGCTTTGAATACCTGATGAATCCTATCTTCATCATCGTCATTTAGATTCAGCAGGTTGTACATGGGTCCTGAAAGTCTTCATCTTCAGAATCGTCATCATCGTCAGGACATTCGTTATTGGCATTGGTCCACCATGGATTGAAAGTAGAGTCAAAACACAAATTAATCGTCGTTCACAGGAAGAGGAAGCCAAAGCCCACGATGCCCAGTATGCAATATTGAAACAAGATGACCGCAATATTGTTTGTTATTCAGATACATCTATGTTGAACGAAAACATTGAAGCAGGAACAGTAGTTGAAATGAAAGGAGAAAATGTCATTGAAGCAACCTATCCAATGGGCCATCAACAGGAAGTTTATGACGCTGAATTACTTGGTATTCTTAGAGCTGCACAGAAATGCTTTCAGATCTGTCAACGTAATCATCTCACAAAAAGACATGTATGGATTTTCACAAACAATCAAGCTGCCATCCGACGTCTCAATACTTTCAAACCTGCCCCTGGACAGTCCACTTCCCTGGCACACTCCAACATCGCCAATAACCTCCATGCACTCAAAACTACTATCACAGTACAATGGGTTCCTGGCCATTCAGATGTACCTGGAAACGAACTTGGCGATAAGTTGGCAAAACAGTCCACTGTGGAAAAACCACCTACCTACTATAACACCTCACTATCGTACCTCAAGAGAGTAACCCGAACAGCAAAAATGCAGGAATGGGGGGATTGGTGGATGCGACATCCCGCGAAAGAAAAGAACTATATTGGAACATTTCGTACCAAACCAGACAATATTTTCAAAAGTTGCAACCGCCATTTTGCATCTACTGTCACCCAACTACGAACTGGACATGGATACTTCCGCAGTTACCTATACATTATACCAACCAATGCTGTTGACTCTCCTCACTGCCCATGTCGCTATGGAGGTCCCCAGTCACTGGAACATCTTGTACTAAGATGCCCTTTATACCAACGCGAAAGACAAACCATGCGGAAAGAGATTGGAGTTTTATACCCTCGTTATCTCTGGAAGCATCTTCTTTATACCGACAAAGCAATGCATCCTTTGAAACATTTTCTGCACGACACACATATAGCTACTCAAAGATGGTACCTGGGCCAATTCCGTCATAATGAACACCTTGGGCAGGGTAACATCCGAATTGCAGGACAGGGAACTGTCAATGATAGGGTGGAGGAACATCAGAGTGAGAGTGGAGGGGATGATGGGGAGGACGATGATGAAAAGGAAGGAGAAGCAGAGAGTTGAGAGAAGGATGAAATTTGAACGGGGAAGGCAGGAGGAGGGTAAACTCCAGGGGGAGAACCCGCATGATATGCAGGACCAAGCCAAATGAGACTGACAGATATTTTGTTATTGTATGAAGCGTGTTACAAACCGCTATGATTTATTTGAAATTTCTTTGTAACTAGAACAGGGGTGATAGGGGACTGCGGAGTGGTGCTACCTAGCCATGGGTTTTTCGTTTTTCCTTTGTTCGGTTTCATTTGTTGTTCTTGTTCTTGGTTATTTGTTTGTACCTCACCGGCCGTAGCCTACGGGCTGCATGCTGTATGATGAATAAATAATTATATAAATACAGTTATTGGCATAGGTATCCTCTGGGGCATCTTCAAGTTCTAGATCTGCATCATCAGGGTTTCCGAGATGGCCTTGGTCGGTTGGTCATTGAGGTGGGAAAGATGGTTGTAGTTGTTCAGAGGGTGTCCTGGGATGGACATTGCCAATGGCCATGCGAGTGCTAGAACGTGTACGAGGGGCATTCAGTGGTGGGTATGGTGAGGTAGCTGGCAGTCGGCGAGAACTTCCTTGCTTGCCATTCCTTCCTCGTTTGGATATGTGGCCCGTAAGGGTACTATGTGATACCGCTGGGGCGTCAATTGCGGAAGGAGGGTCTGAACTGGGGTTTGGGTAAAGGTGCATTCCATAAGTACTGGAAGTGCCAGGTGGAGCAGGTGGTGGTATAGGGGCAGACATTTAGGACTTGTACGGGTTTTTGTCAAGAGCCTATATCGTGTGTAACCACTGCGAAAGATTCTACTGTTACTGTTCCTACCGAAATCTTGAAGTCAGATATATTCAGGGATTCGAACCTTTGATAGCAGTTATTTATTTCCAACGATCTTTCACGCAACATTAGGGGAAAACGAAGATCGATACGTGGAATTCTGGTTCAATACTTTCAAGGAATTTACACCTGAAGTATCTATAATTGCTTTAGTTCCTCAACAACATCCTCTCATCTTCATCATTGACCAACTACACCAGGACAACAACTGGTAAATGGGCGATTCGGAAGAAGAAGACCCACAACTTTCTCCATACATCTTTGCAGCATCCGCAGGATATTCACAAATTCCTCTACCACCCTCATCAAACATCCCCCAACCTCCGTCACCCAAAATGCCCGCATCAGGAGAAGCATCGCACAAGAAGCCTGAATTCAGCTCTTCATCAAGAATCAAAGCAGAAGTTATTGACAAACCTGCAAGCGTAAAGCTCGACAATATCAAAGTACTTGAAGGACTATCCAATTACAATGTGTGGGCCGCAACTCTGATTATTATTCTTTAGGGGATGAAGTGTTATGAAATAGTGGTGGAAAGATTAAGACCTGCAGACAATGCCGAAGAACAGAGGTAGCAGCATACGACCACTTATGCTACCAAGAACAGACAATCTTCATTCAAGTTGTATTTATTTATTTATTTATTCATCATACAGCATGCAGCCCATAGGCTATGGCCGGTGAGGTACAAACATAGAACCAAGAACAAGAACAACAGATGAACCGATCAAAGGAAAAACGAAAAACCCCTGGCTAGGTAGCACCGCTACGCAGTCCCCTATCACCCCTGCTCTAGTTACAAAGAAATTTCAAATAAATCATAGCGGTTTGTAACACCCTTCATACAATAATAAAATATTTGTCAGTCTCATTCGGCTTGGTCCTGAATATCATGCGGGTTCTCCCCCTGGAGTTTACCCTCCTCCTCCCTTCCCCGTTCCAATTTCATCCTCCTCTCAACTCTCTGAATCTCCTTCCTTTTCATCATCATCCTCCCCATCATCCC
>WHVE01000111.1:0-252131 GCA_015178995.1 Trichophaea hybrida
TCCTCCCTCTCTGGCGTTCTCCAGACCAATTCACATCTCACCCTATGATCATCCAACCTCGATCCACCTCTCCAGTAGACCAGCCCATCACCACTACTAATGACATTTTCCTCCTTCAAGGCCTGCCTCTTTGCAGATATGATCACCTTTGCTTCCACTTGTACTTTGTATTCCAGTAGTGTGTTTTTTTCCACTTTTCCTTTTATATTGAGGCTTTTTTTTAATTTTTTTGCCTGGCCATATTCTCCCACCATGATGTGTTCTCCCTTCTGACTGTCTGGTATTTTCATTCAAAATATTTGGCATTGTCTTGGTATGTTGTTCAGCAGAGATATCACAGGTCTGAACCCCACTTCCTGCAATAACCGGGACTATTGGTGTAGTTTGGAGCATTCCTGATACATCTTGCTGAATTGTTGAGCAGTGTCTGCAGGTCGTGTTCTGTGTCAATTTGATTGTCCCACCACAGCTCAGAACCATACAAGATGATTGACTTGACTGCAGTGGCTGGGATAATCCTGGTATTCGCTGGATTCAAACCATGCATCTTCATTATACTCTTGACTTCGGCTTATACCTTTCTTGCTTTTCTCATCACGACTTTATGGTGGTGTTTGAATCATAGCGTCCAGACGAGCTGTACTCCTAAACATCTGGTTGGTTTTATGTGGAACACGATTGTGTTTCCCCGATTCTAATGTTCAACTTCAAATGGGATGCATGGTGATTTTATTGTATGACCAATAGTATTGTCTTTGTCTTTTTGATGTCAAACTCAACTGCATTTTTTTCTGCCTGTCTTCTCACTCCACTTATGCACTTTTGCATACTCTGTACACACTGGGTTATAATATTTTCCTCCACCACCAATGCCACATCTTCGATGAAGGTCAGTGCCTGTCTGCCTGCAATGGTTCTCTTGCTGTTCTCAAATTATTTTGAAATATATTTGTCGAACAGAATAGGTGAGATTGGTGATCCTTGCAATCCTCTGTGGCAACCTATGTAACTTCTCCCTGTCTGCCATCCATTTCCATGGCCACTGATCCCTCTGACATGAAACTCTTTACCCAGTGACACACATTTGCTTCAAATTCCATGACTTCCAATCTCTTGATCAAGTTTTCCCTTGTGATGCTTAGAAAAGCTCCTTTCACATGCATCAACAATGCTGCTGTGAAACTCTTCGGCCCCCAATTGTCCTCGGCTTGCTGCACCATCATTTTTCCTGCATCAAATGCGAATCTCGTTTGTCTGCATCCAGACTTGCCATCAAGATGTAGTTGTTTCCTTTCACACTGATTCGTATTGTTTGTTGCTACCCCATTTCACATAACCTTTCTGACCCAGTTTTGGAGTATAATCACCCTGTACGCCTGGGCCAAATAATAGAGGAATTTTCATGGTTGAACTATCACCACTCCTGTTGCTGATTTGCATTCCTTCCGATGATGCCCAAGTTTCATTACTGTTTGAACCAGGTCTATGATTCTCTCCTGTTCCCACTTCCACAAGTGTCTAATCACCTGCAAGTTTAGTGTGTCTGGCGTGGCTGCTGTCTGGACACCCTGCTGAATGATTGCTGCGCTGACCTCATTCCTTGGACATTTGGGATTGGTGAATCTTCTGTCCCTTGGGGCTTCATGGCCCATGGGTAACCCCATCCAACGGCTTCCAGAATCCTATCTGTTTTATCAACCCCACTTTTTCTTTCCCAGATGTTACCCTCTCTTCTCTCTTGTTTGCTAAGGCCTTGACCATCTCTTGTTCTTTCTGACCTGTACACCTGAATGCCGTCCACAGCTGATAATTGTCTGCCTGATGCAACGAGATATATCTTATGTTTCTCTTTTCCATCGTTATTTTTCTATGAACATTTGTTCTGGCATTCTTTCCGTTGGCTGCATTTGATCATTCTCTTTGTTATTCTGTTTTACGGAACTCCAAGATTTCCATGTTTTTCGTTTCTGAGTAGTTCTACCATTGCTTCGATGTTGCACACACTGTGAATGTTTTCGCTTTCTGAATCCGTTTTTGTGTTAGGACATCCCTAATCTTGATTGCTTCTTCATGCAGTTCTAGTTTGGTGATTTTGTCCACCAAGGTTGTTCTTCCTTCCATTATCCTCCCCTATAATGACTTTGCTTCTGTCATAATATTCTCTTCCATCTTGCATCAATTCCATTCTGTTATTCTGCTGCTAGTTCCATCCACTTGAAAATATCTTCCCCAATATGACAGAATCATCATGTGGTTGAACAGCATTGTGTTGTCGTCCTCGGTGGATATTTGAACCATCCAGTCATTACCCACTTCTTCTTCTCCTAGGGTGACATTGTTTATTGACCATTTCACATGGCAGTCCAACAAGGTGTAGCCTGTATCTTCATCTGATCGGGTGATGTCCATCTGGCCAAACTGATTCTTTATACTGAACAGCCTGACTTTCTGTCCTCTTCAATCAAAGATATCAAAATCTGGTTATCACCTGCTGCACCCAGAGCTTGTATTTTGTCGATAACAATATGGGTGTCAATCCTCATTGGTGTTATTGTTCCTCATCCTCTGACGAACATGTATCTGGTTTGGCTTGTTGGTGATTGATTCGTTTGTCCTTGATATTCCTCTCGCATCCCTACCATATCTGCTTTCTCTTCTATTGCATTTTCAACCCCTAACAGAGTCACCTTCCCACACCTTGCACAATTCTGCTGTAGGATTTTCACCATTGAGTCTCTGGGATTAACTTCTCTGGTGTTGTCTGGATTACCTCCTTGTGCACCACCCTTTCTTTCTTCTTTCTCTTGTCAAATGTTTGCCTCTCCCAGATTTTCTTCTCTCCTTCAACTGCACTGTTTGTGGTCTCCTTTCGACCTGCTTGTAGTTCTTTCGTTTGCTTTGATTCCCTGCTACATTATTCATCCTGATGCAGCTCCTATTCCTTCCACTTGTTTGCTCTTCTCTAGCCCGGTTCATAATTCTCCATTCATTGGGACACATGTTGCTCCTGATATTATGTTCACATTTGCAGTTGGCCAACTTGTTGATATTGTAGTTGCAATTCTGCGCCATCATGTTCTTTCATCCCACACCTTTGCATCCATAATCCTGTATTTTGTGTTAAACCATACACAAAATACATCTGACTATTCCAAGTCCATCGCATTTCCTGACATGGTGACCACACCGAGAGCAACTGTCACCAAAGGTATCTTGTCCTGCGTTATCATAGTGTTCTTCCTCATGCCAGATTCATGCCGCTCTCAGTCATTTCTCCAAGTCTTCCTGGGCCATCTTATTCTGCTTGATATCAAAGACCACTGATAATTCCTTCTTTTCTCAATTCTTCTGCTTCTTTTCATTATCTACCACCCTGCCCTTCAGCCTGATGGCCATTGAGGGGTCGCGAGAAGGTTAAGTCAATTAGCTAGCTAGCGACGTGGAGGTCGATCGTGCCAGCGCCGGGTATCCTGGTCAGTGCGCTTCAGCAGAGCCGCACCTTATGTACACGTCTGAACCTCCCACAACTACCTCCGCTCCAAGAAAACCAGCACCTACCCCCAAAACGAAGTACAAAAACAAAGGAAATCCAGCTAAAAACCCGTCGATCCCTCCTCCTGCGTGTCAGCAGCTGTTAGCAGCCCCAAAAACCCGTTTCTTAGCCTTCCAGCATCCATCTATAGACCAAAAGACCCTTTTCTCGATGGTAGTGTCGCAGTAAACCTCTGTGGCCGATTTTCAAGTTGGCCAACGGTTGCCAATCCGGTTCGGGATATCCAAGCCACTTTACCTTACATTGTAGGGTTTTGGCCGAACTGCCCTGATGCTCGAGAATGGCTTCAACCTCATACTCCGGATCCTTGTCGGTCATCGTACACAATGGTGGTGGTGGAAGATGCTCTCGGCCGTAATCCACACGATCACGTTTCAGACGGGAGATGTTAAAAACATTGGACATTTTCCAGTGAGCTGGGGTGTTCAACCTGAAAGCATTGGCACCGATGGCTTTGGTGATGCGAAACGGACCGCCAAATGGCTGTTGAAACTTTCTGGAATTGAGATTTGCCGACTCCGATTTTGTTAGATTTGCAAAGCCGATCGGGAGGAGCCTGGTATCGAGAAAAAACCGAAACTCCAACTTTGAAATCGTGCGGCTGGCGAGATTTATTAGCTTCCAAAATCATCTTTGTTTGCGCTTCCTCCAACAGCTCTCTCAACATGCGGAGATCTGACATCATGTGTTCGGCGAATTCGTCTGCTTCCTGGCTGATTTTCGGCTTCCAGTCGGCACTCGGGGTCGGTACCAGCAGATCAATCGGCATTCTTTGCACGAATCCCACGTCGGCCCGAAACTGAGAAGTCTTGAGAGACTTATGGTACGCTGCGTTGTAGGTGAATTCAGCCAATGGTAGCAGGCGGTCCCACTTCTTTGGGCACTGAGCCAAGTACGCCTTCAAATAGCGTTCGACGACTGCATTCAGATTCTCCACTTGGACGTCTGTTTGCGGATGATAGGCGGTACTGTGATTGCGTTTGATTCCCAGTTGGGCCGACAGGGATCACCAGACATCTGACATACAGCGTGTATGCCTATCGGAGATAATGTCATCCGGAATTCCCTCATTTCGAACCCACATCTCAATAAACTCCCTGGCGAACGCTTCTGCAGTTGGATTCTTTTCCCTTGCTGCTTTCCATTGTACTCTCTTGGTTGGTGGATCGAAAATCGTAATTATTCAGTCGTAGCCGTCTCGAGCGGTAGCTGTTAATGTGGTAATGAAATCGATATTAACCCTTGAAGCCCGTGTCTCCGGAATTGGCAGCGGTTGCAGCAAGCCAATCGGGAGTTGATAGAAATGTTTGACATGGTGGCAAACGTCGCAACCTCGAACCCATACCCGTACGGACTGAGTTAACTGAGGCCAATAAAATCGTGATGCAATTGCCGCCGCCGTTTTTTCCGCTCCTTGGTGTCCTCCATCAAGCGGTGAGTCATGGGCTTCCGAGATAACGACGCTTTGCATGTCCCGCGGGATCCAGAGTGCCCCTGTATCCCTCAGAAAAAGAAGGACATGATCAAGTCGGTACAGTTTTGCTCGCACCATGTTTTTCCGATGGTGCTTTTCTTTCAAACACTGAGATGCCCGATTTTCCGCTCCATCGGTTACTTCGGCTTCCTCACACAGGACATTGACATTTGGACCGAAATACACATCTTCCACCAGTAGCTCACACACCTCTTGCTTCCATTCCTCTGCGCCGATGATCTGAAGTTCCATGGTATTTATGCTGATGGTGGCTGCTGGGGTTGCCAAAACCGGATGGTGAATCCGGCTCAACGCATCTGCTACAAGATTGGCCGCTCCTGGGAAGTACTTGATTGAACAGTCGATCTGCTGTAATTTATCCAGGTGTTGCCATTGGCGGCTAGAAAGTTTCTGCTGGCGCAGGATATGCTGCTGCGACGGGTGGTCTGTGTATACTGACGTATGTCGAGTGCTTAGGTACGGCTCCCAGTGGATTAAATGGTCGTGGATCGCCAACAATTTGCGGTCATACGCTGCGTAGCGCGTCTCGACATCATGTGATTTTCGAGAGAAGAAGCCCAGCGGTCGTTCTACCAGCCGGCCCTCCGGTCCCCAGGGTTGCTTTTGAGCCAGAACATCTCCAATCGCCACGTCTGACACATCGGTTCGCAGGATAGAGTCTCGCTCAGGATCGGGTAGTGCCAGCACCGGAGCAGACGCCAAAGCCCTCCGAATATCGTCGAATTCCGCCTGATGCTTCTGAAGCCACCGAAATGCACTTTTCTCGGCTGTCAATGGGTATAACTGTGTGGTCCGGTGCGCAAACTTGTGCACATATGTCCTATAGTAGCCTGCCAATCCCAGGAAAGACCGAAGCTGGGCTGTGCTTGCCGGTATTGGTAAGTCATTTATAGCTGCGATCTTCCTGTCCTCCGTGTGGATTCCACTCTAATTGACCTTGAAACTGACGAATGACAGCTCGGTGGCTCCAAAAACGCATTTTCGCTCATTTAGGCGAAGATGCGCCGCCCTAAATGCCAGCAGGATAGTGTCAACATGCATCTTGTGTTTGGCCAAACTGCGACAAAAAATCAGCAGGTCATCCAGGAATATAATTGCAAACTTCTTGTACGGGCCCAATATGCGATGCATGTTGCGCATAAATGCTGACGGCGCGTTAGCCAGACCAAATGGAATCAACGTCCACTCATAGAAGCCATCCGGCGCGACGAACGCTGTCTTGTGCCTGTCGTCGGGGTGTATGCGCAACTGATGGTAGCCACTGGCTAGGTCGAGCTTGGTAAACACCCTGGAACCGTGTAGCTGATCAATCAGATCTTCTATGTATGGGAGTGGGTACCGGTCTCTGGTAGTGATTGCATTTAGGCCTCTGTAATCAACGCACATCTGAAGTCCAGAGCCATCCGCTTTTTTGACAAAGATCTCCAGTGCTGCGCATCGGGAGTGGCTGTCAGTAACCCAGCCATCGGCCAGTAACTTGGCAACCTGGGTTTCGAACTCCAAGCGCTCCGAATCTGACATCCGGTATGGCTGGCGATGAGGTGGCTTTGCTGTTGTGTCGGTGTCGATGCGGAAGTTGTGATTCAATGCTGGAGGAACTCCCGTTGGCAGTTCGAAGAGGTCTGCAAATGCCTTCCTGACGCGCAGCTGCCATGTTTCAAGGTGTGCCGGCTTGTGTGGAGTAGCCTCCTCCTGCTCCATTATCTTGTTGATACGTTTCTGAATATTGATGATATTGATCTCTGATGACTTGCACTTGGCGACGAAGGAGGCGGTGACCATATTGATCGCTGATCTACGGGCCACTGTCCTGCAATGCGCCCGAAGATTTCTCAATTGTCCTTGGTGAGGTCGTAGACCAATAAGTGATGTCATGATGATTGTTGAAGGAAGGCGCGAGCCTTGTTGCAAATCAGTCCAATCGGGCTCCAGTATGTGTAGAGTATTAGTTTTATGATCGATGATATGCAGATTGGTTGCCATCCAATCTTTACCCACAATTAGGTCATGGATGCCTCCCAAGTCGAAAATCGTGTACCATCCGGAGATGTCGACGCAATTGCCGGTGACACATCTTATCGATGCATCGAGCCAAATTTGCCATCTATCCTCCTCAGCCTTCTCTTCTCCTGCGACAGAGACTCTCATGCGCCCGCAAAGCAGACGTTTCAAGCCCAATGAATGGGCGTTGGAAGTATCCACATAACGATGGGAGGCGCCGCAATCAAACAAGGAATATGCGGATCGAATTTTATAATTGGTGGTTGAAACGGAAGCTTTAAAACGCAGTAAGTCAGAATTTGGCGGACTCGGAGGAGCAGAAGTCTCATTATCTGTCAAGCTGCTCAAGTACAATTTCGCATGCCGTATACGTGCGTCTTTGCCTTCCCTCAATTCCTTACTCTGCACCGTTTTCACTTTTCCAATAATATTCTGGGTAGTAGGACGTTCCACCACTACTCCCAATTGCCATTTCCCTGCCCGTCTTCCTCATCCCCAACCTCCTGCTCTGTTGCCGAATCCTCCCCAATATCGTTCATACGTGCGTCCTCCCCTGCTGCCGCCTGGACGTTATTGATGCTCCCGGCTGCCGATCTGGCCGAGGATCCTGGGCCGCCACGACGAGCATCGATGCGATCACGACCACCGTCCTGTCGGCTGCGGTTTCCACCAGTTCTTGCACAGAAAGCTTGGCTGCGCCACCGCGTGTCTGGAGTCACACAATCGCATGCCTCATGTCTAAAACCGTTTCAGCGGTAGCACCTGGTGTAGGCGTTAGTTACAGTGAGATCAATCGGCTCCGGACTGATAGGCGTGGAAATAGTGGCTTCGTTAGGCGGGACAAAGTTGGCGTTATGTTTCACTGGCGTAGCCGTGATAGCCGGATGCGAGGTCGTACGTTCAGAGAATTCACCGACTATCTCCATAGCGTCGGCCAACGTAAACGGGGTACCTGGCTGCAGCTTCTTTTGCATGTGGGCTGATGAGATGATCTGATCTGCGACTCCCGCGGGCAGTTTGGAACAGTACTCGTCGTACAGGGAATCCTCCCGTGTAATAGTGGTCTCTTTTTGCAGCATGCGGATGAGCTCGGAGACGCGCTTGTTACAGTGCGTGACTTCTCCAACCCCACTGGAATAGCTTAGCGCACAGATTTCCTTTCGAACAGCGGTAATAGCAACTTCTGGGACGAAACGATGGTGAAAAGCGGACTCGAAAACAGGCAACGTCACTGATGCATAAGAGCCGTCTGCAGGAGCAATGACTGTGACACCTTGCTGACCAATCCAGTGTGCGAACCAACTGTAAGCCTCAGGATCCATGAATCGCCAGGCCGAATCGATGCGCTTGTCCGACTCCGTGGTACCCATTGCCGCTCCGTCCTGGCGAACCCAGTGCTCTACCTTGCGAAAGAACAAATTGACAGTCTCCAGCTTGAGGTCCCCGGTAAACAATGGAGGCTGATGCTGTTTCAGGTGGGATTTTGTGAAGGACCATCCTCCACCACCATTGCCACCCGCACCGAGACGAGCAGTTATTTGAAAATGAGTATCGAATCGGCCACGCCAATTCTCTGCCTCCGCCAGTGCATCATCTCACACGGTAGTGACCGTGCCCAGCTGGGCCTCCAGTGACTGTACTTGATCAATAAGGCATTGTAGATCGTTTGTTTTGGAGGAGTAGGACTGGTGGAGTGTCGGGTAGAAATCAGTAAGTCCTTGGCGGGTGATTGGAGTAACGTTGGCATTGGCCGCAATTTGACCCGTGCGAGCCGTTAATTGAAAATATTGAATCAGGCTGTCATCATTGGCTACTCCGGGGAGAGGCCACCCGAAACCTTCTTCTGCCATTCTGATTAGTGCAAGTTCTTACAGTAACTTTTTTAAGGCTACACCGAACAAGGCCGGAACACAGCGCTGGCCAACCAGAATACTTAGCGTAAAGCTTGCAGTTGCAGGACGTGAAGTCCAACCGTTTGACATAATAGGCGCGGGATTTGCACGTCACTTTGTCTTTGTAGTTGTACGCACGGAAACTTCGTCGCCTCGGGTTTCTTCGAAAAACGCCCAGCGAACCTTTTGGCGCACCTCTCCTTCACAAGATCGTTGGATTTGAGAGCTGCTGAGCATTGTATGACTGAAAGAGAGGAGAATTGAGAAGTTGCTAGCAATTGAGGGGTCGCGAGAAGGTTAAGTCTATTAGCTAGCTAGCGACGCGGAGGTCGATCGTGCCAGCGCCGGGTAACCTGGTCAGTGTGCTTCAGCTGAGCCGTACCTTATGTACACGTCTGAACCTCCCACAGCCATGGGAATGATGACACCCTCATTTTCCGAATGGATTTCTGCCCTCAGCTATTCCCATCCCCTGAACTGCAGTATCATGTATTTGTTGAAGTTGATTTCATATATCTTTGCTCTGTCCCAAGTTATATTCTTTTCAATGTCAATGATGACTTGGTCCGCCTTTCTCGCTGTCGTGGCGATGATTCTTTTGAAAGCCATTGGCATAGCTGCTGACAGAGTATCTTTTGCCAATGCTGCAATGAATCTGCTTATTTTTGTTGAAATTCCCGTCATTCTGATTTGTGCTGGTACTTGTCATTCCCAGAGTACACTGATGACTGGTGATTCGATTTCCATGTTCTTTTTGAATATTACCGGGAAGCCATTGTTTCTCCTGACTATCATTTTCTGGTTTTCCAGTGTATTTTGGTTTTTTGGTATGGATTCCAGGTCACTCACATTATTCTTTTCTTCTTTCTTCTATTTCTTTCTTCCCACTATCTGGAATCCCAGCTCATTGTCCTTGTTTTGTCCTACTATTGAGGCCACCAATGTCTTCTCATTGGTTGCCATTCTGTCCTCTGGCTGCTAAACCGGCTGGTGCTGTAGTAGTACGGGTGCTTTCGGTGGCCCTTTCTTTGCTTTAACTGCCGCCTCCCTGATCAGTGCTGCTGGTGCGCCATCGGGTGCAGTCTCAGCTGCCACATTTTCCAGGACTTGAGATATGGCAATTAGTGTAGCATTCATCTATCCCTTGTGTGGAATTTCATTCGGAACAACTGGTGATGCTGCAATTGGTGTCTTTGCCACTTGGAACACGACTGATGCTAGCTCTCATTTCAATCCACCCGTGGCTATCATTCATGCCTTCTTTGATTTCCACAACCCCTGTTTGTCAATGTCCATTGCTAAGGCCCTCTGTACCTGCTCTTCGACTCTGGCCCTCAGGTCTTTGTTTGTCCCAATTTCCATGTTGGAGATTCCTAGGCCCTTCTGGACATCCTTGCATAACACCTCCTTTTTTCTCCCTCTATATTCCACCTCTCTGTTGTCAATCTGTTTTGATTTGCTTTGAACAAAAGTCACATTCAGCCCCAAAGCTTGTTTGCCATCCGATTCATATTTTTTTCATCCTGCTTCAACTTTTTTTCACAGAAACTCTTCCAAAATGCTAGTATCTGATTGAGCATGTTATTCATTTCTTTCATCTGTCCCTTCGATTCTGTGAATCTACAGTCCATTGCCATTTTCCAACTTGATATCATCCATTTGTGTGTATTGGCTTGGACCTCTGCTGCCTGTTATACTGCTGTTCAATTTCTGAGCACACTCCACTGGGCTTTGTTTTCGTCAGGCGATTGGTGTACCTTTTCTTGCTACACTCTCATATCATATTCTTTGCCTAACAAATCCTTGATCTTCTCATTTTGCCTGTGATGGGACAGATTTTTTCACTGACCGTGCCAATAGGGGCCTTTTCTAAGCCTGAGTGGTGTGGTAGAAAATTATATTCATTGTGTTTGCATCATGTTGACACACGCCTCTATCAAAAAGAATAGTGTGGTTGGTGACTGCACTCCTTCATCATGGATGCTGACCAAATTCGCATCTGGTTCCTCCATATAACGATTTTTCGTGGTCAAAGCTAATCTCCAAGCAATTGGAGTCTCCACTGCTTTGCTTGAAGATCAGGCTCGCTGAACATGGTGTGCTAAAGCCCCACTTACCACTGCAGAGTGAGCTGCTAGGCATGCTATTCGGATCACAGAAATATCTAAGTGAGGTTTCTGACTTGGGGTGCTATCAGTATGAGAGGCAAGAGAGATCAAGCTCTAACATTTCCAAATTGTCAGATTTTTCACCCTCTACCACCATCATCACAGTGAATGGTTCTGGGTGGTTTTCCGTGTAATTCATTGAGCACATTGTCAATGTTCCTGGTATGATGGTTGGGTCATCGATGTGTCATGGGGGTGAAAGTATGCTGTTTTGAGAAAGATCTTTGTAGTTGTAGATCTGGTTGTCTTCATAGCGCATGCTTGCACTGATATGGGGTGGGTAAGGAACGTTCATGACTTTATCTCTATTATAATGCTGTTGGGTGGATACTGGCATTAGCAAGAACCTGTAATTGGTAGAGATTTGAGAGGCCGGAAAATCAATTAGATTTTTGTAGTATGATATTGTATGATATACAACTGGTAATAATCAGCAGTAATCACCGGTTGAGGCATTTCAAAATGCAATTTCAGAGGTTAGCTGAACTTTGAGGCCTATGATCACTGGATATAATTGATATCAATGTATAAAAAGTAGCTTGGAGAAACCAAACAGTGGTTTGGGTGGCTGTTAGAAGTGATCCTATGTGTATTGTGTGGCATTATGGATGTTACCGGAGATTAAAATTGGTCGTATGGCCTATAGTTAGTTGTGGCTAACAAGTTTCCATTTTCTAATTGATTATTTGATGGCAGAATGGTAATAACACTTTTAACTTGATATCAATGGTATTGAATATAGTTTTACCCAATACAGTATTCATCTGAGAGTCCCAATCTGACACTTTATTCAATCGAAGGTCTTGAAATGAGGATGCTGCTTTGTTGAATATTCTGACCAACTGTGTTGCTTCATTTGCACTATCATTCAATGTAATATAATCAGCCCTGTTCTTAGTCCAATAAATGATTTCCCAAGCAGCCTTCCGATTTTTTGATACCAGTCCTCCGAAAAAGCAACAGGTAGGGATTGCATTTCATTGACACTATGCTAACTTGCGGGTTTCGAGGTGTCCATTGTACAGCTGATGACATGCTTTGATTATTATGTGCTCTGGACATGAGCAGACATAATCTTCAATGAACTTCTGTACTGGCTGCCCAAAGAAGGTTCACTGGACAATCTCGATCGTTATGTATTACCCTATGTCTGCAGCCACCGTTTATTGCACTTCTTATTCCCAACCATCTTGAGCCACTGCCTTGAAACATGAACATTGATATACAAAATTTTGGCAAAATGGAAACAACATATTAAGTCATCAACCACTGTAGAAATGGTCAAAATGACAGAGAAAATAAATTCAAAGTATCAAATTGACCAGGGCATGACACTCCTTGTGACTGCAGACGATCAGACGATATTGGATACTGCAGTACCAAAGTGTACACCTATTCGTATCACAACAACCAACCCTGGAATGAGAGTGACCATGGCTTGATTGAGTCCCACCAGGGCAAGAGATGAGTGGATCAGATTGGGAGTAGTATTAGCAATGGTCCCAACCCGGAACCTCAGGTCCGGGTTTGGGTTGCCACTGGAACCAAACCAGAAAGAACAGTCCGGGTTGACTCCACATTTTGGAACAGCCCAAATTACCGGGTCAATAGATGGATCCAAAAACGGGTGCAAAATACTCCATATATAACTGTTGAAATAGTGAATTTAATCAACTGAGCTATACATATTTATGATTTTGACCGTTACCATTCTTGTTTTATTTCAGTTCCATATCACAAGTACAATTTGTTAATTATGTATCGCAACATAGTAGTTTAACTTTGTAAGTAGAAGAAAGACAGCCAAAATTGTATTTAATCTTTTGCAGTGGTAAATTCCAGGATGTTGAGGTTTGTGTCAAGTACCACAAACATTATAGTTTCAACGATATCTATTGTTGCATTATTGCCTACCTTCAGTCTTAACTTGAAAATTGTACAAACAACATCCCAATGAGCCCAGGCTTTGTGTTCCACTAATATAGTCTATTAACAGTCTTTTTATTTTATATGCTTAACTATGAAACATTCACAAATAACGACCAAGAAAATTACAAAATAAATCATATGCCCCATCAAAAGAAACAGAAAATCAAAGAAAATATGCAATACTGATCAACGCTCAACGGTGGTTTATTGCCTTTTGGTTTTCGTGTTGTGCGTGTGATGACAGGCCCAGAGTGGTTAACGACTATAGTTGCACTACATTTCGACTTTTGTACTGGCCTAAAAGAGCCTGCAATGTTAGGTGCGGCATGTACATCTGGCGGTTCTGCCTCATGAATAACATTAGAATCAGCACAGAGATTCATATCATCCTCATCATCAGCCTGGACAGGATTTTCATTATAGTGTGGATCGTCCAAGTCACCATGCCGATGGAGCCAATGTTCAGAATCTGAATTAGTTTTGGCTAAACTTTCATCATCACTGTCATCAGAATGGCGGTTGATCCAACATATTCACTGGATGTTCAGGACTTGGGATTTGCCAGCAGGGAGGCCCATCTGCAATAAGGACGGTGGGAGTGGTGATTTTCCAGTCAATTTGAAAGCTGCAACACGATCATGTTTAAAGGCTGACCAGGATGCTTTAACTGTCACTTCAGAATCTGAAATGTAGCCCATGGCAGTCATTTGCTTGTTCTGAGTGCGTGATGCCTTCTGAGTTGCCCATAGGTTCTCACTGCCTTGCCACATCTCCATCAAGTCATGAATCTTGGACATCCTGTGCAACTGTCTTTTCTCCGCTTCTTTTTTGATTTCCAAATCATAATCAGATACTGACAAATCTATTTGAACTGTATTGCCAGCCAAAAGGCCAAGATTGTGTCTTGCAAACTGTCAAACAACCACTTTTTCGGGAAGTGTTTCACCCGTAGTTTGTGACTGCCTCCACCCAAAGATATCTCGGCCAAGTGAAATGCTGGATTCAACTCCAATTACCTGTGACATGATTGAGAAGATGTCCTGTGCTACATTGGCTAGATTGGTGTACTGTGTGTTCATCTTGTCCTGTTGTCGCCACCAATCAGTTATGTCAGGCCCCTAGACTACCCTGCAAATTTCTGTGGGGTCGGAATGATAATCATTAAGATTCGGATTAATTTGTCCCCAATTTTTGGATACCTCTGGTGGTGAATTCAAATAAAGTGTGGTGGCCATCAACACATGTGCTGCGTGATCAGTGCGCCCAGCAGTACATTCCGGCGTGTTTGCGGGTGTATAATATTCCTCATCACTGGACAAATCATATTGATAATGCGTGGATCGACCTGGCCCAGACACTGTTATAGAGGAGAAAGAATTGTGATTCAGTATTATATTGGATTTTCTGTCAGTCATAACTAGATTTTTGGTGCAGTATTTATACTTGACATATTGTATGAATGCATCTTTGTACTGTGCAGTGAATGACCCCTCGTCCTCAGGATTAACATCCATAACCTAGTTCCATATCCTAAATAATCCCAACTTCCGAAATGGATCGAGGACTTGTGCTGAGATAAGGAGCATACCTGTCTCTGGTGTCACTTCCGAATAATATTTGGGCAGCTTTTGGCGTGCAAACTTCAAAGCAAAGTACAGATCCTCTTTCCACACAGTTTTTTTCTCTGCCAAAGCACGTATGATGCTGTCCGGATGATCGAATATGTCATTATAGATTGTAAGGACAAGGTTCAAGGTGACTGAACGCCGTTTCGACATCCAAAGTGCCCAGTACCGAAATGGCCTCAGGACGTCCTTTACATATTAAACGATGATCCATTCAATCTCTGTGGAAAAGAAAAGCTCATAATCACTGTGATTTGGATTTTGGAACCAGTTGCGTGAAAACTCTCGCAATCTGTATGTCTGATCCAGTAATTCCAGAGTTGAATTCCACAGAGTTTTCACACCCATGGTAGGCAGTAATGAAAGTCGAACATTGGATTTCTGGCAGTCGAGAAACTCATTACGTCTTCCAGGAGTCAGAGTGATCAATACAGCAAGCATTCTTTGCTATATCAAAAGTCAGTATTCAGAATGTAAGTGTTGAGAGTATGCAGTAACTACCTTTTCAATGATTTCAGCTAATCCAGGTTTCATGGCTGGCACCTTAGAGATTCTTGCATTTCCAGACTTCTGTAGCTTTTGGCTCTTGGTCAATACCGCACTCTCATTCTCTCCAAATTGCTCATCACACTCATATGTTACCCATGATTTTGTTCGACCTGTCACTCCCAGATTACTCATAAATACCTCCAAACAAAGTTGAATGACATGTGCCATGCATGGTATATGGTTCAGTAATGCCAACCAGTCATTTCCCAAGATATCAAGTGTAGATTGTAGCTCTCGAGTCAATGAATAGTAGGATCAGGCATCATCAGTCGTTATTGCGTGTAATCGACAGGCAGTATGAGCACAATGTTCCTGTACCTCCTTCAAATGCTCAGTCAATCGTGTACCTGTGTGTTTGCCTTTAACCTTGAATTCTGTGTCAGCAGTAAACAATATTAATACCAAGCAGCCACAAACCGCTTCAAACGCAAGCTGTACTTCACGTATGCACCTGTTGCAATCTATTTAATACCTGATGACCGAAAAAATGACCAATTTATTTGTTGATGTCCAACCATCTAATGCTACACTGACTTTATTTTTTGTTGGCAACATCTTTTTGATTGCATCAATTGATAGGGAGTATTCTCTTCAGCAAATATTACTGAGAGTACTGGCCGAGGGCAGAACCACACAGTGTCGTAATGCAATGAACATTCATCATAATTCGAGGTTTGAAATAGCATTCCATAGGATATGTGCAGAAACAAATCCTAGCATCAAATAGCGGTTCCAGGTTTCTTGGTTGAATTCATGGGTTGTAAAGTCACTATCTGCCAATTTTGGATGTTCTGTCTGTCAAAATCATTGGTATAATCTTGGATTGTTAATCAATTTGTGTTTGATGGGAATAACTTGCCACCATAACACCATGACTGCCATCCTTCTTGATTACTGCTAGAGCTTGGTTATCACCAGCCGTACCAATCAATAGAGTAACCTCAAGCTCCGTTAACTTTGCCAGCTGTGCTTTGTATCTCTTTGATGAAAGGTGTTTCCCCATAGTACTTGTTCCATTCTCAGATGGATGTACAAGAAACTGATGACAGACAATGCAAATCATGCCAGGGCTTCCATTCGATGCATTTGCACAAAGTGTGTAGAATCGACAAGCTGGTGCATTCCAGGAGCCACTCCATACAATCGTAGTTTTTGATTGAACAATCATAGAGGTCCACCATTCATCAAATATCGTTTGCAATATTTCATCAGTCAAATCTCGAATAAAACCACGATCGGCTTGAAAAAAGTACATCGCTTTGATTGAGGATGTATCAATGCGCTTTGCAGCAGCCATCGGAAAACAGTTGAAAGGAAATATGAAAGTGTATTTGAAGAGATTTTCAGTTGAACTGCAGTCAAAAAAATCGATTAGAGTATGGATATCTTGATGTCTTAAATATGCACAGCCAGAGCGCGTATGTAGGAATACATGATACACATGAGAAACGGTCGGTAAATAAAATTTTGAGTATGACTGCTGTATATTCATGCATAGAATTAGTCTATGTAGTTGTATTCCATATCAGCTCCATCAAACTGATGCAGAATGATCACCACTATGACAATGTGTTGATACTCCATTAGTACTTAGAATTGGTTGTTAAGTCCATATGTATGCTCTAGCTCAAAAAGTTGATACTGGATATCATCTGCATATTTGGAATTGATTAGGCAGTAATGACAGTCAAAACTGCGATAACGTTAGCAATTTACCCCCATCCCCTCGTGTTGCGGATGTGGTATGACTAAAATGTGTTGACACATTATTCACACTGACTTTTAGTCGTGAAATCTACGTGTATCCTGGGCACAAAGAATATGTCTCATTTTAACAGCGCGCAATCAGTTTCATTCAATAAGAGTATGTCTAGCGATACGGTGCAATCGTGATTTAATTAGCCCAAGCTAGTTTGTTCGAGTGCATCAGTAAAGATTGATTTGTGCATGAAGACAGTCACAATTGCAACTACACTGATGGAGGTCACACATTCTGATGCGCGAGAGATGTTGTGTGACCAAAAATCATTGATGCTCCGTTGATGCTCACTTTTACTCCAGCTGTATACACATTTTGTTATCCAAAAACAACGGATATGATTGTAACAGCGGGCATTCAGGTATAATCGATAAGAATATACAGTGCAATTTAGATTAATTGTGATTTAATTCCCCCAATTTTGGTTGCTCAAGTGTATCAGTAAAAATTGATTTGTCGATAAAGGCAGTTAAAACTGCAATTACACATATGCAGCTTACACAATCTGACGCACTAGAGATAGTGCACCACCAAAAATCATTGACACTTTGTTGACACTCACTTCTAGTGCAACACTCTAGGTGACTAATGAAATAATTATGATAAATATGATCATAACGAGAGGCTTGCATGCATATTCAATCTCAATGTGGCGTGCGATACTGATCAATTGTGATTTAATTCCTCCAAGCTTGGTTGCTCAAGTGTATCAGTAAATATTGATTTGTCGATGAAGGCAGTCAAAACTGTAATTAGACATATGTCACTCACACAATCTGACGCACTGCAGATGTTGTGCAATCAAAAATTTTTGGTGTTCGGTTGACGCTCACATTTAGTCCTACAGTCTACGTGCCCAATTATTCAAAATTCATAGCTATGATTATCACAGCAAGCTTTCATGCTTATTGAATGAGAATATACCATGCGATATGGATTAATCGTGATATCAATTACTTCAAACTTGGTTGCTCAAGTGTGTCAGTAAAAATTGATTGGTTGATAAAGTCACTCAAAACTGCAATTATACATATGGCGCTCACACAATCAGACGCGCTGCAGATATGGTGAGATCAACAGTTGTTGACACTCTGTTGACGCTCACTTTTAGTTCTGCAGTCTACGTGTCTAATTATGCAAAATTCATAACAATGATTATAACGGCAGGCTTTCATGCTCATTCAATGAGAATATGCCATGTGATACGGAATAATCATCATTTATTTTCTCCAAGCTTGGATGCTCAAGTGGATCAGTCAAAATTGATTTGTCGATGAAGAAAGTCAAAACTGCAAGTTTACTCATGGAGCCCACACAATCTGACGCATGAGCGATATTGTGCGACCAAAAATTGGTGATGCTCCATTGAGGCGCACATTCAGTCCTGTCGTATACGTGTCTTGTCATGCAAATGCTGTATATTTGATTGTATCAGCAGGCTTTCATGCATATTCGATAGGAATATATGTTTTTGATAATTTGTAAGCTGTTGTACTATCTGTTTCAATATGACTATATGCTATGCATAATGGCACTACAATTTGACATGTGATGGACAGTTTACGTAGCTAGTGAAATATATTTTTTAGTATTATACCGCTCATGACCAGCTTTACACGGTGTAAGGTTCATGACATAAGTGTTGTATTATATAATGCACACTGTCGTCATCCAGCCAGTTCTGCCAAATATTCAGGGTCTCCCTAAAAACTTTGTGGGATTGCCATGATGTGTACTGGCCCTGGGGGTCTGGTTAGAAAGTTTAAGTTTCATTTGAATTACGTACAAAGACGGCCTTCAACTTGATTAGATATGATATCAGACCACAATTTGTGATGCAACTACCACAACACTGATGTAAAATTCCGGCAGCAGATTACGTATCAATTAAGTTTTCACTTTCATTCTGAAAATAAATATACTTAATTTAATCATGCTGATAGGCAGTGTATGTTCAATATTAGCTGTACTTAAAGTTGATACATTCGGCACTAGCCTTGTACATGCATAGACAATTTTTTTTATGTTTTACAACCTTAACAATAAAATTATAGAAAACTAACAAATATAAAAATAGCGCAAAAACAGCATTTGCATGTAAGACACTGTCGAAAACACCAATATGATAATCCATGACTAGACAACAATCCATATCTACGGGCCACAATGCTCCGTACTCATATTTTCAGCTGAATCAGACATCTGGATAATAGTTGGTGGAGGAAGATATTTGCTAGGGCTAATGCCGCACTGATTCAACCGTTTTGTCTGACGTGAATATATTAATAGTCTAATCAGGTTTGCCAACCCCTAGTCGCAAATGACTACTTCCAGGTGGAGATGGTGGTTGGGGCCTAGATAATGTTGTCGCATTCATACAATGACCGAAAACAACTGCATTGGAAGAATTTGTAATGGCATTGGAAGTAACCACTGCCGGAATCATCAATTCAACTGTGCCAAACTTCCCATTGTGCTCACGGAAGTAATTATTTGCATCTGCCTATTCTGGTGAAGGCAATTCTTTGAGCTTTATCTGATTTGTCCGAAAGGTATCAAGTCGTTCCTCTGCCAATTTGTCGACTGTCCCAACTACCCAATCAGATTCATCTTCATTACAGAGATCTGCATGGCCATTGTCGTCTCCATCATCTTCCTCATCATCATCATCTTCCTCATCCGAAGTTGTGACATCATTAACACTAATTCCAATTGCTTTCAGCATCTCTTGAAATATCATTTTGGTTGTACCAGCTGCTGCTCTTCTCAATACAGAGTCCTGCACTCTCTCCACTGCAGCTTCTGCTTCCGCAACCCTCTGTTTCGCTGCTGCTGTTTCACTCTGCACGAAATCCTCAATCCACTGCTCCTTTGCTACCTTGCGCACAAAGTGTGATTCAGGTTGGAGAACAGCTGTACGCCTGATTTTGGAACGGAGATTTCGCAGAGTGCGAAATGCTCGAACCCGTTCTGCTTCAACACCAGTCATGCCTCGGTTCGCTATATGACCTTCTATTGTTGCGCTCATTGATAATTGTGGTCTTTGCCTGCCAGCAGTGCCAAAATGTTTTGTTTAGCAGTCTGAACCATAATTGTTTCTCTGTGGTGTGGTTCATGTGAACTTTGTTTGTGGTGAAGATGTTGTTCAGGAGTCTGAACCATAATTGTTTCTCTGGGGTGTGGTTCATGTGAACTTGGTTTGTGAAGGAGATGTTAGAAGGTGGACGTAGATGAACAGGTGGATCTTTATGGTTATAGTTATACTTCCCAAGTGGTCCTCCAGGCAGGCGCTATGACTGCAACAGATTGCAAAAATGCCCAACCTTAATCCAATATCTGTTCAACTTGGCTGCAGAAACTGTTGCACACGACAAAGCGACAACCACACCAGCAAAACCGTTTGTCGAAAGTAAGTCAACAACCAGCACAGCTATCGCCAAGCAGACACTTGCAATCGATTCCTAACCCCCAATTACCCCCCCTACGATAGGGCATCTCTCTTCCAGGACCTTTATTGTTGCTGGGTGGAAAACTGGGCCTCTTACCCCTCTTTTTCCCCCCCTGCAGCCCCCTGCAAAAGGGCCCCCACCAATCATCCAGTGTTCCGAAGCGGTCAGATCGACCGCCTGGTAATCTGTAGATTTGCAGACCGGTCAGATGCGGTCACTGTTTCGAAAGCCGCCCTTGGCATAGATCGGCCCGGTTTCATGTGGTAGATATCTAGCCTATTCAACTAACCTGTAGATATCTAGCATATCTTTAGAATCTGTGAATATCTACGCTAAGGAAGATATCTGAAGATGATTGGCGCTTAGAGAAGATATTCATAGATATCCGTAGTTATCTAGAGATATTTGTAGTTATCTAGTGCTGGGAGAGACTAAAGATAGATTTGCAGGTAGTATATATACAGCTAAATATCCTGCCGATAGAAGTTTTAGTGGTGGGTTTTATGGATCTTAGGGAGTGGAACATTGAAAACTGGTTGGGGATCTGTAGATATCTATAGTCCGGCTAGATAAATTGCTGTAGATATCTATCAATTGATAAACGGGCTAGATGACCGCTAAAAAAGCCGCCCTTGGCACAGATCGGCCCGGTCGAGCCCTGAATCTGACCGATCTGACCGCTTCGGTTCACTGCGATCATCTACACAACCAATTCTTATCCAATCGACTTCAAACATTGGGAGCATCGAAAGCACATATAGACGAGGCTCAGGTTTTAATTTCAGACCAAAAGCTTGACATTTGCATTAGTTACACAAAATCTTCGAAAAGTCGCTTTTTTGCTCCTACCCCCCCTCTATCTCAGTGGAATCAACTCCAAATCAAAAACAGACAACGGCAATCGATTCAGCGGCCCAAGAAGCCCTCAGAACGAACCACCTACACCTGCCTACAAGCCCCACACTGCCTGGGCCAAAAATCCTCGAAGTCAAAATCACAATTTCGAATTCCATTGTTATTCCACAAATTTTTATCCGTTCTGAACGCGCTTAAAAACACAGCTTGCACACACACACAGGTCAACCCTGCCGAAAGCACAACTCAATCGGACAAAAATTGACTTCACAACGGTTGATTTTCATATTTTCGCATTATCCCACCCCTTCCTTTGAAACATATTGGCCACAGGGGACAAGCAGACCTACCAGGGTGTAGGCGACAACGTCCGGCTACTTTGCCGCCATTGACCCCCTGAGTCTTTGGGTGGATTCTCCAGAGTTATGTTGCACTTCCTTTCTTGCAGTGGTTTTACAGCCCCATCACATAGCAGGCCTCATAGAGGTCTTCTTGTCACTACGGGTGTCTCTGTATCTGCTGTGAGCAGGTAAAAGGCTCTAGTACCAGGCTACAACACCTTGCTAGGACAAAAGAGGTGAAGCTCTCACCCGCTCAGGGAATAGGTGGTGCCGAGGCCACTTATATCAACCTTGAAACGTCGGATTTATTACTATTCAAAAATCCTCAGAAAATTTTTTATATCTTTAACATATTTAGTACCCAGCAAGCCCTTACAAGTCCTAAATGTCTGCCCCTATACCACCACCTCCTCCACCTGGCACTTCCAGTACTTATGGAATACACATCAACCCAAACCCCAGTTCAGACCCTCTTTCCGCAATTGATGCCCCACCTGTATCACATACTACCCTTACGGGCCACATATCCAAACGAGGAAGGAAAGGCAAGCAAGGAAGTTCTCGCCGACTGCCGGCTACCTCACCATACCCACCACTGAATGCCCCTTGTACACGTTCAAGCACCCGCATGGCCATTGGCAATGTCCATCCCAGGACACCCTCTGAACAACTACAACCATCTTCCCCACCTCAACAACCAACCAACCAAGGCCATCTCGGAAACCATGATGATGCAGATCTAGAACTTGAAGATGCCCCAGAGGATACCGAGGCCAATAACGAATGTTCTGACGATGATGACGATTCTGAAGATGAAGACTGTCAGGACCCATCCACCAACCTGCTGAATCCAAATGACGATGATGAAGATAGGATTCATCAGGTATTCAATGCCATCGTTGAACCACTACACAAGGATATGCTCAAAATCAACAAACGTCTCACCACCCAAAACCGAAAACTGTCAACCCGCTTAGCCTCAATGGAAACCAAACACGCAATTGCCCTCAATACCATTGCCAGCCTTGGGCAACGAGTTGAATACCTTGTTCAAATCCAAGCTTCAAAGAAAGATGCACCACCAGCACCACCAGACCTACTGACTCCAGCCGTCCCAGAAGGGACTTCCCCCAAACCCACACTCTGGTCAGCAATTAAAAGGCAGTATTATTCCGTTCTACCATGTTCCCACCCCACCAGTAGCCCCCTCCCAAACTGATATCACCAATCGACCAACCCTGTCATGGGTTACATTTACCCCAACAGAAATCAAACAAGCAATGTTTACCTCTGCACCACGTAAAGCCCCGGGACCCGATGGGCTGCCCTTTTACTGCCTCCAGCAAGCATACCTAGCAGCCACCGATCAATTCAACAGTGTCTTTGCTATACTTGGAACCACTGGATATCACCCTACCTGTTGGCGACAAGCAACGACTGTGATTATACCCAAACCTGGAAAACCTGATTATTCAATACCTAAGGCCTACCGACCTGTTGCCCTTCTCAATTGCCTTGGGAAGATCCTCGAAAAGTTGATGGCAAACCGAATTGCATACATGGCTGAAAATTACAACCTACTACACAAAGATCAAATAGGAGGACGAAGACAACGCTCTGCTATAGATGCTGCAATGGCACTTACACATGAAATTGAACAAGGAAAACATGCAAAGAAAATCACCACTGCCCTCTTTATGGATGTGAGTGGCACATTTGACAATGAATCCAAAGACCGTCTCCTGCAAACTCTACGACAACTGGGCTACCCGACGGCAATTCAATTATGGGTCGACCACTTCCTATCCGACCGTACAACAGCACTGGCATTTGATGGACAACAGGAAGACCTCAGCCATGTCCGGACAGGAATCCCTCAGGGATCGCCTGTATCCCCAATTCTCTTGCTCCTCTATCTCAGTCCTCACTTCTACGAACTCACAACCCATTACCCCAGCTCCTGGACTCCAAGCTACATTGATGACGTTGGAATTGTTGTTCGAAGCAAATCACAAGCCTATAATGCAAGATGCCTCGAGGCGGCTGCACAGACAGCTTTCAAAAGGGCAGAAAACAATGCGGTACGATTTGATGACTCAAAGTCAGAAATGATGCACTTCCACAATAAACGAAACGGTGATACCTGCAATGACGAAAAGATCACCCTACCCAATGGCACTACCATTTCCCCGGCACAAAAGGCATTGGCCCAGATATGGTAAGGTGGATTGGTATTTGGTTTGACAGAAAAATCAACTTCAAACACCATGTCATGCTGAAGGCCGCAAGCGGCAAAAGAGCCATTGGAGCCCTCAAATCACTAGCCAATACAGAATCAGGTCTAACCCCCAGTGCAGTCCGCCAACTATACAATGCGTGTGTTGTACCTGTCTGCGACTTGGCAGCTGAAGTCTGGTGGATGGGCCAAGCAACATATCAACAGAAATTCGAAACAGTTCAAAAAATGGCACTTCGGTGCATCCTTGGAGCCTTCCGCATATCCCCAACAATAGCGCTACACAATGAAGCAGCCCTGCCACCAGTAGCTGTTCGACTTAATCACATGTGAAGAAAATATGCCATTCGAATTCTTACGTTTCCCCAAATGCATCCAATCCGACAACGTTGTCCATTGACTTTCCCTCCATTTCATGAAACCCCAGAGTCTAGTAACACAACCGGACCCTGGATTTCATGGGACAGTATGCAACAAAATGACCACAAATTTGAAACACGTCTTATCCAAATCTTATCAACCCTCAGTCCATGGATTTCCAACAGCTCGGAGATTGAAACCTATTCAACCACAGCATGTCCACCATGGATTGAAAGTAGAGTCAAAACACAAATTAATCCTCGTTCAAAGGAAGAGGAAGCCAAAGCCCACGAAGCCCAGTATGCAATGTTGCAACAAGATGACCGCAATATTGTGTGTAATTCAGATGGATCTATGTTGAACGAAAACATTGGCGCAGGAACAGTAGTTGAAATGACAGGAGAAGATGTCATTGAAGCAACCTATCCAATGGGCCATCAACAGGAAGTTTATGATGCTGAATTACTTGGTATTCTTAAAGCTGCACAGAAATGCTTTCAGATCTGTCAACGTAATAACCTCACCAAAAGACATGTATGGATTTTCACACACAATCAAGCTGCCATACGACGTCCAATACTCTCAAACCCACCCCTGGACAGTCCACTTCCCTGGCACTCTCCAACATCGCCAATAACCTCCATGCACTCAAAACTACTATCACAGTACAATGGGTTCCTGGCCATACAGATGTACCTGGAAACGAACTTGCCGATAAGTTGGCAAAAAAGTACACTGTGGAAAAACCTCCTACCTACTATAACACCTCATTATCGTACCTCAAGAGGGTTACCCGAGCGGCAAAAATGCAGGAATGGGGGATTGGTGGATGCGACATCCCGCGAAAGGAAAGAACTATATTGGAACATTCCGTACCAAACCAGACAATATTTTCAGAAGTGGCAACCGCCAGTTTGCATCTACTGTCACCCAACTACGAACTGGACATGGATACTTCCGCAGTTACCTATACAAAATACCAACCAATGCTGTTGAGTTTCATCACTGCCCATGTCGCTATGGAGGTCCCTATTGACCGGAACAACTTGTACTAAGATGCCCATTATACCAACGTGAAAGACAAACCATGCGGAAAGAGATTGGAGTTGTACACCCTCGATAACTCTGGAAGCATCTTCTTTATACCGAAAAAGCAATGCAACCTTTGAAAATTTTCTGCACGACACGCATATAGCTACTCGAAGATGGTACCTGGGCCAATTCCATGATGTTGAACATCTTGGGCAGGGTAACATCCGAATTGCAGGACAGGGAACTGTCAACGATAGGGTGGAGGAACATCAGTGTGAGAGTGGAGGGAATGATGGAGAGGCTGATGATGAAAAGGAAGGAGAAGCAGAGAGTTGAGAGGAGGATGAAATTTGAACGGGGAAGGAAGGAGGAGGGTAAACTCCAGGGTGAGAACCCGCATGATATGCAGGACCAAGCCGAATGAGACTGACAGATATTTTATTATTGTATGAAGCGTGTTACAAACCGCTATGATTTATTTGAAATTTCTTTGTAACTAGAGCAGGGGTGATAGGGGACTGCGGAGCGGTGCTACCAGCCAGGGGTTTTTCGTTTGTCCTTTGTTCGGTTTCATTTGTTGTTCTTGTTCTTGGTTATTTGTTTGTACTTCACCGGCCATAGCCTATGGGCTGCATGCTGTATGATGAATTAATAAATAAATAAATAAATGTTGCACACGACAAGGCTTCAGTTTTGACAGCGATCACCCCAAACCTTCAACCACTCGTGACTGTCTCAATGATTTCATATTGCCCGCTGTTCAACTATATGTATCATGAAAAGCCAATAATTAGCTGGGTTTGAAACAGGCCAACATCCTTGCGATTCTGCAGCCTGCCAGAGCAGTGTCCAGCGTGACATACTACAATTCGATAATGTATATATTGACCGTTAAAAACTAAGATTTAACTTGATATTTGCATTAATTCTTATTTATTCTTCTGGTTCTTCCTGTTCTCCAAACTCGAATTCTTCTTTCTTCACTTACCATATTCCCAAGCAATGGCTCAACCACAAGCAACTGCTTCTAGCAGTCAATTGGAGAATGTATCCAGGCCAACGCCCGCCTCTAAATAGAATACAAGCATTCAAACCACGTTTTCTCAACGTCACACCCAGAATCATCACCGAACTGCAGCCAATATTGCAACAATATATATGCATGAGGACCAAAAGTTGAAAATTGTACGCAAAACTGGTGTAAAGAAAATCAGAGAAAACCATGTAATAGAATTTATGATACCTAATCTGCAAGAACAACTGCAGGTGGTCATGTTAGGGTGCGGCTCTGCGGGCCGCTCCCGTAGTTAGCTTTGGCGGGACTTCGGCTGCATCACCAATAACATACACTTCTACACGTACGAAAGAGTCTCTTTACCCACATTGGTAGCAACACTCGACTTCTGACGGCCTCATAAGCATCAGAAGTGATCGAAAACAACGCACGATGGTTGATTCACCCGGTTTACCCTCGAACCAGTGGAATGCCGGCCGCTCGGAGGCTTCGCATGCGTCCTCCGACTTCGCAACCATTCCTGCTACGTACGACGCACACGACACGCAGGATGTCAGTTTTAAGGACAAAATCGACCAAGCCGAGTCAATTAGGTTCAGCAGCAAGTTCGCTACCTTGGCCACCGCGGGCTTCGAACCTGCAGAACTTCGCACGGCAGAATACGTTACGGAACGAAAGAAGATCATCGACGACGGCCCAGGGCACTTGTCTGATCAAGCAATCAACTGGATTAAGGCTACGGAGGACGTCCAGCTAGAAATCATCGATGCTGGCCTATCGGAGAGTCTCGAACAAGCCGAGAAATTCTCCAAGGTTTGCGAACTCAACGAAAGCTTAGCCGCTAAAGTCAAGGAGTTGGAGGCTGCTGAGCCTGTTCAAGGACCGAACAAGGAGTTAGCGGCAGCTCACCAAGAAATAGACGAGTTGGAGGAAGAGCTCCGGATCGAGAAGCGTCGCACTGCCAAATTGGAGAGGCGGCTGGAGAAGTGCAAGTCAGAACCGGAACACACCGCCGACCACACCGCCGTCGCACAGCTCCAGCTAGAACAAGATATGCTGCTGCACCAAGTCAAAAGTCTCTCCTCCGAGAAAAGCGAGCTTGAATCCGTGTTGAGAGCTTTCGAGCGCGTCATTCAAAGACTTACGACTAACCAAGTCAATGCGACTCCGGCGCCCAACGTCTTCTCCGAACCGACCCCACCCTTATCCGGAAACCATGGCTCCTTCGAACCGACCCCTGGCCCATCCGGAAGCCGTGGCTTCTCCGTCAAATCGTCTAACCTTCCGACGTATGATGGCAAACGAACCCTGGATGATGTCACTGCATTCCTGTTCGCTTTGGAACGACACTTCAAGAATGCAGCCCAAGCCATCGGATGGGTCGGCACTACGGGTTGGGGAGAGCAAGCAGTGCTACAGCTGAAAGGCGACGCAGCAACCTGGGCCATGCATCGTTTCCCAATAAGTACGCCTATCGAATGGTCCACCTTTTGCACGGAGTTGAAAGCTAAGTATATTCCGTCCAACGCCTTGGATCTGGTCAAACGCGAATGGGAGGAGCTGAGCCTGAAGAAGGGAGAACGAGTCACAGAGTTTAACGAGCGTTTCCGTCGCCTCCGTTCGAAGTTGGACCCGCACCAGCCGATGCCAGCCGAAATGTTAGCCGACGCTTATGGATACAAGATTGAAAAGGGCAACCAGGGAGTTTACAAAGACTTAGTTCGGTATATTGGCATGCGCGATAGGACTCCAACCCTCGAGCAGCGCATGGAGCATCTTGCTGCATTGGACACGTCTCTCAACAAATCTCAACCTGCCAGTGGCTCCAACGCGAACACTAGTACAACTACGAAAGCCTCAGCCAAAAAAATGGAATCCAAGAAAAGCGATACAACTGGCACAACTGGCACGGCCAAAGACGACGGTTTAACCTGTTATAACTGCGGTCAAATGGGCCATATCTCTCGCAACTGCCCAAACCGCGATTTGATGAAGAAGTTACTCGAACAAGCTTTGGTCAGCAAAGATGCCCCGAAAGCTAAGTCTGGCCGCCCGCGCAAGGACAAGAAAAAGGGAGGTGCGCCGACCAGTCGAAAAGAGAGTGGTAGGCTCGCCGAGGAGAAGGAGGTCAAGCAGGAGTCGGACAGTGAGGCGGAAAGCGAGTTGGAGAGTCTTTCAGATTCGGACGCTGAGACGGGAAAAGTCAAAGGAGGTCAGTAGCTGCGGCTGTACCTCCCGTAAAAACACCATCATGTACGGTATCGTCAAAAAAGGGTGGCAAGCATGTGCCAGATAGTCAATTCAAATTTTTCACCCGTTACCACCACTTGAAAGTCAGTAAACTGGACGACGCAGTGGTCGATCTGCTAAGGTTTCATGGCAAAGTACGATACCAAACAGAGCGGGGATGGTGGAGCAGCAAGAAAGCAAGAGTTGTGAAGGACGATGGTGCGTCAGAGAACTACGTCGGTCGGAAGTTTCTGGATGAGCTGAAACGTCAAGGAGCCGCCCTAAATACAAAAGATGCGGGATGGATGATTGTGGAGACCGCCAATGTCAATGCAGAGGACGGCATAGAGAAACGACAACGAGTCAAATTGAAACTACGGCTTGGTTCGTCATACGTCTACGAGGCAGAATTTACGGTCTATGACGTCAAAGGCTTGATATTGTGCTAGGCAAAAGATGGATGCGCGACATAAATCGCCGTTATCAAATCGACCATGACAGTAACGAGATGTGGATCGCCGATAACCTCTGGGAGGAGAGAGAGGATGGCCGAGTTCACTACTTGCCGGGCTTACGCCCCTCGGACGTCGACGAAAGTATAGTGGAGCAGGCCAAATTCATGGGCATCCACATCATACGGAAGACGGAACTAAAAAACGTATCGGCCCGCCTGTTGCAACGGGCCTTTTTGATCAAAGTGCACCACCGTGGGGATGTCGACACCAATCCCATGGACGGGCCACCAGGAGAGTTTCAAGAAATGTTGAGCGAATTCCAGGGCCTCTTTGGCGAGCCAACTTATGCAAATTCGCAGCAAGGAAGGCAGGCTGATTTCGAATTTAAAACGGACCCAAATGGCAAAATACCGTTCCGCTCACCATATCGCATCTCTCCGCGCGAAGAAGAGGAGCTTCGGAGGCAGATAGACAAGGCAATTCGCTGCGGTTGGATTCAGCCCTCTCGAAGCAATTTCGGCTCACCAGTATTATTCGTGCCAAAGCCTGACGGTACGTTGCGTATGTGCATCGATTATCGCGCAGTAAATGCCATAACCGTCAAGGACCGTTATCCTCTCCCACACATCGAGGATTTACTCAACTCCATGCATGGCTCCTGCTGGTTCACTAAATTGGACTTGGCGGCCGGTTATCATCAAATTCGCATCGCAGCAGCCGATAGACAAAAGACGGCCTTCACCACTAAATTTGGCTTATACGAGTGGCGGGTCCTTCCGTTTGGCCTGGCGAACGCACCGAGTCAATTCATGCGCATGATGAACGGCATTCTAGAGCCAATGAAACGAAAGTTCATCGTCGTATACCTTGACGATATTATGATTCACAGCCGTACCCTGGCGGAACACGTCGTACATGTCCGCGAGGTGCTGACCTTGCTCGCGGAACATGGTCTGAAGGCCAAACGTGCAAAATGCGCCTGGGCGCGCCAGAAAGTCGACTTCTGTGGCTTTGATATCGACAAGGACGGCATCCACGCCCAGGAACATAAAACCCGTGCGGTCATGGATTGGCCCCTACCTGAAAACAGTAAGGACGTCAGAGGCTTCCTGGGTCTCACCAGTTACTATAGGAAATTCATCGAACATTACGCTCACATCGCCATACCGTTGTACGCCATTGCCACCCCTCCGAAAGGTAAAGGTGACGTTGGGCGGCGACGCGGAGAGCCGAGGAAGGTCATTCGCTCTCCATTCGCCTGGGACAAGGAGTGCCAGCATGCTTTCGACACCCTCAAGAAGGCACTCTGCAATGCCCCTGTTCTTGCTCTACCGGACCCCACAGCAAAATATTCCCTCCACGTCGATGCCAGCCAATACGCGTTGGGCGCGGTGCTCTCCAGGTACAGAACAAGGCGGAGAAGGACTGGGTTATTTCAGCCGCAAATTACACGATGCGGAGACACGATACCCTGCGTATGACAGAGAACTCTTGGCATCCGAGACGCGATATTATACTGGAAGTTCAACCTACACGGGGCCGAGCAGCCATTTTTGGTACACACAGACCATGCGACCTTACGTTGGATCCTCACACAACCACATCTCACCGTTCGTCAGATGGACATCCTGACGGTTCTCCAGAATTTGACTGGGGGTCAAGCATATCCCGGGAATCAAGAATCAGGTCGCGGATGCGTTATCTCGCCGCCCGGACTTCCGACGTGAGCGTTGCAATCTAATGGCACTTGAAGTTACGGCGGCCGGAGAATGGATTGAAGATATCAAGGCGGGCATAATTGATGACGAATGGTTCGGGCCTATCGCACATTTCTTGGCTAACCCGAATCAGCGCCCTCCGCCGCCCACTGCATCGACCAAGGAGCGCAAATTATGGGTGTCAGCACAACGTTTCTATTTGGAAGAGAATGGCCTACTGTGGTTACGTGGAGATTTGAAAAAGAAAGAGGTGGAGAAAAACGTAGGGGCAAGGAAGAAGGGCGGAGAAGAAGAAACGAAGGTAAAAGAGAAGGAAGAAATAAGGGCAAAAAATATGGAGGAAGAAGGAGAGGCGGAGAAGAATGCTGAGAGAGGTCGGCTGTGTATTCCAAAGACGATGCGGAGACGAATTCTCCATGAGGCCCACGACACGCCAGCGGGGGGACACTTCGGTGCAGATCGAACATACTTACGCATGAAAGACAGATATTTCTGGAAGAATATGTGGCGCGATACCCAGCGTTATGTCGCGGGTTGCGACTTATGCCATCGAACCAACCACCGGAGCGGGAAACCCATGGGCCTCCTGCAACCACTTCCTATAGCCAAAGGCCGCTGGCAGAGAATCGGCATTGACTTCATCACCGATTTGCCGACCTCAGAAAATGGCCACGACTGCATCGTAACTTTTGTCGACCACATGACCAAGAGAGCACATTGGCGAGCCTGTAAGAAAACGATCGACGCCCCAGCCTTCGCACGCATGTTTATCGACGATATCGTCCGCCTGCACGGAGTGCCACAGGAGGTTGTATCAGATCGCGATGTACGCTTCACAGCAGACTACTGGAGAGAGGTTGCGAGGATTCTGCAGACGAAGCTGCTCATGTCAACAGCGTTCCACCCGGAAACGGATGGTCTCTCAGAGAATTCGAACAAGACGGTCGTACGTTATTTGCGAGGTTTCGCAACTCACGATCAGGCCAATTGGGACAACTACCTCCCATTGGAGGAGTATGCTTACAATTCCTCCGTACATCGTTCGACGAAACAGACGCCATTCGAACTCGATCTAGGTTATGATCCTCCTTTGCCGCTGGACTTAATTGCAGATCTCCAAAGGCCTCAGGCCAAAGAATCGGCGAAAACCTTGCAAGGCCGCGAATTCGTCGAACGACTACAGCGTATTTTGGGAGTCGCCAGGGATGAGCTCCGCGATGCTCAAGATCAACAGATGGCCGAAGCCAATAAGTCACGAAGCCCAATCGACCCCGCAATTACTGCCGGTGCGAAGGTATTTTTGGATACGAAGGATCTGCCAATCACTTATGCCAACGTCAACCCTACGCGCCGAAACTAGTACATCGTTACATCGGCCCATACGAGATCCTCAGAATACGTGGTAACGCCGTCGAACTGGACCTCCCAAACGACATGATGATCCATGACACAGTTAATGTCAGCAGGCTCAAAATTGACCGCACAGATAATTCTAGGATCGCATGGCGGCCGCCACCTCCTCCGGTACGGACAAGCCGCGCGGGAACGAGTTATGTCGTCGAATCAATCGCAAATCACCGGTCAAGATCTGATGGAACCGGCTGGGAATACGAAGTGAAATGGGAAGGCTGGGACGAGAAGGATAACACATGGGAACCAGAAGAGAATATGGCAAAAGCAAAAGAGACGGTGAAGCAGTATTGGAAGGAATTAGGTGGGCGGCCAAAGACAAAGAGGAAAGTGATGATAAAGCAGGCGTGAGAAGAAAGTTTCTTTTGGAACGGGAGTTTTGTTTGGTTGTTTGTTTCTCAGTCGAGGCGGCGAGACGGGAAACCTTTTGTTTGTTCATTTGGATGGTCGAGACTTCGCGGAGGTATGTTGTTTTTTGATCATGATGTTTGATTTCTTCGAGAGGTTTCTCGAAGATGATTGGAGAAGGTTGTGGTGCAGGTGGTCATGTTAGGGTGCGGCTCTGCTGCATTAGTGCGGCTCTGCGGGCCGCTCCGTAGTTAGCTTTGGCGGGACTTCGGCTGCATCACCAATAACATACACTTCTACACGTACGAAAGAGTCTCTTTACCCACAACTACAGTCAATTGATCAGATATAATTAGCTGCAATTTGTTCGGAAATACGTCAACAGTTCAACCAGTGCCGAACAGCCAACCCTCGGTGGTCTACCAACGCATTCGTCCGAACAGTCCGTAAGATTGAACACCATGATGTTGTCAACTCCAGCACTTTTGCAGACGAATATTTTGACAATCGACCTTGAGTGTAGTAACAAGCATCCTCAATAGCATTAGAGGAGGCAATGGAGGAGTATATGATTGAAGTAACTGTGTTTTCTAACGTTCAATTTTGATTACCGCAACTGAATTTTTGTTGGTTTTTGACATGTCCGCATCGATGGCAAAACAGGGTGGGTGTATACAGCTCGAGCAGGCGGACATGCTCATCATGATCAACATGGTCAATATGGCCACACATTGCATATCACACACTGCAATCGAAGAAACTAAACATTTGATTCAAAAGCCTCGAGCAGTATTTCGAGAAGCAAAGATAAGGGATGTTGAGTTGCCATGTCAAAAGAGTATGAAGGTGGTCATTGAAAAGCATCCATCCATGATCTATGAAAATCACTTGAATGGCTGTCTTCGTTGCCAAAACGAGATTGCTCGAATTCCTGCTACTTGCTGGCGGCACTAAGGCACAAAGCCTGGCACCACTACAATACCAACAGTGTGGGCAGCACCAGTAGTATCCCCAACCCCTGGAATATCTGCAGCCCAAGCAGCACAACTTAGGCCCACAAGAGTGCTCGATCTCAGCCTTTTGAATGAATTTACCCCACTTGAAGATTCAGAATACTAAGAGGATTCTAATTATGATGGCTCCAGTACTGATGACAGCATCGAGGATATATCAGCTATTGACTCCGCACTCTGACATGAATAATTTTTCATTAACATTTCAAAGAGAACGACGGTGATGATGATGATATTACCAATGACTGGGAATGGGCGATTGGGTTCATTGAGCATACATAAATAATTTCGATATTCAATTTACTATTGAGTTTCATCTGTTAAATTGAGAAATATAAATATGAATAAAATTGAACTGAATCTGTGAAGTGAGTTTTAATAATGCCTCCATGGTATCTCTGAGAGTGAATATCAGCAATTATTGAATCGCGATATATCAGTATCGTACAATATTTGTTACTTAAATGAGAATAAATGCTTGCCTTTACGCATGAATAGGTTGTAAATGCGCGACCATACAACTAGGCTACAAGTCTGGAAGTGAGCGTAAACGGAGCGTCAACGGTTTTTGGTCCTACAACATCTCTAGTGCGTCAGATTGAGTAAGTTCCATGAGTGTATTATCAGTTGTGACTAACTTTAACGACAAATTAATTTTTACTGACTCACGCGAGCAACCAAGCTTGGGGTAATTAAATCACAATTAATCTGTATCACTTGGCATAGTCTTATTGAATATGCATGAAAGACCACCATTACAATCATATCAATTGTGTTTGCACAACAAAACACGCAGAAGGCATGAGTCACAGTGAGCATCAACAAAGCGTCGACAATTTTTGGTCGCACAACATCTCTAGCGTGTCAGATTGTGTGAGCTCTATCAGTGTAATTGCACTATGGACTGAATTTATAGAGAAATCAATTTTTACTGATGCATTCAAGCAACTTTTGAAACTGAGCTTGAACAAATTAAATCATGATTAATCCATATCGCACGGTATGTTCTTATCAAATAAGTATGAAAGCCCACTGTTACAATCATATCTATTGTTTTTGCAGGCACTTCGGTGCATCCTTGGAGCCTTCTGCACATCCCCAACAATAGCAGTACACCATGAAGCAGCCCTGCCACCAGTAGCTATTGGACTTAATCACATGCGAAGAAAATATGCAATTCGAATACTTACATTTCCCGAAATACATCCAATCCGACAACGTTGTCCATTGACTTTCCCTCCATTTCATGAAACCCCAGAGTCTAGTAACACAACCGGACCCTGGATTTCATGGGACAGTATGCAACAAAATAACCGCAAATTCGAAACACGTCTTATCCAAACCTTATCAACCCTCAGTCCATGGATTTCCAACAGCTCGGAGATTGAAACCTATTCAACCACAGCCTGTCCACCATGGATTGAAAGTAGAGTCAAAACACAAATTAATCCTCGTTCAAAGGAGGAGGAAGCCAAAGCCAACGAAGCCCAGTATGCAATGTTGAAACAAGATGACCGCAATATTGTTTGTTATTCAGATGGATCTATGTTGATGAAAACATTGGTGCAGAATCAGTAGTTGAAACGACAGGAGAAGATGTCATTGAAGCAACCTATCCAATGGGCCATCAAGAGGAAGTTTATGACGCTGAATTACTTGGTATTCTTAAAGCTGCACAGATATGCTTTCAGATCTGTCAACGTAATAACCTCACCAAAAGACATGTATGGATTTTCACCGACAATCAAGCTGCCATACGACGTCTCAATACTTTCAAACCCGCCCCTGGACAGTCCACTTCTCTGGCACTCTCCAACATCGCCACAGTCACCAGAACATTTTGTACTAAGATGCCCTTTATACCAACGCGAAAGACAAACCATGCGGAAAGAGATTGGAGTTGTACACCCTCGACATCTCTGGAAGCATCTTCTTTATACCGACAAAGCAATGCAACCTTTGAAACATTTTCTGCACGACACACATATAGCTACTGGCGGATGGTACCTGGGCCAATTCCATGATGATGAACACCTTGGGCAGGGTAACATCCGAATTGCAGGACAGGGAACTGTCAACGATAGGGTGGAGGAACATCAGAGTGACAGTGGAGGGGATGATGGGCAGGATGATGATGAAACGTAAGGAGAAACAGAGAGTTGAGAGGAGGATGAAGTTTGAACGGGGAAGAGAGGAGGAGGGTAAACTCCAGGGGGAGAACCCGCATGATATGCAGGACCAAGCCGAATGAGACTGACAGATATTTTATTATTGTATGAAGCGTGTTACAAACCGCGATGATTTATTTGAAATTTCTTTGTAACTAGAGCAGGTGTTATAGAGGACTGTGGAGCGGTGCTACCTAGCCAGGGGTTTTTCGTTTTTCCTTTGTTCGGTTTCATTTGTTGTTCTTGTTCTTGGTTATTTGTTTGTACCTCACCGGCCATAGCTGTCAAGGGTTCAAGGCTCGGAGTTCTCGGGGTTATAAAAACCAAACTAAGGCGTGGTTGTGGTGCGGTGGTGCAGTGATCGCGGGTACTGCGTAACAAGCCAGAGACTCGAAATCCGGAATCACAGAAGTGAACAAAGGTTGGTGCCGAAGCTATTGATTGTTTTGTAGAGTAGAGAACGAGTGAAAAACAAACATATCTTCCGCAAATCCAGCATCCATATATACAGTTAACGCAACCGTCGTCACCTTTACTCACTCGTTCCGAAATACATCCTAACTCCACCCAACTATGTACGCAACCCTTTCAACCCGCGGTTTACGCCATAACCATCACGCCATATTTACAACGCAACCAACATAACCCTGATTCCATTCAGCGAAACCTGATTCCTTCCAACGAAACTTGATTCCATTCAGCGAAACCTGATTCCTTCCAACGAAACTTGATTCCATTCAGCGAAACCAGATTCCTTCCAACGAAACCTGTTCTCCTTCGTATTCCCTTTACCCTTCATCGATCCTTATTCCTTCTTCGATCCTCACTTGACACAACTGTGACAGTAGCTCCTCCTCCCACATGCTAAGTTCCTACGAAGCTGTTGATCCGGGCTTGCCAGGTTGTGCCGCATGGAAAACGTCGATTGCTTGGAGCCCGTCCACATTAACCGCTGGTTCCCATCTTTGTTCTTCGTAGCCTTTCCACTTGACAATGTACTGCAACTGTCGTCGAAATATTCTCGAGTCGTCAATGCGTTCCACTCCGTATTCTTCTTCTCCGTCCACAATAACTGCAGGTGGTGCAGATTCGATTTGCCCAGGTAAAGAATCTTCCGACACTTTGATCAAGCGGGTGATTGGTTGTACTGAATGGATGTGAAGGTCCTTGGGTAATTGTAATCGATAAGCCCACGAACTGATTGCCTCCATAATCTTGTAGGGTCCCAGGCGTTTCCAGTCAAGTTTCTTGCTGTGTCGTTGTGTTGTAATGTTCCTGGCGTCCATCCAGACTCAGTCCCCAACCTTCATCTGCACTCCCTCTCGTCGATACTTATCCGCTTGTTCCGCTTGGATATCTTGTGCTCGAGTCATTTCAGCGTTCATCTGTTTGAAGTAATCGTTCATTTTCAGGGAGAGTGTATTTGCGTTTACTTCCGTGATGTCGTTTCCATTCTGAATCGGATGTTGACTAAAGGTCATTCTTGGATGAAATCCGTAATTGCCAAAGAATGGTGAGCATCCTGTGGTTTCCGAGGCGTGATTGTTCGACGCAAATTCTGCTATCGGTAGCCACTGTATCCGGTCGTTGTGTTGATAATTGACGAAGGCCCTGAGGTACTGTTCCATAATAGCGTTCATTCGTTCTGTTTGTCCAGCTGTCTGTGGATCAAACGCTGTTGATAGCCGTCGTTCGATTCCGAGTCTTTCACAAACGTGTCTCCAGAACTCTGACGCGAATTGGGGTCCTCTGTCCGATACCATGGTGTGCGGTAAGCCATGTAACTTGAACACTTCTCGTATAAACATCTCGCCCAGCTTCTTCCCGTCTGTATCGTCCCGACATGGCACTAAATGTTTCATTTTTGACAACCTATCAACTACAACCCATATAGCATTGTACCACTCGCTTTCCGGTAGTCCCACCACGAAATCCATACTCAGATCCTTCCATGGTTGTTGCGGTATTTCCAGGGGTTTGAGCCATCCATTAATTTTCTGGTGAGTTGCTTTGCTGTGTTGACATATGTGGCAGTTTCGTACGTATCTGTCCTCGTCCTTCCTCATACCTGGCCATTGATGGTATCTTTGAGGAGTTCGAAGGTTTTTGCTCGTCCTGGATGTCCTGCTGCCGGTGTATCATGATGATCCTGTATCAACTGTAGCTTGTCCGAATCCTTTTTGACGTCTGTTGCGTTGATACAAAGTTCTTCACTGCTATCGAATGGGCTGTCCTTGCATACGTTTTGAATCCAGTTCCACAACTCCTTTGGATCGGTTTCGTCCTGATTTACCACCTCTGCGAATTCCACCACCAGTCCTTGTTGTATTCGTTTGTCGAGATTCTCCGTTTAGAGGACGATTTGTTGGGTTTCTTCTGCCCCCCCCTTCGGAGGGATGTCTCCTGGCATTCTGGTGAGTGCATCGGACTTTTGACCTTTCTTTCCTGGGCGGAATATAATCTTAAACTTGAATCTTGACAGGAATTCGGACCATCTTGTATGTCTTCTATTCAGTAGATGTGACGTCATGAAGTATTCGAGGTTCTTGTGGTCCGTCAGTATCTTGATAGGATGTACTGACCCTTCGCATTCCGGTCTCCATTGTTCCAGACTTTTAACTATGGCTCCCAGTTCTTGATCGTAAATCTTGTAATTCTCTTCTGCCGGTGTATGTTTCTTCAAGAAGAATGCTACCGGGTGAAGGATTCCTTGATCGTCGTATTGAGATAGTACTCCTGCAGACACGTAGCTCGAGGCATCGGTTTCCAAAACGATGTCCTTCTCATTGTCGAAGTGTGCTAGAACTGGTGCTGTTGTAAATGCTTCCTTCAGGTTGGTAAATGCGCTCTTTTGATCGGGGCCCCAGTGGAAGGGTACCAGCTTTTTCGTGAGTTTTGTTAATGGTTGGACTACCCTGAAATAATTTATTATCAATCTTCGATAGAAGTTTGCGAATCCTAAAAACGCTTGGACTTCTTTAAGCTTGTCTGGTGCTTCCCATTCTTTAACCGCTGTTACCTTTCCGGGTCCATTCTGATCCCATTTACCCCAACTATTAATCCCAGATATTTCACTTCCTGTTGATGGAAATCACATTTTTCCGCTTTTAGGTACAAGCCCGCTTCCTTAAGCGTCGTCATTATTGCTTGGACGTGTTCCTTATGTTCCTTTAGGTTGTCACTGTTGATAAGGATATCATCCAGAAATGCCGTGAAAAAGATGTCCAAGAATGGGCGAAGGGTGTCGTTGATGAATTCCTGAAAGCTAGCTGGTGCATTGGTGAGTCCGAAGGGCATAACGAGGGATTCGAATAGGCAATAACGGGTCCTGAATGCGGTTTTCCATTCGTCTCCATCAGCTATTCGAATCATGTTGTAGGCATCTCGGACATCCAGTTTGGTGTACCATTTGGCTTTTGATAATCTTAGCAGGGTTTCCTGGATTAATGGTAACGGGTATCGATTGTTTATCGTTCCTTCGTTGAGTCCTCGGTAGTCCACGCATAGTCGTAAGCCTCCATTCGGTTTGGGTTCAAACAGCACCGGTGCTCCGCATGGTGATGATGACGATCTGATGAATCCATTTGACAAGTTCTTTTCAATCCACTCTTTCAGGACCTGAAGTTCTTCTCTTGACAAGCTGTATATTGGTCCGAAAGGTGGGTTGAATCCGTCTTGGAGTTTAATCTTATGATCGTATGGTCTGTGTGGTGGTAGTCTTTCAGCGATTACTTTATCAAAGAGGGGAAGAAATTCATGCTATTCCTTAGGAATTAATTGTTCCAGCGGTTTTTCTTGAAGGTCCTTTACTTCTAGGGCCTGGTTGATTTCATATAGGGTTACCGCATACACCTTGAGTTTCTCCTTTTTATTCCGTCTCATAAATGGGGCTGCTGCTATGGCACATATGTCCAGTTTTGGCCCCTCGGATTCTGCTGTTTCCATATGATTTCCCCATACCCATACGCTTGAATGATGTTGGCAATGCTTCTGGCAGTAATCGCTTTCGAATCCTATTCTTTTCATTTGGAACTTGACTGTAACATCGTGAAGTTGTAGCCATGGTAATCCGAGTACTATTGGATAGTGTCCAAGTTTTGTAACAAATGCTGGTAATTGTTCCTGATGTCCGCGTATGCCTAAATCCAGTTTGGCCAGAGTGGTAATGGTTCCTGATTTGATGGGCCTTCCATCTATAACTTCTAATTCTCTTGATTCCTTTAATTCTGTTTCTTGTAATTGATCATGGCGGACGAAGTCTTTGTCAATAAATGCTATTCCGGTAGCTCCGCAGTCTATCAAAGCGTCAGTATCAATGTTCTTGTCTTCTATTTTCAGCGAGCATTTCACGACGAGATGTTTGCTTTCCATAGAAGACTCTTCTATTTCTGTGCTTGATATAGAGAACTGCGAAATACCAAAACTAGCATTAACTGACAAAGGAGATTCGTTTCCAGCGGAATTGCCATTCTTATTGCACTGGACTAAACTTTTCCCGATTCCACTTCCTTTCCTTTCCCTGTTGTCGAATCTGCATCCCCTGCATTCGTTGCTTTCTTAAACGGTGACACTTCCGTTTGTCCTGATGCTGCCTTCAGCTTCATTGGGCATGATGCCGCGAAATGTCTGCTATCCCGACAGTACATACATAGTCCCCCTTCCTTTCTTCTCTTCCTCTCCTCAGGTGTAATTTTCTTCCCTTTTACTGCCGAGAGGTCCATTGGAGCGGGGCCGTGATAACCTGCGACAGATCCTGCAGGTGCTGCGTCTGGGGCGGATGTGGTGTTGATCGTTGAATTGGACCTTTTATATCCTTCCCACTTTTCAGATTTCTTTTCCGCAGCTCTTCTCCTCAGCTGTGAATCCCTTTTTGACACCATCTTAACAAATTCGATCACGCTTTCTGGCTCCTCGATGTGCGGTATGGAATCTTTGAGTTCGTTGGGCAGCCCTTTCTGTAGTGGGTCCAATTATACATCTTCGTTCCATTTGGTGTCTACTACGTATCTTTGGAATTCTGCGCAGTACTGGAGAATTCGCGGTCTCGTTGCCTGAGTTTCTTGAGTTCTCTCTTCGCTCTTGCTGCTCTGTCTTGATCTCCGAATGCTACATCCAGCAGGTCAACTATGCCTTTCAGGGTATTGAGCTTGACTTCCCTTGAGATTTCGTCACAGTGTGGCATTAACTGTGCCAGAGCCACTCCCTGTTGACATCCAACTGCATACCTCAGCTTCTTCTGTTCGTTGCTGAATGCCTTCGGTTTTCCGGCTATGTTTAATGCCAGCTGCACCTTCCATCCTCAAAGTTCCTTCCTATCTTCTCCTGAGAAGCTGGGGATGTCGTTCACCTTTCCTCTCGTTCCTCACTGTCCGTCCTTTCTTCCCTTCTTCCTTCTGTTAACTTCAGGATTCTGGTTACCTGTTGTCGATTTTCCTCCGCCAGGTCCCTAAATATCTCCATTTGAGCCTGAGCATCTTCCAGGTCTTTTCTGAGTTCCGCCAAGTCTGGGTTTGCCTTCTCCAGTGTTTTTTTTAAAATCCGGACTTCTTCCTCCAGATCCCCATTTTCGCATGTCTTCGGTGTTTCCGCGGTGATCGCTGTTTGTTGAGTAAGCAGTAGTTCCTGCTTTAAGTTGTCCTTTTCTTGGACGACTTTATCTCCTTCTACCAACGACTCCAATATTCGTGCTTCCGCATTCTTCACAGATTGCCGTTCCTTGAGTAATTCGTTCAATCTGCTGGTTGTTGGTAGTTGGCTCAGTACTGTTAACCCTCTGTTGATGTCCATGATGTGGCTCCGGAGTTGTGTTTCGTTCATGGTTTCTATGTTCTTTGTTGCCACGATTTCCAGTTCTTCTTGTAATGCTCCAGTCATCATGACGTCGCGAGCTGTCCTCGATGTTTCTCAGGACATCTTTCTGATGATGTAGAGAGGCGGCTGTCAGGAGGCGGGGTTCTGTCAAACAGTCTCTTACTTCGTCTATGTTGTCTTGAATTTGTTGAACTGCCGCTTCGATTTCTGCCTCTAGATACGGGTTGACCATCTACCAGAAGAATATCTCGTGTATGTCAGGTGTTGTTACGATGATCAGCCGGGTTGGTAAAGGGGCCGGATGTAATACACAGTCAATTCCCTTTCCTTTGTTTGCTTTTCGTTCGTTGTAATCTGCCCACGAGATGTGGCTTTCTATGTCCTTCTGTATTGCTTTGATTGTAGATTCAGATTTTGTTGATTGAACTTCTGCTGCTCTGCCGATTGTTGTATGTGTTCCTCCGCAGTTGTGTACGCAGTAATACGGTTGTTTGTTCTGACAATCGACGTGAAGACTGTAATATTTGGTCCAAAAATTTTTGAATACTGCGTCGTTGATTTGGAGTCCTCCTCCGTTGCTTGCTGCTTCTGTCCAGTAGCTATTCCCAGGAGATACTGCTTGTGGTTCATTCCAGAAGTATGCTTCCAAAGGTTCCTCAGGTTCGTTGAGGATAGCGTCGATGCTATCAAAGGCGTTCAATGGTTGTCTTTCGAAAAGGTTGATAGTTCGACCAGCTAGGTCGAAGAAATTGATTCCGGATTGTTTTGGTTTGTTGGTGTTGTATACTGGCATTTAGAACAGCGCGGACCCTTCTCGGCGATGTTTCCACCGGCACACAACGCAGCAATGTCTCCAAAAGCTGTGTACTGTGAGTTTGTTTTGGAAGTTTCCAACTGATTTAAACACGGAGCAGAGGGAATTACAAGGTCTATAGCAAAAGTAACAACCGCTTCGATGAGAATAGCGGCACATATACTGAAATATAACCGGTAGAATCGATTTTAGACTCGTTCCTCTGTCAAGGGTTCAAGGCTCGGAATTGTAGGGGTTATAAAAACCAAACTAAGGCATGGTTGTGGTGCGGTGGTGCAGTGATCGCGGGTACTGCGTAACAAGCAAGAGACTTGAAATCCGGAATCACAGATGTGAACAAAGGTTGCTGCCGAAGCTATTGATTGATTTGTAGACTAGAGAACGAGTGAAGAACAAACATATCCTCCGCAAATCCAGCGTCCTTATATACAGTTAACGCAACCGTCGTCACCTTTACTCACTCATTCCGAAATAGATCCTAACTCCACCCAACTATGTACGCAACCCTTTCAACCCCCGGTTTACGCCATAACCATCACGCCATATTTACAACGCAACCAACAAAACCCTGATTCCATTCAGCGAAACCTGATTCCTTCCAACGAAACTTGATTCCATTCAGCGAAACCAGATTCCTTCCAACGAAACTTGATTCCATTCAGCGAAACCTGATTCCTTCCAACGAAACCTGTTCTCCTTCATATTCCCTTTACCCTTCATCGATCCATATTCCTTCTTCGATCCTCACTCCACACCACCGTGACAATAGCCTACGGGCTGCATGCTGCATAATGAATAAATAAATAAATAAATCCAACATCGCCAATAACCTCCATGCACTCAAAACTACTATCACAGTACAATGTGTTCCTGGCTATACAGATGTACCTGGAAACGAACTTGCTGATGAGTTGGCAAAACAGTCCACTGTGGAAAAACCACCTACCTACTATAACACCTCATTATCGTACCTCAAGAGGGTAACCGGGGCAGCAAAAATGCAGGAATGGGGGGATTGGTGAATGCGACATCCCGCGAAAGGAAAGAACTATATTGTAACATTTCGTACCAAACCAGACAATATTATCAGAAGTGGCAACCACCAGTTGGCATCTACTGTCACCCAACTATTAATTGGACATGGATACTTCCGCAGTTACCTATACAAAATACCAACCAATACTGTTGACTCTCCTCACTGCCCATGTCGCAATGGAGGTCCCCAGTCACCGGAACATCTTGTACTAAGATGCCCTTTATACCAACGCGAAAGACAAACCATGCGGAAAAAGATTGGAGTTGTACACCCTCGATATCTCTGGAAGCATCTTCTTTATACCGACAAAGCAATGCAATCTTTGAAACATTTTCTGCACGACACACATATAGCTACTCGAAGATGGTACCTTGGCCAATTCCGTGATGATGAACACCTTGGGCAGGGTAACATACGAATTGCAGGACAGGGAACTGTCAACAATAGGGTGGAGGAACATCAGAGTGACAGTGGAGGGGATGATGGGGAGGATGATGATGAAAAGGCAGGAGAAGCAGAGAGTTGAGAGGAGGATGAAATTTGAATGGGGAAGGGAGGAGGAGGGTAAACTCCAGGGGAAGAACCCGCATGATATGCAGGACCAAGCCAAATGAGACTGACAGATATTTTATTATTGTATGAAGCGTGTTACAAACTGCTATGATATATTTGAAATTTCTTTGTAACTAGAGCAGGGGTGATAGGGGACTGCGGAGCGGTGCTACCTAGCCAGGGGTTTTCGGTTTTTCCTTTGTTCGGTTTCATTTGTTGTTCTTGTTCTTGGTTATTTGTTTGTTTCTCACCGGCCATAGCCTACGGGCTGCATGCTGTATAATGAATAAATAAATAAATAAATGAATATTGTTTTTGCACAATAAAACATGTAGACTGCACCAGTAAAAGTGAGCGTCAACAGAGCGTCTACGATTTATGGTGATACAACATATCCAGTGCGTCCGATTGAGTCAGCTCTATGAGTATATTTGCAGTTTTGACTGCCTTTATTGACAAATCCATGGTTACTGATACACTCAAGCCACAAAGCTTGGGGAAATTAAATTGCGATTACTCTGTATCACACAGCAAATTCGTATTGAATATGTATGAAAGCCCGCCATTATTAGCATATCTATTGTGTTTGCACCCTAAGAAATGTACACTGCAGGACTGACAGAGAACGCCACAGGAGCGTCACCGATATTTGGTCGCACAACACCTTTATCATGACAGATTTCATATATTTCATTCATGTTTTTGAAATATCAACTGATTTTACCCATGAAATTGTTCGCAACGATGCATTCATACTACCTCTGACAATGAGCATCAGCAATTATTAAATCGCGATTTATCAGTATTGCAAAATTGATCCTCATGAACCATAGCTTATTGATATTCGTTATAATGTAATATACAACCTGCACGAGACCATACATGCAGGGTACCGGACTGACAGTGAGCATCAATGGAGTGTCATCAGATCGCTGAGAAACTGTCAAGGGTTCAAGGCTCAGAGTACTAGGGGTTATAAAAACCGAACGTAAAGGTGCAGTCATTGCAGGTACTGTGTAGCAAACTTGAGACTCGAATTCCGCAATCACAGAAGTGAACAAAGGTTGGTGCTGAAGCGATTGATTGTTTTGTTGACTAGAGAATGAGTCAAGAACAAATCTATCCTCCGCAAATCCATTGCTCTAATATACAGCTAACGCGACCATCGTCATCTGAACTCACATGTGCCAATATACATCCAAACCTCACCCAACAATGTACGCATCCCTTTCGATCCGCCAAGCACCTCATAACCATCACGCCATATTTACAACACAACCAACCAAACCTGATTCCTTCTCTCAAAACCTGATTCCTTCTGTCAAAACCTGATTCCTTCTCTCAAAACCTGATTCGTTCCTTGCATCCCGTATTCTCCATATACGCTCCATCGATCATCACAGTTCCTCCGATCCTCACTGACCACAACCGTGACAGTAGTTCCCCCTCCGTCAAGCCGAGTTCCTATGATGCTGTTGATCTGGGTGTGCCAGGTTGTTCTACGTGAAATATATCGATTGCTTGAAGCCCGTCCTCATTGACTGCTGGTTCCTAGCTCCGTTTGTCGTAGCCTTTCCATTTGACAAGATACTGAAGTTGTCGTCATAATATCTGGGAATCTTCGATGTGTTACACTGTGTATTCTGCTTCTCCCTCCACAACAACTGGGGGTGTTGCTGATTCGATTTGCCCTGGTAGTGGATTGTTCGAGGCTCTGTTCAGACGTGAAATAGGTTGGACTGGATGTATAATGATATCATTGGGTAGTTCCAGTCGATAGGCCCAAGGGCTGATAACTTCGATGATTCCGTATGGTCCTAGATGTTTCCAATCGAGCTTCTTGCTCTGCCTCTGTGTTGAAACATTCCTGGGGTCCATCCATACTTTGTCTCTGACAGCCATCGTCGTTCCTCCTCTACATCGTTTATCCGCTTGTTCGGCTTGGATTGATTGTGCTCGGGACATTTCGGCCTTCATTTGTTCAAAGATTTCATTCATCTTTTGGGAGAGAGTATTGGCGTTTACTTCCCTGATGTCATTTCAATTCTAAACTGGATGTTGGCTACAGGTCATTCTTGGATGGAAGCCACAGATGACAAAAAACGGTGAGCAATGTGTTGTTTCCGAGGTGTGATTGTTCGACGCGAGTTCTGCTATAGGTAGCCACGAGGCCAAGTCGTCCTGCTGATAATTGACGAAGCTTGTCAGGTATTGTTCCATAATGGCATTCATTCGCTCTATTTGGCTGTCTGTTTGTAGGTGAAATGCAGTGGATAGTCTTCGTTCAATTCCGAGTCTTTCACAGACATGTCTCCAAAACACCATGCCAAATTGGGGTCCTCTGTCCGATACTATTATGTCTGGTAAGCTATGTAATTTAAACACATTTCGTATGCACATTTCGCCCAATATTTTGCCATGTGTATCATCTCAACATGGTACCAGATGCTTCATTTTTGATAATCTATCAACTATTACCCATATAGCATTGTACCCTTCGCATTCCAGTAATCCAACCACCAAATCCATACTCAGATCCTTTCATGGTTGATGTGGTATTTGGAAAGTTATTAGCCATCCGTGGATCCTTTGATTCCTTGGTTTGCTGCGTTGGCATACATGGCAGTTTTGTACGTATCTGTCCACGTCAGCTATCATTCCTGGCCATTGATGATTCGTTTTGAGTAGGTCCAACATTTTTGCTCGTCCTGGATGTCCTGCTGTTGGTGAGTTGTGATGTTCCTGTATCAACTGTAGCTTGTCTGAATCCTTTTTAACTTCGATTGCGTTGATGCACAGTTCTTTGCTACTGTCGAACGGGCAATCCTTACACACGTTTTGAATCCAGTTCCACAGTTCCTTTGGATCAGCTTCATCCTGATTTACCACTTCTGCAAATGCTACAATGAGTCCCTGTTGTATTCATTTGTTGAGATTTTCTGTTTCGAGCACGATTTGTTGGGTTTTTTCTGCCACCCCCTTCGGAGGAATATCTCCTGGCATTCTGGTAAGTGCATTGGCCTTTGTACCTGTGTTCCCGGACGATGAACAATCTTGAATTGGAATCTCGACAGGAATTCGTACTGCATTGTGTGCCTTCTATTGAGTAGCTTTGACATCATGAAGTATTCAAGGTTTTTATGGTCCGTCAGTATCTTAATTGGATGTGCTGATCCTTCGCATTCTGGTCTCCATTGTTTGAGAGATTTGACAATGGCTCCTCATTCCTGATCGTAGATTTCGTAATTCTCCCTGGCTGGGGTGTGCTTTTTGGAGAAGAATGCAACTGGGTGGAGGATTCCTTAATTATCATATTGAAGTAGAACTCCCGCCGACACATAACTCGAGGCATCTGTTTCCAGGACAATTTTGTTTTCGTAATCGAAATGTGCGAGGACTGGTGCCGCCATAAATGCTGCATTCAGTTGTTCAAGGCTCGTTTCCGATTGGGTCCCCAGTAAAATAGTATCAGCTTCTTTGTTAGCTTTGTCAGTGGTTGGACCACTCTGCTTTAATTCCTTATAAACTTTAGATAGAAGTTGGCAAAACCTAAGATTGCCTGAACCTCCTTGAGTTTAACGGGTGCTTCCCATTCATTGACTGCCATCATCTTTTCTGGATCCATTCTAATTCCATTGACACCGACTATTATTCCCAAATATTTGACCTCTTGTTGATGGAATTCACATTTCTCGGCTTTCAGGTATAATCATGCTTCTTTCAACATTGTCATTACTACTCTGACATGTTCACGATATTCCGTTAAATTGTCACTGTATATAAGACTGTCGTCCAAGAATGCTGTACAGGAGATGTCCAAAATGGGGCGAAGTGTATCGTTGATGAATTCCTGAAAAGACCCTGGTGCATTGGTTAGTCCAAAAAGCATAACGATGGATTCGAACAGGCAATAACGGGTCCTAAACGCTGTTGTCCATTCGTCTCCTGCTGCTATTCAGATCATATTGTAGGCATCTCGGACGTCCAGTTCGGTGTACCATTTGGCTTTTGATAGTCTCAGTAGAGTTTCATGGATCAATGGTAACGGGTATCGATTCTTGATCGTTCCTTCGTTGAGCCCTTGATAATCAACACACATCCATAAACCTCTATTCGGTTTTGGTGCAAACAACACCAGTGTTCCGCATGGTGAAGATGACGATCTAATAAATCCCTTTGACAAATTCATTTCAATCTACTCTTTTAGGACCTGAAGTTCTTCTGTTGACAGGCTGTATATTGGTCCGAAACGTGGGGCGAAACCGTTTTGGGGTGTAATCTTATGATTGTATGGTCTCTGTGGTGGTAGTCTTTCAGCGATTACTGTATCAAAGAGGGGAAGAAACTCATGTTAATCCTTGGGAATTAATTGCTCCAGTGGTTATTCTTGAAGGACCATAATTTCTAGGGTCTTGTTGATTTTGTATAAGGTTACCGCGTACACTTTGAGTGTCTCCTTTCTATTTCGTCTCATGAATGGAGCTGCTGCTATAGCACATATGTTCAGTTTTGGCCCACTTGATTCCTTTGTGTCCATATGATTTCCCCATACCCATACGGTTGAATGATGTTGACAATGCTTCTGGCATTAATCGCTTTCGAATCCTATGCTTGTCTTTTGGAATTTGACTGTATCATCGTCAAGTTGTAGCCATGGTAATCCAAGTAGGATTGGGTAGTGTCCGAGTTTTGTAACGAATGCTGGTAGTAGCTCATGATGTCCACGTATACCTAGGTCTAATTTAGCCATGGTGGTAATGGTTCCTGATTCGATGTGCCTTCCATCTATAACTTCTAACTCCCTTGATTCTTTTATTTCTTTTCCTTTTAACTGATGATGGCAGACGAAGTCTTTGTCAATAAATGCTATTCCAGTAGCTCTGCAGTCTATTAATGCGTGGGTATCAATAATTTTGTCTTCTATTTTCAGCGAGCATTTCACAACGAGATGTTTGCTTTCCATTGAAAACTGTTTTATTTCTGCGCTTGTTATAGAAATCTGCGAAATACCAAAACTAGCATTGACTGACAAAGGAAATTCGTTTCCCATACAATTGCCATCCTTATTGCACTGGACTACACTTTTCCCTTCTCCACTTCTCTTCCCGTTCCTGTTGTTGAGTCTGCGTCACCTTCATTTGCTGCCTTCTTAAATGGTGACACCTCTGTTTGTGCTGACTCCGCTTTCAACTTCCTTGCGCATAATGCCGCGCAATGTCTGCTATCCTTACAGTACATACATAGTCCTCCTTCCCTTCGTCTCTTCCTTCCCTCAGGTGTAATCTTCTTTCCATTTACTGCTGAAAGGTCCATTGGAGCGGGCTCGTTATAACCTGCAAATGATCCTGCTGGTGTGGATTCTGGGGCGGATGTGGTGTTGGTCGTTGAATCGGATTTTTTGTACCCATCCCACTTTCCTGATTTCTTGTCCGCAGCTCGTCTTTCTTTTTCACACCATCATAACGAAATCAATCATGCTCTCTGGTTCCACGATATGTTTTCAGCAGGATTTGAGTTCTTTGGACAGCCCTTGTCGTAGTGCGTCAGGCTGAGCGTCTTTGTTCCATTTTGTATCTACTACGTATCTTTGAAATTCTGCATAGTACTGGGACAATTTGCAGTCTCATTGCCTGAGTATTGCGAGTTCTCTCTTTGCCGTTGCTGCTCTGTCTTGATCTCCGAATGCTACATCCAGCAGGTCAACTAGGTCTTTCAGGGTATTGAGCTTGACTTCCCCTGAGATTTGGTCACAGTATGGCATTAACTGTGCCAGAGTTACTCCTTTTAGGCATCAAACCGCATATCTCAGCTTCTTCTGTTCATTGCTGAATGCCTGTGGTTTTCCGGCCATCTTCAATGCCAACTGCACCTTTCACCCTCGAAGTTCCTTCCTATCTTCTCCTGAAATGCTGGTAATATCATTTACCTTCTCTTCTCGCTCATCTCTGTCCGTCCAATCACCTGTTTCTCTCCCTCTTCCCTCCGTCAACATCAGAATCCTAGACACCTGTTGTCGATTTTCCTCCGCCAGATCCCTAAACACCCCCATTTGAGTCTGAGCATCCTCCAAGTCTCATTTCAGTTCCATCAGGTCTGGATTTGCTTCCTCCAATGTATGTCTTAGGATCCGGATTTCTTCTTCCATATCCCCATGACTGCATGCCTGCGGTGTCTCTGTGGCGGCCGTTGCTTGTTGGGTGAGCAGTAACTCATGCTTTAGATTGTCCCATTCCTGGATGATTTTTTGTCCTGCTGCCAACAATTCCAATGTTCGTGCTTCCGCATTCTTCACAGATTGCTGTTCCTTGAGCAATTTGTTCAATCTGCTTGTCGTTGTTAGTTGGCTCTGTGCTGTTAGCCCTTTGTTGATGTCTGCGATGTGATTCCTGAGCTGTATTTCGTTCATGGCTTCTATATTTTTTGCTACCATGATTTCCAGCTCCATTTGTAATGCTCCCATCAACGTGACGTGGCGAGTTGGTCTTGACGATTCTCCTGATATCTTGGTGATGGTGTTGAGCGGCTGCTGTGAGGCGGTTAGCAGCTGTGAATTTAGAGCAGGGTTTTCTGTTCAGGCAGTCTGCTACCTGGTCAATATTTGCTTGGATTTGTTGAACTGCTGCTTCGATGTCTGCTTCTAAAAATGGGTTGACCATCTACCAGAAGACCACCTCGTGTTTGCTGGGTATTGTTATGATGATCAGCGGGGTTGGTAGAGGGGCTGGGTGTAATTTTCAATCAACTCCCATTCCGTTGTTTGCTTTTCACTTGTTGTAATCCGCCCACGAGATTTGGCTTTCTATGTCCTTCTGTGTTGCCTTGATCCTGTATTCTGATTTCGTTGATTGAGCTTCTGCTGCTCTGCCGATTGTTGTATGTGTCCCTCCGCAGTTGTGTTCGCAGTAGCATGGTTCTTCGTTCTTACTATCGACGTGAAGACCATATTACTTGGTCCAGAAGTTCTTGAATACTGCATTGTCGATTTGGAGACCGTCTCCGTTGCTTGCTGCTTCTGCCCAGTAGCTATTGCAAGGAGATACAGCTTGTGGTTCGTCCCCAAAGTATGCTTCCAAAGGTTTCTCAGGTTCGTTGAGGATAGCGTTGATGCTATCAAAAGCGTTCAAAGGTTCTTTTGGACAAAGAATGATAGTTGAACCAGCTAGGTCGAAGAAATTGATTCAGCATTGTTGAAGTTGATTACTGTCGTATGCGGGCATTAAAAACAACGTGGATTCTTCTTGTCGATGTTTCCACAGGCACACAACGCAGGAGTGTCTCCAAAAGCTGTGTACTGTGAGCTTGTTTTCGAAGTTTCCAACTGATTCAAACACAGAACAAAGGGAGTTGAAAGGTCTGTGGCAAAGGTAACAACCGCTTCGATGAGAGTAGCAGCACATATACTGAAATATAGCCGGTTGAATCGATTGTAGACTTGTTCTCCTGTCAAGGGTTCAAGGCTTGGAGTTCTAGGGGTTATAAAAACCGAAAGTAAAGGTGCAGTGATCGTGAGTACTGTATAGCAAACTTGAGACTTGAATTCCGGAATCACAGACGTGAACCAAGGTTGGTGCCGAAGCTATTGATTGTTTTGTACACTAGAGAACATGTAAAGAACGAACCTATCGTCCGTAAATCCATCGCTCTTATATACAGCTGATATGACTATCGTCATCTTAACTCACTCGTTCCAAAATACATCCAAACCTCACCCATCCCTGTACGCAGCTCTTTCGATCCGCAAACCACTTCATAACCATCACGCCATATTTACAACACAACCAACCAAACCTGATTCCTTCTCTCAAAACCTGATTCCTTCTCTCAAACCTGATTCCTTCTCTCAAAACCTGATTCCTTCTCTCAAAACCTAATTTCTTCACTCGAAATCTGATTCCTTGCTTGCATCCCGCATTCCCCATATACGCTCCATTGATCATCACTGTTCCTCTGAGCCTCACTCAACACAACTGTAACAGAAACAGCACAGAACTTATGGTATATTTCAATATCATAATTTTCACAGATCTGTTGACTGTTTTTCAATACAAAACAGGAACTGATAACTGGGCAAAATCACCTGTGATTGATATTCAAGTACGAGCACAGTTCGCTAAATAATGAACATATGACAATATTACATTTTATCATATACAATGATACATCCGGCTGAAAGTGTGAAATGTTATTGAACTATTGAATTTATCTCTCTCTGGACGCATGTGCAATGCTTTCCATTCGCCAAATACGCAAGAACCAGTGTTTACAACCCGGAGGTTGGACCTGGTAAAACCCGTGGATGGCCGGTTTTGGTTCCGAGTTTCGAACCAACAATTATGACCAGTTCAGGTTCAGTCAGGTTCCAAAACTGGACTGTAGCCGGATAACCCGCAACTGTTGCTAACACTAAGCAGGAGTTCAGACAGAAGACACAATGGTGGAGGGAACTGCGCAAGTAGAAATAGGTAATATAACTGCATGCCATATATGAATGACACATATCGCCCCTACATTACTGATTGCTACAACAGCACAACCACTGGAGCACAACAACAATGGAATGAAACTCAGGTGCATGATCCCAGTGGTTTTGAAGCCCACAGGCGACAGCAGCAGCCATAATGGTAAGACAGCTCAACAGCAGGAAAAGGAGCTGGTGCTGCTGAACAGAACCGGCAGACAAATGACAAACATGTTGAAAGCATAAACAGTATGCGAAGAGATACAATGACCTGGTGTGAAGGTGTCGATGAATGTGAGAGATGGGACGTGGAAGATCTGCCATGAAGCGAACATACTGCGGACAGTAGGTGTCACAAATATGGATGGACAGAACAACAACAACAATTGAGGGAAATCCAGTGGGAGATTCAAGTTGTGAAGGGCTTCATGGATATGGACTTGGAAATACACCTGGATCTGATGCAAGAAGGCAAGACACTGACTGAGAGAGTCATGAATATGGAGATGAATGCACAGAGACATCAAATGGAGGCCTCAAGACATGCACCAATGATTGCCTCAGCACCAGCCATCCTGATTGTCAGAACAACCCCAAAGATGATACAATTTAGAGGCAGTGAACAGCCAACATCAATTATCCCACACCAAGAGTGAAAGCTCTGGCAAAAATACCCAAGGGACGGAAGGCAGACGCCGAGGAAACCAAGGCAGTGAAGATACCAGAACCACAGAAGGAACAATAATCGCCACAACCACGATAGAAGCCAATATATGCTGATATGGCAGCAGCATCAGCCAAATCACTCAACAAAGAGAATAAGTTCCAGATCTCAAGTGAATAAAAATGGTGGAGAAGAAGGAGCTAAATGACATGGCCGTATTCTCCACAAACAATGACACAGGGGAGAATAGAAGAGATACCTCCAAATGTAACAATACACTCCTGATTTCTCGGATAATGAACATTGAAATTGTATCTGTGGTTAACAGAGAGCTGGAGATGGAAGGAACCTCCCAATGAGGAATATGCAAAATGACCCAAGAGCATTCGTACTAACTCCGGGAGGCTCCGGAGGGTCCTGTACACTCCCTTACACTCTCAAACATTTCTGCAGCATGGGACGGTGCTCTGTGAGCCACTCGGAGAAATGGTGAATTTTCACACCGTCCCTGAGCTCTCAGCCAATGTCCAGGGACACCCAGAGCATGGGCAGGTACTCTAGGGGCATCCTGGAGATATTTGAGTAGTTTCGGACCCTTGTGGTGCTCTAACCAAATTGTTTTAAAAGTTTGACAGTTGTGTTCTCTGTTTCACAAGGGGTCAGCGCACATGACCTGAGTTTCAGAAGTCCGAAAACTACAGCGAATATGCTCAACATATCTGAGATGTTGTGATTGTTGTGGCTTCTGAGATCCCCAGTGGACCGGAAATCCTTGGCCCCCATGAGTATCTGGAAACTTATATTATCCTTGGGGCTCCTGAGAGGTCCGGGGCTTTTGAGACGTTCCAAACGTATGAGATCCCTGGTGCTTCCCGAGACCTCTGGTGCTTATGAGATCTCAAGTGAACCTGGTATGCTCAGTGCTCCTGAGATCCCAGGTGCACATGCAATGCTCAATGCTCCTCAGATCCCAGGTGCTCATGCGATGCTCAACGCTCCTAAGATACTCAATGCCCCTGAGATCCCAGGTGCTCCTGAGATGCTCAATGCTCTTGTGATTCCAGGTGCTGATATGATGCTCAATGCTCCTGAGATCGCAGGTGCTCCTGAGATGCTCAATGGGCTTGAGATACAAGGTCCTCATAAGATGCTCAATGCTCCTGCGATCACAGTTGCTCCTGAGATGCTCAATGCTCATGAGATCTCAGGTGCTGTCAAGATGCTCAACCGTTGTGAGATACCAGATGCTGTCGAGTTGCTTGGTGCTCCTGAAATTCACAGCCCTGGGAGGTACTCCCAAATGCACATGTGCACGGGCTTTGGTTGAGGATTACATCATCATTCAATTGATATATACAATATACATGCTGTTCGATAAATTCAAGGGAGATGAAAGACAACTTTTGAGCAGGCTTGGAGAAAGATGATCTGATGATGGGCAAGCAGACATCGGGAAACCAAATGAAGGACTGATCTTGGATACAGAGAACAAGCTGCACGTACGGTGTGCGACTGCATGTGAATGAGAGGTAGTCAGATGCGTGACTCAATAGCCAGCTGCCCAGAGCGAGGGTCAGGTGGAGTGTGAGTGTAATTGATGCATGAATGGAGAGTTGGTAGGTGCAGCTGGCTGCAGAGACCAAGGGCCAGACAGAGTGCAAGTGTAATGGATTCAAGACCTGGCATGGGAGATGTTGTCCCACAATCGCACACCTGAGTAAAGGAGGTAATTTTGATTGAGTGCAGTCTGTCTCTGCAGTAAGCTGCAGAGACAAACAGTATCCACTAGGCAAAAGGGAACGATCGAGTAAGCAAAGATGAGAGATGGCTTGACAGGCAATCCACAGAGAAGGTGATTAACTCTGTTAATGAATGATGCAACTGGAAGGAAGGATGACAAAGGAGGACGGGCGCTGGGGCACAGCAGAAAGACCAGAGATGGAAGACAGCTCTGTGAGCTTGTATTTGTATGCGAAATACTAGGTCTTGAACTGGTGGGTTGCACCTGTGAACTTGTATAATCCACTTGGCAAGCTGTATCTTCTAACCCAAACACGCAGGTCGAAAACAAATTCGGGATGCAATTTGTGCCAACCAAACCGTTCAAGGCTTAGCCCATTGACAATCAAACCGATTAAACAAGAATACGAATGCAATATACCGAATCGTGTCCTCGTTATTCGCATAAAATCTGAACCCTGAGGGACATCTTCGCCTCTCAACAGCACCCAAACTCTCATACATCATCTCTGTCTTTTCTTCTTGTCCGTTGTTTCAACCGCATGTCATCCAGTTTTTCTAGAGTCCAGTTCCCCCCTTGAGCATCGCCAGTCATCAATCGGTTACAATCATGACCCAGCTGTCATTTGTACTTCCCACATAGATCACTTTGTGTACCGTGGATCATATCTCTGTAGCCGGCCTCAGAAACCAACTTGTTTCCTAGCAATGTGAAGTCGTCCACTCGGTTTTGCAATCATGGAATAATATTTCTCAAGCCACAGGTTTTGCACCAATTCCATTTAAACTCCGTCAGTCCATCGATCTCCTCGCCTTGCTTCCTACAGCCAACTGCCACAATGAATTACTCCCTTCCAGACCAAAACTGTACATGCAGTCGGGAACTGTACGTACAGCCTCGGCTCTGTACCGAACACAAGTCATCCACCTGGTTGCGTGATCGTTAATTCACATCTCCCAAGCCATGTCTCGCACCAATTAATTGTATTGTGCTCTACCCTCACTTGCAGAGGCCAGTTGAGACACCACCCCTCTCACAATCACTTATGCTCAGCCACATTAATCCCGCACTATGTCTATCTCGTCCATCTCTCTTTCAACTCCCTCCAAGCCTGCCTGAGATCGATTATGTCCATCTCTCTCTAATCCTACTGATATTCCGGGTTATTGATTCCTTCAAGCCTGCTGCAAATCATTCTCGTCTTATCTCTTCAAACCCACTAAAGATTTATATCGCCATCTGTGTCTAAGCTCGTCTTAGGTCCTACTGTGTATTAGTTCAAGTGTCTTGACAGTGTAGATAGTTGGATATTGATAGAACCAACAATTTTAGGGACTTATGTTTGAATACTCGTTCCACTGTAGCACATTGGAGGTTGCGCTTGAGCTCAAAGAAGATTTTCATGAACTCGAGGATTATATAACAGTGTACCTGGAGGCTCCCTAACCTTACACCAGTGCTGCTAAAGTCTACAGAACCATGCACTGGCGCTTCCGGAGATTCCAGATGCGTATACTGGCGCTCCTAGACGCTCCAGAACCTTTCACGGGTACTGCTGAAGGCATACGGACGCCCTGCGGAGTACGTCATTCAACATCAACCTCCGCCACAGCTGGAGTTTCCCGGGGCTTCCATGACCGGACATTGTTCTTTGCTGATGCCACCGTGTCGGCATGTTGAGAATAACTATTAAGGTCAGAACAACGATCACGGCTTTGGCCACACCAGCAGGATTGAATATCAGGCATGTTGGTTACGGGCAAGTTGTGGTGAAAACAGCAAAGTTTATTTAACAAAGATCATCCACTTGGAACAGAATGGGATCTGGGTGAGGGTGAAGATGCATGGGATCAGCTTCAATCAGTATGAAGTTCAGAAGTCAGGAGGCATAAAGAAACTCGAGAAAGAAATTGAGACAGAATGCACGGAAGTAGTCATTCTGATGGCTATGAAGTGGTTTGGAATGCCTGTAGACATTAAGCAGAAGAGGAAGAGTAGGCAGAAACAGGCGGTACCTGTGGGGGTTTTGATCTAAGGGAACAAGATCGTACAGAGGTTTTTAGAAAAAGAATTGGTGGCGGTAGCAGTGTAGCCAACGGTAGAAAGATAAATTGACACTGAACTAAATACTTTCGGTGAATGGTGTTGTCAATGGGGATATCATATGTGGAAGTTTGGCAGGCTGGGAGATGTGAAGTGCATGCTGGACATCAGGAACACAAAATGGAAGACCAATAATACAATATCATGGGATGCAATCCTCAAAAGGTCAATAATTGCACTTACATTGTCGACAAATGTGGCAACTGCAAGGGGAACCATATCGCAAAGATCAATACTGGCCTAAAACACAGGACGCAATGCAGAAGTCTAAGAAGGTAAAGACAAGCTTGATTGAAACAGTGAGAGGAAGAAGAAACAGCATCCAAAGCCAAGAAAATCTGGAGAACGAGACTTAGACCCTGGATACAAAAGAAACAGAAATCAAAGTCAGCAAGAATCAGAACTTTGACAAAGGAAAATACAAAGCAGAGATCCAAGTGCTGGCAACACAATGTGGGTCAAAAGGATTGATTCCAGAATGGCAATGGACAATGTACTATGAACATATTGTGGGCAGGTGAAGGAGAGTAAGTTGCTGGCACTGGTAAAGCGTTTGGAAAGAACGTCATATATGGTGGTAATATAAGAGACATATCATGGCGAAGAGGCAAAATACGAAAATTGCCATCGGGCATTCTGACTGATATGAGAGAAGGGAACCATGACTGCAGTATAGGTGGAAACAACAGTTGTTGCTGCCAAATTTCACGGCTCTTGGGGCTGAGCGAACATTGAGGGTTATGATTTCATCAACAAGAGAGGATTCAAGATCAGATTCAACAATGTCTATGACCAAATACTCCAAGAAGACAATAATAGAACATGAGCCTGACCAGTAAGGGAGGAAAGATCAAATAAAATGATTGCAAAGAGCAACATGGTAGACACTGGAAATTTGAATGCTCATAACCTATGGCACCCCAGCAGGTGCAGTCAAAGATGGTGTGCTAGATTTATGGGCGACCTCATCTTTAAACATTATCTAGAAATAATCCACCATGGTCAGCTAACCAGATGAACATGCAACTACCACAAGCTGATTGAGTTCATAAATAATATCATGCTTGTGAGAGGGGATCAGGTGGCAGATGAATCAGACAGAACAATATAAGAGAATGAACAAGATATTTTTGCAGGCAACAACATGATTCTAATAGAGTGTGGGAGGAAATCTGAGGATGGTACAAACCGGCAATTGAATGCATGGATCATCTATGAAATTGAAGAGAAGGCAGAACCAACCTTGTATCTGTCAGGATAGCAAAAAGGGACTGCCAAACATAATCAAAGAGAGCAAGGAAATGCGCTGAAATTTCTTTGTACAATAGGCAGAAGGAAACAAGGTGTGGAGGGTACTCATGTATACAGGAAAGTGGCGAGAACTTTGAGTTAACACTCAGCAAAATGCAGATGGGGGGTGGGCAACATCCTGGTATGAAACAGTGGTGCCCATGAAAGTGGTCAGATATGCAAAACCATTGCTGGAAATGAAGAAAAAGGTGAAGAAGGAGGGAGGTGAGATTGACCTGAAGACCACAGAGAAAGAAATCAAGGAAGCTATATATCTACAGAGCATCAAGAAACGACAAGAATTGCGTAGAATTCACTTCACAATCATCGACTACTGTAGATGTAGGATGCCACCAGAATTGTAGCCTTAGTGAAAACAACAATACGATTGTGATATTATCTGAAGAGATGGATGCTTGTCACAGGAGTAGTAATATCGAAGCTGGGAAAGCCACATTATTTTCAAGCAAAGACATATCGAGTCATCATAGTTACAAAGTATTTGGGGAAAGTGGTCAAAATATTGGTTACAACAAGAATCTCACAGTACTGCAAGAGGAGGGGACTGCTAGAGGATGACCAGTTTGGAGAAGTAAAATGATGATTAGTAGTTGATGGGGTGGGAGTAGTAGTCAAAAAAGAACAACCAGTATGGAGATGAAGAAACACAGTATTGGCCACACTGATAGACAACATGGGAGCCTTGCTGAGTGATGTGAAAGGGACTTTGATCCAAACAGTAGAAGGCATCAAATATGAAGCAGACCAGTGCAGAAGAGTGTAGAGCTACAGGTCAGACAGAAAAGTAAAAATAAAGCTGCACGGATGAATAATGGAAGTGATAGATGTCGACATTGGAGAACTGCAGGCATTCACAACTTCACTGATATTGGTTGCAATTTATATTGCTGCCTTTTTAACAAAAGTGGAAAAGGAAGTGTTGGAAGTCACAATGTTATTCATTGTAGACAATATCACCTGGGTGGTAGAAGGGAAGCATGTCGAGCATTGCAGAAGATATGAATAATGATGTGCAAGGCGAGCTGGGCAGTGGGCAGAGATGAATCCAATTGAGTTTGGAATCGCGAAAACAGAAGAAGTGATCATTTCAAAGAACAGAAATCATTAAGAAAACAAGGGCAAGATGTGGATCCAGGTAGATGAAAACTATTTCATGTAGTCTCATTTAAAACCGACAAGATTCGACGGTGTCTGGTTGGACATTGAATTGAACTTTAAATACATCTATGAAGTTGTCATGACCAATTCAAAGATTGCAAAGGTGAGAGTTGATGCAATAACTGGAAATCTTGGACTCAGAGCAGAAAATGTAAAGAAGGTCCAGATAGCTGCAGTTCAGTCAGTGGTGTTGTATGGGTCCGATCGGTGGTGGGATAGACAGATGGGATGTGATTATGAACACCAACAACTGGTCAACAGATTGGTAAGAAGGATTACTTGAATGATCAAGTCAACATTGACAGTTCTTGAACAAAAATCAGTAAGAATGAGACAGTCAATATCACTACTCAATCATCAGATCAGGCAATTCACCAAATCATTAGCCGAAATGCTAGACAAGGCTGGAGGAACAGCATTGATGGAGGAATAGGCAACATTAGTATCAAGTCTGAGACAAGATATAAGGGTGAAAGGGATGGGAGAAAAGTACTTTCTACCCATCAACCAGCAGAAAGTGGAAGCGCAAGTGTATGTTCTGGAGAAGATGAATGTTCTAAAGATTGATCAAATAACAGAAGAAGCCCAAATTCTTTGGACAGCCAGGTCAATGCAAGAAGTAGGAATGGTTGGGTTTGCGGTAGAATGGACATAGGTCGAAGAGAAATAGCAAGTGGTGCAGCACTCTTTGGGAACGAAGAAAGAAGTGTTTGACATTGAACAATACACAATCAAATATGGCCTTCAAACTGCTACAGAAATGCTACCAACATCCGGTATTTTTTTGGGTTTTGTTGCCGCAGTACAATGGATACAAAATATCAATCCAGGCTCTGGGCAGCAGATGGCCAAAAAGAGAGTTCAGTGGAACCATGATATTGTGGGAGTGGGAACTGTAATTGAGAACCAGTCAGTAACATCTCACAAAGAAGTTGAAAGACATTGAAAAGCCAACACACATGGCCAAGCAGCTGCAGAAACAGTTGAATGCATGCTGGAACCGAAATTAAGAACCAGTCGGTAACATCTCACAAAGGAGTTGAAAGATATTCAAAGACCAACACACCTGGCAAAGCAGATGCAGATGCAGTGGAGAGCATGCTGGAACTTCTTAATTGATACTAACGATGGTTGATGGCAAAGGTGGAAAGAAACATTATATAAATAATGTTGAGTGAAATGGAAATATGGTGGAAGGCAAAGTTCAATGGCAAAACGGGCAGGTACAGAATGAAACCAAACTCTGCTGGAGGTGCACACACTTAATGCACACTGTCTATCAATTGTTCACCTGGTGCTAACGGTGGAACTGGCCCGAGAATACTCTGTGGGGAAAGCTGAAGAAGTGTAACATAAATTCAAGATGCAGAGTACCGAAGGCACAACCATCAGCAAAGTCAATCGTCTGGTCCTGAAAGCCCCGGAACCCTCTACACGTTGCGCAGGTTAATTTTGAATAACTTACTCTGTAGTGCCACTGGGAGGATCTGGGAGCCTTCAAGTCCATCGGTGCAAGGTTCTGGAGCATTCGGGATCACAGGTGCAATGTTCTGAAGCCCCTGTTGGCACTGGTTCAGGGTTCTGGAGCCTCCAGGAGCACAGGTGCAAGATTCTGGAGCGTCCGGGAACGCCAGTTTATGGTTCAGAAACCTCTGGGAGCACCAGTGCATGGTTCTGAAGCCCCCAGGAGCAGCGGTATAAGGTTTAGGAGCGTCTAGGAGCACTGGTATAAGATTCTGCAGTTCATGAAAAACTTGTTTGTGCTGGAGCGCAACCACCAACGCGCTGGAGTAGCACTAGTATGGGATCATAAGTGCCTGATATTTCAGTTTCCATTGATATGCCATCTATCTACACTATAAACACACTTGGATTGATACACAGGGGGACATAAGCTGGGCTTGGAGAGAGATGATGATCTAGATCTCCTGTGGGCTTGGACAGTGATCACAATATAGCTCCCCAGTGGGCTTGCAAAGAGATGATGAGATGGATCCTCAGTGGCCATGGAGAGATTAATTTTATGGATTACCGGTAGGATTGGAGAGAGATGGACAGCATCGATCCCAAGCCGGCTTGCAGGGTGTTCAAAGAGAGATGGATGAGATGGATATACAGCACGATCAAGGCTGCCAAGCATCAGGAATTGTGAGACAGATGGTCCCGGAAGCTAGATGTTGAAAGTGAGGGCAAGACAGAACATGAGTAATTGGTGCAAAATCTGGCATGGAAGATGTTAACGAAAAATCACAAAGCCGGGTGGAGCACTTCACTTTACCCAAGTTATTCAGGTAGAGAGAAGAGGCAGCACCTATGGTGCTCATATGGGAGGCAGAGTCAGCACAGTAGGTACCGGCAACCAGCTGCAGTGAGTGAGGGTTGGACAGAGTGCGAGTGTATTGGGTGCAAGACCAGACTTAAGAAATGATATCCCACAATTGTAAAGCCCAGTGGAGGACTTTACTTTGATAAGTGAGGAGTTGGTCTCTGCAGCCGGCAGCAGAGTTGAGTACCATATGGTATGAAAGAGTGATCAATCGAGCAAGGACGGATCCAAGCTGGCTCTAGTTGTAGCTCATGATATTAAGCGCCTGATGACTGGTTATGCTCAGGGGGGAACTTGACTCTAGAGAAGCTGGATGGTACGAGGTTGAGAGAATGAAAGGGAAAGAAGATGAAGGTCAGATTGAGAGCTGCAGAGAGACAGATGAACGAAAGCCATCTCAGAGTTCAGATATGTACATTAAAAACAAAGATTGGATTCGGTAAATTGCATTCGTATTCTCGTATAATCTGTTTGATAGTCAATGGACTAAGCTTTATAAGGCTTGGCTGGCCGAAAATACACCTCTGATTTGGGTGTAATCTGCGATTTTGGGGAAGGAGGGGTGACTTGTCAAACAGCATAGATAAGTATACGAATGCAACTTACTGAATCAAATCCTAGTTTCTCGTGTACGAATCTAAGCTCCCAGAGCTCTCGTCCCTCTGTAGCTCTCAACTTCTCATCCATCCTCTCCCTCTTTCCTTCTAGTTCAATCCAGCTTCACCAGAGTCAATCGCCACCCAAGCACCTTGCAAATCATCAGCCGATTCATAATTATACATGAGCCTGCTCTTATCTGTTCTTGCTCGATCGATCACTCTCATACACATGTGGTCCTTGTTTCTCCAGCTGACTTCCGACACTGACTCCTCTGTCATCCAAAGTAAGTTCTTCAGTGGGCATTATGATCGTTGGATAACATCTCTCAACCAGCTCTTGCACCGATTATACTGGCACTCTGTCTGGCCCTCATGTCCTGCTGCTGACTGCGGCTACCGACTCTCCCTCCCATGCGAGCACCATACGTGCAGCCTCTCCTCTCTACCCAAATTATGTCCTCCACTTGGCTTCCAAATGGTTCGTTAACATCATTCAGGCCAGATCACACACCAATTTACTCGCGTTCTGTTTTGCCCTGACTTTCAGCAACAATCTTCAGAGACAGTCTCTTTCACAAGTTCCCGTGCTCGGCAGCCTGAATCCCGCTCAATATCTATTTCGTCCATGTCTCTTCAGAGACCGTTCCTCACACAATAACTCGCATTTGGCAGCATGCGTCTCTCTCTATGTCCGCTTGAAATTGATCTCATCCATCTCTACTTAATCTTCCTTCAAGCCAGCTTGAGATCCATCCTGTTCATCTCCATGCCTACTGAATAGTCATCTCGTCATCTCCTTTGCGTTCATCCAACACTGTACATATTGTAGATGTCCATAGAATGAAGATTTCAACTCTTTAGAAGCCTGTTCAAATGAATTAAAAAGCGCCCAATATCCTACGAGGGCCAAGGGCTGAGCATTCCTGAAGCGCGCAGGTCATCAGGAGTACCAAGGATCTCACAAGCACCGAGTAACTCAGGAGCGCCGACCATCTCCGGAATGCTGGGAATCATATAGGTTTGGTGTTTCTCAAGTGTGCTCAGGGTGTCAGCAGCGCCCGGAATATAACAAGTTGCGAGCATCTCAGCAGTGCCAAGTGTCTCAGGAGTGCTGTCTGTATGAAGAGTGTTGGGAATCTCAGGAGTCATTACGATCTCACCATCGCTGATACGTCAAGCATTCTTGATGTAGTTTTCGGTACGCCGATACTCAGGTGTGTGGTGCACCCAAATGATGTGAAATGGCGAACAAAACAGTCAAGATTTCGAAAGTACTTGGCTAGAGCTCCATGATGGTCTGAAACTTCACCATTTCTCCCGGAGTGTCCCGCAGTACCTTTTCATGCTCCTGTGTGATTGTGGAAAGTTTCAAGATGCACAGAACGCTGCCTGTAGCATATCAGAGCAGAGTAAAATGTTACAGTAGGGTTTGAGAGCCTCCTCAGCCCCAAGGAGGATCCCGCAAGGTGGGTGCCTGGGGCGGGAGGACATTGCATTTTCCTGATGTGATTTCGATACACAAGAGGCAGAACAGGCTTGGATGCATTGTTTGGTGAACACTCATGACGGGATAGTAATTAAGGTATAGGGGACAAACACTGTATACGGAGGATGGAAAGATGTATTTCGCTTGAAGTGAAAGGCTGAATGGGAAAGTTATGATACACCATTGCTCAAAGAGACAAGAAGGGACACCTAACAACTATACTGGACAAGAATGGTTGAAAACATTGAAATCACGTGGTGGCTGCAATAAGCTCAATAATCCGCATATGGCCACATATAATGATGTAAGAGTAGATGCCATTCCAAATGTGGAGTTGTGATTATAGTACAATATTGGCTTTGAAAAATTATCACTAGAGTGCAATTGCACACCTGCGAAGTGACTATATACTGGCCGGTCACCTGGCCGGTGCCATTACAGCTGCAAGCAGCGAACAACAATATTATTCACACAACTGAGCAATATAGCAGCCGGGTTACATATCATCATTTGTGATTCTTTTAACTAAAACATCAACTGTCATCACTTGCCTCTTATATCAGAGCCCATCTTTTCGGATAGCTTACCAATAATCACACTCATTTCCCACAAGCAATCCAGACTAGTGTTCGATGATAATTGATTCTGATCCCAATCACTGATAGCAAACCGACAGCAATCACAGAGCCTTCTGACATCAACCAAGGAGCTGATGACATGCCAATTCTCAACACAGAGCCAGCGATCTGTGGAATTGTACCAGCCAATAAGCCAACCACTGCCAGAGGACTAAGAGTCTGTGCCCACCCTCAAAAGTGAAGCTCTTCCATATCAAAAGAGGTCAATTGGTCTGGAAACCATCAGTGTCGAAGGATACCACTGCTGCAGAGGCAGACGCCAGTTGGAATGAAATCATAAAGGATACTGATGGTGGGATCATAATTTTATGACAATACAGGCGATGGACAAACGGATGATAGAGACCAAGGTAATTCAATGGGATGGGGCATTAGTTCACAAGTGTATATGGTGCTGGAGGTATGGAGATCAGTGGGGTTTTGTTTGAAAGCAGGAACAACAGAATAATAACCTCTGGGTGGTTCGATTGTAGAAATGCATTGACTTTTTCTTTAAGGGGAAAACTCATCAACATCATATGTATGGGAGAAAAAAGATTCGGATGATGCACAATCTTGTAGTCATTTTCAACTCCTGAGTAAATACTCCTAACCTACTTTTGACACAGTTCTGAATTAAGTCCAGATATCATATTCACTGGATGAAACCTGGACTACCACTTACAGTGTTATATCTGATCATTATCAATGTAATACTTCTGAAGAAGATTGTCTATCTACCTATATTGACCCCGCAAATGCTCTTGAGGCAAAACATTTCCAATTGCCACTACCATACATGTATCTACCACCTTCCAGTCAACTTATGGCATTTTGCCGGAATCCCCACACAGCTTGCAGAACCAGAATATTTGTACTGACTCAATGGCATCATTGATCTTCCAAATGAAACAGAAGACCCACGCCAGGATATCTTTTGGAATGCAACTGATCTACCATATATGTGGAACTTGTACTGGACAGACCCAGGTAGGCAAGGTGGAGGTCTGAATAGTGGCCATTCAGTCTGCACCGATTATTGGGTAAAATGCAAAAGCTTGAACATCAATTGCAACATTGAAGAAATGTATAATTGTAAGAACAACTGCTGTGGAACACACCTAACGATCATCACAGCAGCAGCCACTGTATCATCAATTGTCACTGCTATTTACAATTGGAATTGGATAATGCTTTCGCACTCTATACCACTTCTATTGCCCTACCTATTCCCAAGCTGCTTGTTCATAATTATGTACACCTCTTTCCCAGACTACAAGCCATCGGTACAACTGCAGTTGGAAGATGAAGCAGAATTCTGGTTCTACTGTCCCACCCCTATTGAGCAATATTATTTAGTCAAATTATAAAAGAATCAGACAAACGCCAGATGGATTGCTACACAGTGGTTGGATGGGAAAATACATTTATTCTCTCCAGTAGTGACAAAAAGCAGGTCACACAATACCACCGAATCACGAAGAAAGATATACCAGACTGGTGAATTCAGCTGTGGGATCAAATCAATAGGGAATATAGACAAATTGACATCTTTATTAGATATTCCAGGGAAAAGAATCAGATGGTACACACACCCCACCCCAAGTGCACTACGCTCACAATGGGCTCATCCTTTGGCAACATGATATAGATGATGGCGTTTTGCGGGGAGGGAAAATGAAAAAAAAATTTAATTCAAGAACCATTGTGATATGGCCATTCAATTGCAAGAGTTTGCGGAAGATATCAATGCACCTATTAAGGTGTTGAAGGCCCTATCTCCTGAAGCTTACAAGGAGCTGTGGTTGGCACTTGGTGAGCAAATCAAATGTTCTAAAATACCCTGTAAAAACGTTCGACTCTGCTTGACAATAGGCAACGAGTCCACAAAAGAAGTTTTCTCCCAGTACATAGTTTATTCCAACCTGTGGCAGTTAATTAGCTCAACAATTACAATAGTAAGCTGATGCCTGAATTCAATCCCAAGTATTGTTCAGAAGTACAACAGATCAAGATAAGGCTGATAAAGTAGATCTGGAGTGGAAAGAGGCAGAATGAAGAATGAGGAAGGATATTCTGCTGATATTCAAGGAATTCACTGGAACCATTGAAAAAAACATCTGAAATGAAAGAATGAAGACATGAGTATGCTTACTGGTAATATCGGTGTTGAAACCCAAAGAAAACAATACCAAGTATGTTCAACAGGGGTTCTCCCTTCAATATACCATATGTGATAGCGTTTGAATATTAACCAACCGGCTGCAACTTCAGAACCATATTGTAATCAGGACGATGCAGATGCCATGGAAGGACACCTCCCAGGGCAGTCCCAGACCTCTAACATGATCAAAAGATGCTGCAGCCCTTATGACGGTGGAGACGATGTACTCTGACCAAATCCACCACCTTGAGGAATGGATCATAACGAATCACATGTAGTACCACCATACATACCACCCCAATTACCAAGAACTCGGAATCCATTCTAGATGTCAAAACAATTGAACTTAACTACAAGTTTGAGGGAGACCCACCGGACAAGTCAGAGTTCTATCACCATTAAATGACAGGAGTATGACGATATATTACATATTTGAATGATGATAATAATTATGATAACGACAAAATCATTTTCGTTGGAAGTATACTTCATGCACATGCTTTGCCCTGGTATAACAACTCAGAAAATGAGCTTATGAAGTATCTTCAGATTGATATATGGTGAGTATTCACCAGTGCTATAGTGGAAGGATTCATGCACACAGAGGAAGAAATGGAATGCCTCCAAAAAAATGAAGAAATTTCAGCACAAGGAAGATATCCAGGACTTCATTGAAATGAGGGAAGACTTAAACTACCATATCTGCTTGTCCTGAATTGAATGGTGGGAGGCTCTGAATGGTGGAATCAACAGAGAAATCAAATATCAAATATCATTGTCGATGATTATACCAATCAATCATGCAATATACAAACTACTGCTCAAATAGGTTGGCTGTACATAAATAACATGCCTGCAAGAAAAGTAACATCACACTCATTCCAAGGGCAAGATTATAAGAACGATAACCAGAAGCTTGATTATAATGTTGATGACATGAGAAATCAACAAACAAAGATCTTTGAGAAAGAATCAGACTCCAAGAAACCTCACACAGGGAAAAAGGGATTTCAGTCAGTCAATACGGACCAAGGCAAAGCTAAACCAGAAAGTCCGGAATGATCACAGGAAGCCGAGAGCAAGCATAATATGTTCAAGTGCTGTGGTTCATCATACTATTGATCAAAATTCTATACGAATACTAACAAGTAATCAATATGCACGAAGATGAATAACATGTCTAAAAGTCATACTCTGATGCCAGAAGTATTAAGCACTGTTCTGAAGGTCAAACCCAGCGGCTTGGCCAACAGAAGGAACAAACTTGAAGCAGCCTCAAGGTCTCAAGTGCAGTTCATTCTTGACTCTGTCAGTATGAAGATTGATGGATTTGATGGATATCCATTCTCTTTTCTTTGGGATTGCAGTTTTTCCTATCAGTTTTTTGAGGTACAGATATCTCTTGATTTGGCTATTCATGGGTACAGATATCAACATTTCTTTTGAAGTATATGGGTGCAAAAATCTGTATTTCTTTGTGGGTTTTTGGTTATATCAATATTGTCATTGGTATTGCCCATATTTGCGATATGGACAAAACTTTCTTTGCTGCTGTTGCCAACAGTATATCTGAAGATGAGTTCAATACTTGAAATGCACTGGTTATATGGTCTCTAAACATGACACATATCAAACAATTGCTATTGAACATGATTATATTCGCAACCATCCACCATAAAAATCAATTGCAGCTGGTTCTATGTTGATATACAGTTCACCATGAATTGTTCTTGAAAATTTGAAATCACCAAGCTGTGACCAATGCACATCAGCCTGCACCCAAAAAATCCAAACATTTAACGCCTGGACCTAAGATGGGTTCAAGACCTACCAGACGAATATTTGCAAGCTTTCAACACAAATAGAATGTCACTGTGAGTTTGCTCTTGAATACTGGATCCAATGCACCTATTATGTCGATGAAGTGGGCTGATTCACCACGTGTTCCATCAGTCCCACAGATGGCAACACAGGTAATCAAGAACATTTCTATGCGAAGACTTGATTGAGCAGGTCGCTAGCATATGTTCTGTTTCACTTTGATATATGAATTCCATTATACCAAAGCAACTTTTGAAATGACACCAATAGAGAATTCATGTGCCATAATATTATCAGACTGATAGATTGTCTAGCATGGAGAACACTGTAGATTTCAAAGTTATGATATGCTCAAGTTTACATTGAAATACTAGAACAAACATTTTTCAAAGATAGCTGTATCTTCATTTGCAATTCAATATAAGGATTCCATTTTGCAGTTTGGAAAAGACCTTCAATGGGTCTGGGTCATTGTTTCAATGCTAGCCAATGCAGGAGATGAGATTGACACCACATGGATAGAGGAAATTGTATGGGAGTTCAGACACTTTCAAATTATATTCAATGGAGAAACTGCCAATGATCATCTGCTTCATAGATCATACAAACATGATATTGAATTTGAATATAGAACAGAACCTTCATAGTGTCCCATCTATTCGGTCTCAGAGCAGGAGCTTTCGGTCTTTCCTGACTATCTGAAGAAAATGCTTGCATATGGAAACATCTGTCCAGGAGAGTCACCTGCAATTGCATTAACTATTCTTTGTTGCAACGCCCCATGGAGCTGGCTGCCAGTGGTTTGGGGATTAGTGTGGAATTAATCATATGTTGATTATGAATCGGTGTCCATGGCCACTTATGAACCAACTTAGGGATGGGTTGCTGGATAGTGTGTTTTCACCACAATTGATTTCAAGGCAGAGTACAGCATCATTGGAATGAAACCATTAATAAATGGAAAATGGTGTTTTACACGACATGTGGATATTATGAATACCTTGAGATTGCCTGTAGAGTGTTGAAAGCATCTTCATCAGGAAAAAGTCTTTGCCTATGTTGGTACCATATGTACCTATCTATGTGGCGTTTGCATTGGGTATGTTTGGTTCGTTGGGAAGGACTGCTGCAACAGTGGGAGCGGTGGAAAAAACTTTTTCAAAAACAACTTACCCGGTTGTCAGTACAATATATATGGTTGTATAAGCAATTATTGATTAACCAATGAGATTGCTGTAAATCGCCATGACCCCATTTCTTTCGATTTGATGTTCTCTAAGTCCCAGCAACTCCCACCATAAGTTATTCAACTTCTAGAGTTGCCCAACAACCGAAAGAAATGGTACTCCCCCACCTCCCCTGTCTGCTGTATTTGATAAGTTTTGACTATTGCAGTTCTTCTCCGAACCGATTATGAAGAGCTTCATTCAACTCGCAAAATTATGTTGATTCTACTCGGGTACTGCAGGCATCGGTCACACAACTCCTACAGTTGCCCCACAAGCAAAATGGTATACTTCCTCCTGCTCCTCCTTCTTCTCTATTTGATAACATTTGACTATTGCAGTCCTTCTCCGAACCAATCATGCATAGCTCTATGCGCTTCGCCATGTCAAGTTGATCCTGCTCGGTTACTGTAGGTATCAGTCGCACAACTCCTACAGTTGTCCCACAAATGAAATAGTTCACCTCCTATTGCTCCTCCAGCTGCTGCGTCTCTTGTATTTGATAAGTTCTGACTATTTCAGTTCTTCTCCGAACCAATTGTGAATAGCTCCATTCGATTCGCCATGTCGTGTTGATCCTACTCGGTTGCTGCAGGCATCGGTTGCACAACTCCTACAGTTGCCCCACAATCGAAATAATACCTTTCCTACTGTTCCTCCTGCTCCTCCAGCTCCTGTATATGATAAGTTCTGACTATTGCAGTTCTTGTCCAAACTAACGGTCAATAGCTGCATTCGATTTGCAATATCTAGTTAATTCCTCACAGATACTCCAGACATCGGTCGCACAACATCTACAGTTGTCCCACATGCAAAATAGTACACTTCCTCCTGCTGCTCCTGCTGCTCCTTCTCCTGTATTTAATAAGTTCTGACAATTGCTGTTCTTGTGCAAACCGATCATGAATAGCTTCATTCGATTCGTGATGTGGTGTTGATCTAGTTCGGGTACTCCAGGTATCGATCGCACAACTGCTACAGTTGCCCCACAGGCGAAACTGTACTCCTGCTGCTCCTGCTGCTCCTGCTGCTCCTGCTGCTCCTTCTCCTGCTGCTCCTGCTGCTCCTGCTGCTCCTGCTGCTCCTGCTGCTCCTGCTGCTCCTGCTGCTCCTGCTGCTCCTGCTGCTCCTGCTGCTCCTGCTGCTCCTGCTGCTCCTGCTGCTCCTGCTGCTCCTGCTGCTCCTGCTGCTCCTCCTGCTCTTCCTTCTCATGTATTTAAATGGTTCTGCCAATTGCAGTTCTTCTCTGAATGGAACGTGAATTGCTACATTGAATTCTTTGAATGGTGTTCATAATGTTCGGGTACTCCAGGAATCGGTCACACAACTGCTACCGTTGCCCCACAAGCGACAGACATGGTAATCCTGTTCTTCCTCCTGCTTTTCCTGCACTCATTGATTGAATAGATCTAAAATAGATATTCCAGGTGCAAGTGCAGTATGGAAGGAGATATCTGTATATAGATTAATATAAACTATTTAAACGAAACATATGAAATCATTGTGAGAAAGCAAGTTATATCTCTGTGAAGTGCAAGGCCGCAGCCAATACTGAAAATTGTTTTGACAACTAGATGGGTAGGTAGGGAGTGTGCTGATGGTTGCCACCTACAGATGGGCCCAGTTGTGTTTGGTGCGTAGGGTGCATTGGATGTGTTGGGAACATACGTAGGCACTCAATGCAGTTAGGATTTTGGCTGATGCTCTTTCAAGCATCCATGGGCAAACGAATCACATTTGTCTCCAATGACAGTGGACAGGCGGTGGGTTTCAAAATTTCTTCCACAGTTGAAAATAATATAGGTGTTATAGCAAGTGCAGTAACAATTGTGGCAGGCTGAATAGTAAGAATATTCACCCCAAAACTGAGAATATAACTAGTACAATTGATTTTAGGCTCATTCTTCTATCCAATGTCAAGGCTCAGAGCACTATGGGTTATGAATAACCAAACTAAGAATTGAAGATGTATGAACTGCAAACAAAACAAGGGACTGAAATTCAGAATCACCAGAGTAAGCAGAAGTTGGTGCTGCAGCGATTGATTGTTATTGTCAACTAGTGAACAAATGAACTGCAAACAAATGAACTGCACAGGTCTTAGGCTATAATACGATACACCTGACCATTGTGATCTCATCTGACTTGTTGACATACATCTAAACTTTACTGACCATTGAATACCACCTGTTCAACTACTGTGCTTGCACAACTGTTTAAATAATGGTATCTTCCTGTTATCTTCGGCGATTATCCATAACCTGTTTTGTTTTCCTCAAACCAAATTCTTCACTCAAAAACCTGTTTAATATTGTTATGACACATTAATCTGCTTTGTTGCCAAACATATGTGATTATCATTCATTGATCGTCATTCGAGGATATATTTTCACTGTACGAAATCATACCATGTAGCATATATAGCTGGGTCAGGCCTTGGTGCATTGATCTTCATTTCTGAAATTGTAGGAGACTTCTGGGTGAAATAGTTGTTGTTCTAGTCAGTTCACGGAGAATGTCGGTCCGCGGAGTGACTAGTCAGTTCCCCCGAGTCCCACCTTCTGTGAACGAACCAGTCTGTTCACGGATCCATGAACTGACCGGTGCTAATTGTGCTCAACCACAATCAACTGTTACTCTGATCGCAAAGTTATGTATACATGAAATATACATAATTCATTGCTCTTTCAATTCCCGGTCTCCAATTTACAATATATCTAATATTGATAGAATGGTTGTGGAAAAACATCAATTTTCGACGTATTTTGGGTGTGTTTTTAAAGCTGCTCTATCAATTTTAAAGATATCATAAATCAAAGACCGGGGATTGAAAGAGCAATGTATTGTGCATATTACATATATACACCTCTTGGTGATAGGAGAAAGACATGCAGACTTAATTGGACCGAGCTTTTGTCATTTTTGTCAGTGCCACCATGGCTCCGTGAAGTGACTGGTCAGTTCACGGAGTTGTGGTAGACTCCATGAACTGACCGGTTAGTTCACGGAGTGTAGTTACTCCGCAGGTTGACTGGTCACTCCGCGGACTGACATCCTCCGTGAACTGACTAGAACAGTTGTCACATTATTACTGTAATAGTCTGGGCAAAACAGTTTATGCCAATAGGTTCTGTTGGTTGAAATTCGTCGATGTTTGAGATGTAGCCAAGATTATTATACTTGGTTGCTTATGCATACTTTTACTCTGCCATATTTTCTTTCACTTTTTCTGCCTTCCAAGGATTCAATGCTTCTTCAAATGTAATCATGCATATTGCAGGGTATGATCAGTTGATGGAGAAGGGTGGTAAATGGAGGAGTATATAGAGTATCAGCTTGGTAGCACTGCATAATAACATCTGATATACATTGCAGTAACTGTTGTTCTGTGCCTGATGAGTTGTATTAGTTCAATAAAGATGTAAATTATCAGTTTGATTCATTGCAATGATTGTTCATACATGGCAGTATACCTGAATTAATGATGTGATTGTTGATATTTCAATTGTTGATGTTGTGATTTCAACAGTGATTGTACTTTGTTTGTTGCAATGCTTTGGTTGCAAGATAGTTGATGATGCAGGGTGCACCGGCTGTCTTTGGAGTTCCCAGTGGGCCATATATTTCAGGGTAAAAACGTTCATTGCATTTGACTTAGAAGTAGGTGGCTCATCTGGTGCAGATGAAGTCATTGAATCCAGCAATCAAAGATTGCCTGACTGCTTTGGGTATGCAGGGTCATTAATGGTACCATGGATAGGCAGAGAGTAACAATAGATTTTGTAATAATAGTAGTCATAGAGTGGCATCTACGTGCTGCAATAGTGTGAGATATTGCAGAATAAAAGATAAATATATGTTTGGTACATTGTGTACCAAAAGCATTTATGTTATTTGCTTTAGAGAATGTACCATGCCGAGTAATTGTTATATAGTCTGTAAGATTAAATACTTTGATTTATAATTTCAATAGATATGTGGTAGCAGTATATGGAGTTTTTATATTCAAGATTGACCGAGGTTCAGTCAGGTTTGGTAAGATATCAATAAGACCATAAATATTGGTGATCACGCTTGTATCATTATACCAAATATGATACAGTTGTGGGGTATGATGTTATTTGGGATATCTTTGGCTAGGATAGTGATATAATAATTGGCAATACCATATATGTCATGATGGTATTGAATTGTATGCCCAGCAGTAAAATACATGGGTCAGATATGTCAGCGAGTAATGAAGAAATTGTATCAGTGTGGTGTGTATTCATGAGGTGATTTATGTCGATGTTGTAATATTGGATGTTAATGTAGATATGAATTGACTTGGTGATGTTCAAATGCCTCTATAACTCATGCACATATTTGTGGAATGTAGATATTATTAGATCTTAGTGATGGTATTACTGCTAGTGTGGGGTGTGTAATGCAGTATGGGTAAGGGATTTTGTGGCACATTATACCATGAGATATAAATTAAGTCAAGTAAAACCCAGCAATAACCACAAGATTTGTAACCTGTTGATTTTGTTCCATGGCTTACAATGTACAAGGCCATGAAGGCTGGAAACATCAGCATTCTTATGAAGATGTGTGGATTGTAGGTATTGGTCAAGTTCGTCTTTTCAAATTGCAGATATTTCAAGCCCAGTCTGTATAATTCAATTACTGTGAATGTGTTCTTCCTGTGATGCAAACATCATTTCATCCAGTTCAGATAGAACTGGATGATTTGACTGAGAAATATCTGCATTCAACTGTATATGATCCTGAGTCCTCCAACCACCATTGGAATAATATATCTTAAGTACTTATTCTAGGACACTGTTGGGTATTTTGTGGTCAGCAGTATGCTACCTATGTAATTTCAATGTATATGACTTAAACTGAAGATGCAAAATAGTAGCAATTATTGGGGCAGTAATTCCATCAGTCATAAGTAGTATTGATTTAGCTTCATTCATCCATAGTGGCACGCATTCTGGAGTACATTATTTTCTTCATCTTTGGCTATGGAAAAAATCGAAAATAAATCTATTTCAGATGGCTGGCAAGAAACCCGCACTGGAGAAGTTGTAATAATAGGTTAGAATACTGATCTCTAGACAGATTCTCAGTTGGTTTCTCATAGATAGCCAAAATATCATCCAGAATTGACAGCCAGATCCAGTCATAATCATTGAAAATGAGGTTTAGTTTGTATAATCCAGTCCTCCTAAGCAGCCTGGCTGGCCGCCTGGCTTTTAGTGGCCGGAATTTTCAAAGTCTGACTTCGCTGCTGCCTGGCCCGACCTGAGCCCACAGCTGACTGCCCGGCTGCCCAGCCGGCAAATGATATAAAAATCAAGCATTGGCCTGCATCTGCTTGCATGATCCTGGGTCTAATTGATGGATCGAATATGGCAATAGCAGTGCCAGATTGATTGATTTGGATATGGTTAATGTTTCCTACTATGGATACTTCCTTAGTTTAGGCAACAGAGAATCTTTTGAACAAAATATTCCCTTTAGGCTTAGTTCTGCCAACAACAGGCTGCAGGCCCAGCCCATTCAACGGCGAAGGGAGGAGAAGGGTAAACTCCAGGGGCAGAACCCGCATGATATGCAGGACCAAGCCGAATGAGACTGACAGATATTTTATTTTTGTATGAAGCGTGTTACAAACCGCTATGATTTATTTGAAATTTCTTTGTAACTAGAGCAGGGGTGATAGGGGACTGCGGAGCGGTGCTACCTAGCCAGGGGTTTTTCGTTTTTCCTTTGTTCAGTTTCATTTGTTGTTTTTGTTCTTGGTTATTTGTTTATACCTCACTGGCCATAGCCTACGGGCTGCATGCTGTATGATGAATAAATAAAAAAATATACCCGGCCCATTCAAAGCCAGGCCGGCCTGGCCGCTTAGACAAACTGGTATAGTCCAGATTGAGTACAACATACAATATCCAAACCTGATTAAGGTTAACTCAATCTCTGTACCACTGCATATGTTGAATTCCAGCCAGTACAGCAATCAAAAATAATATACCCTGTCGGAGAGCCTATGACTGCTTGTTGAGATGCAACTGCCTCATGAACCATACCCGGTGTTCAAATTGCGGCAACGATTTAGTGGGCAATCTTGAAAATCATAGTTAATGCAGTATCAAATGTATCTGATGCATCCCCTTGGTCATCTGGCTCCTCCAGACATTCAAATAAGTCATTGTTACTAAATTCATCTTTATTGATTGGATTCAGATCATGATTGAATGTGTTATGTATCTGCTTGGCTCCAACGTTTATAATATGAGTGGTCCAGCCGACAGTGCAGTCAATCACCTGAAAGCCCTGTATAGGATTTAATTGTTCCACAAGCTGGAATGTTGCAATTTTAACTGATCCATTGTCATATGCAAAGCAATATATATGTGTTTGGATTCCGAATTACAGTACTGAAATATCAGTCATTGTGACTCCCATCAATCAGCTTGAAAGCAAGCAGATTTCGAGATAACTTTGCAAGATCCTATTGTTCCAGCGGCTGGGCAAAGTGTGCTGTGATTGCCAAATGGCCCAGCTGTAAAAATCAATTCCAACAGTCAAGTGTAAGACTGATCTGCCTTCCTGCAGCTATAGGTTTGGCAATGAAAGTCTATATATCATCCTGTGTGGTCATGAACGACTGAAGGTGCTCACGGCACACAGTACATCTTGATAATTGAAATAGATGAACGGCAGGATCTGAATACTGCAAAATATTTCAAAAATTATGGTTCTCCACAATACGTTTTGCATTGTTTGAGGATTGTATGCACTCCAACTGCAATATTCAAATGTTATGCTTGCCAAACGTTGAACCAACTTTATATATATTCCATTTCGCAATATCTGTTCAAATCACGCCCAGCGCTTCTGCAATTCCAACCAAGGTGAAAAACTGGGCCCAAAACATCAATTTTGACACTGTACAGAAATACAATTTTTCTTTGAAATACAGTAGAGTTGTTTCATTTGTATGTTCTTGGTACATCAGGATGATGTGTTTTCAAATGATCATGACTGCAGGTATTCGTTATTTGAATACTTTTAACTCTCCAATATCAACTTGATTTTCCAATATTATCCATCCCATCAGGGTTTTGAACCAGCCACTCATGACAGTGTGTACAATATATTTAACCACATAAGCAATTATCAGACTGAATATGCAGCAGTATGTTTTGCTCATATAGGTAACCGTCAAATAGAAGTTTTCCCAAGCATTGAAATTTGTGGATTCCCAGCAGAGGGATTATTCTTTGTGGAAGAGTTATAAATACACTGTTCTGAAACAGTAGAGCAATCAAGGATTCCGCCAGTTGTATTAGCTACTGTACTGATTCTTTGCAAGTACAAAACTGCCCATTATGATACTGACCTGGCAATGAAACTCTGTACAATTACAATAATGTGTAATTAGGTACAACCTGCATGGTTGTCTGCAGGGAAAAACCAGAGTGAGCAATATCCACTAATACATTGGCACTGATTGTGAAGTGCACGGAGGATCCGGCCTCTGGCACTAGGGTAGTTGTAGGTGATGGGTGAATTACTTCCATAATGGTAATGTGAATGAGAAAATGAGCCTAGAAATACTGAACTACAAAGAGGAAGATTCTAATAAACTAAATTTGTGACTAGCATCTATTTGTCATGTCAATCCCAACCAAAGCTGATATGAAAACCAGTGATGAATAAAGAAACAGCATGGGTTACCCTATACCTGCCAAAGTCAAGAAAAATGGTCATATATTACCAAATGGTCATCATTCACACCCAACACTTGTGTGGATACAGTGATGAGTACAGTGCTAGTTAGTTGATGGAACATGTCAGCCTGAGGAGTGACTAGATAGTAAATGGAGCGTCACTTTCTATCAATGTACCAGTGAGATCACCGATCAGTGAACTAACCAGTGCTGATTATACTTTTACAAGATTAACAGTTACTGTAATGCCAAAGTTATATATACATGAAACATGAATAATTCATTGTGCTTTCACCTCCTGGTTTCCAATTTACTATTACTGTCATGTTGATGGAATGGTTATGTAAAAACATTGATTTTAGCTGATTTTGAAGAGTATATTTAAAACTGCTAAATCAATTTTGGAAAATCAAAAATCGAAGACTGGGAGTTGTGAGTGCAATGTATTATTCATTGAACTTGTATAGATGTGGATGAGATTATGCAACGTCTGTACGATACCATACCATTGGTCAACTGGTGGAATATTTTTGCAAAAATAATTATAATTGATTGACTTGATCCCCCATACTCAACACAATATGACATCCAAACATTCAAACTCAAGTTGGTCTTTGAGTTTCGTTCTGATCACAAAATGAATTACACATCAAATATATATCAATTGTCACTCTTTCGTTTCTCTCTCTCTGATTTGAAATCTGATCAATATCTGTTGAGTTGCTGGGGAAAACCTTTGATTATAACTTGATTTTTGGCATTTTTCCACAGTGACTGAATGCTTATTCATCAGATTGCAAATTTGAAACTGGCAGTGGCAAGAACACTTGAGACAGCATAATGCATATAAATTAGATGATGATACAATAAGAACTCAAAATCTTAATGAAAAGCACATGAAGGGGCTTGCAACAGGGTGGCGTTCAGGTGGAAACCTGCTCAAATGCAATTGCCCAGGTTCGGTTTGCCACTGGAACCGGACCAGGGCAATGGGTTTAACCATTCCGTAAACCTGGACCAAAGCATATGGGCTGTCAATTGCAGGTCCACAATTGTGTTTCCTGATAGGTATGTTGTTGTTGTTTATTCATACTGTATTTACTGTAGCTAGAGTATGACAGGACCCTTATCACCCCTGCCTCCAGGCGAGCCAGTTAGATGGCGGAGCTCCCACCAACTACCCTTCATCCTCGCTGGCAAAAGAAAAGAAATGTAAATGACTGACCGCTCCTGACAAAAAACCCCATACTGAAAGAAAAGCCAAAGATAGACACCACCGACCTCCATGCCTTACGTAGGTGGGAACTTCCCAACATCCGTGGCCGCCTGGAAGTCCATCACCGCTTTGTCACATATCTCCATGGAAAACAGCTCAGATATCTGTACCTGCCGACATCTGCCCACTTTCCAGCCCGTTGCCTTCCCCACCTTCTGCCAGAGCTCCCGCTGCTGGTGTTTCCACCGGCTGCAGTGGCGGTTGAGATGCTCCCATGTCTGGGCCACTGCACCTCCGCACCACCAGCACTTGTCGTCCTCCCGGTGTCCAAACTATTTTAGGTAAGCTCCGGTAGGTGCATGCCCGCATTTTAGTCGGTAGAATCCTGTTGCTAATGCCTTTGCGCTTGCCATTGGGATTGGTCTCTTACTGCCTGCCTTGCCCTTCAGTCTGTAGCCGAAGTGCTTACTACATTTGTCGGCCTCACACTGTGCCTTGGCTGCTGGTCTCCCCTTGGAGATCCGTCTAGCTTTATATGATGCCGAGGTGTATGGCCACTCTGTTGCCGTGCTTCCATTGGCATCTTGGGCTAAGTTTGCCATGCGGTCCGCTTCTTCGTTCCCGGCAATGTCGGAGTGCCCCGGGACCCAATGATTCTCCGCTGCGATTCCATGGGCGAGGAGGGCCTGCGCCCTTCGATTGATCTGTCACGCTGATCGCTGTCAAGCGCCCGGCTCCAGATGTGCCGTTCGTCGAATGGCGGCGTGCGAGTCGCTGAAGATCGCTACCGTCTTCACTGCATGCCTTTGCAGTGGTTCTCACTTCTTGATCGTCTCACCGAGCGCAAGTCCGATCGCCATCAATTCGGCATCAAAGACCTCCATATGTCCAGTGCCTAGATAACTGCGCCGGGTCGTCCATTCGTTTCGGTGTTTACACACTGCAGAGTCTCCCACTCGTCCAACGTCAGAGCGCGATCCATCTGTCCACCACATCCAGACTCCCGCTCCAACTTTGGCTTCCTTCTCTCTTGCCCATCGCTGCGCGGCTCTCTTGGCTGTGGTGTCGTCATTCAGTATAATGGTTTTGACCACTGATACTTCGCCCAGGGCCGGCCAGCTCATTCCTTCGGTTGTCCGGCCATGCTCGTGCTCATTTTTGACAACTCTGCATATCGGTGCACCGGAAGAGGGGTCTTCGTGCAGCCCCTTTTGTTTGCTGCCACCTGCATTTGCCAGTCTTGCTGTGAATCGTTGTTGTCTGGAGTCTAAGATTACGGGCGCAGGTGTAAGCCCCGCTTCTCTCATCCGTGCCCCCATTGGGGTCGTGGGCAGCGCACCCACGATGGATCTGGTTTGTTGATTTAGGAGAAGTTGAAGGTCGTCTCGCCTGCCTGCTGTTTTGGGATCCCACCAGAGTTCGCTCCAATATAGTGTGACCGCTTGGACACAGGCTATTTGGACGGCTCTCATGCTCTCTGAAACGACCCTGTATGTCTTTGTAAGAGTTTGGCGTTTGGCTTCGGCTGCTCTGGCTTTCTACATACATCGGATGTGGTGCTCCTTGAACGTTAGGTGCGCGTCCATCCAGACACCCAGCCAGCGTGTCGCCTCTTGATTGAATCGTATAAAGCCGTCCCCGACTCTTATCTTTGCTGTCAGCTTCGGCCGAAGGTGCTCCTTGTGGCCTCGTCTGCACGTAAACAGTGCGGCCTCCGTTTTTGCTGTATCAAACTGCAGTCCTCATTGACTCGCACACTCGATGCCTTGTGCTGCGCATCTTTCAAGTGCCGTGACGACCCGAAATGACATCGCATCCAGTCGCCACCCAGCTGAGGTCATCCACAAACGAGAGTCCTTCGGCTGAGACATACTCCTCGACCCACTTAATCAATCCTGAGGTGTAGATTGCAAAGAGGATCGGTGCCACAGGTGAGCCCTGCGGAACCCCTGCTTCCACTGGGGGTCTCCCCATGGCATTACCTTCGATTATGATCACTACCGTCCTGTCTGAGTGGAAGCTCTCCGTCCATCGTATAAGGTCTCCATCCATACCCTTGGCCTTCATTGCGTTCACCAGCCTCCCTTTTGCAACACTTGGGAAGGCTGCCTTGATATCCATGAGGAGCACACCGGTTATGTCGCTGTTTGTCCATGCTGCATGCGCTCTGTCGACCATGATGGCTGCTGCATCGATGGCCGATCGCCCTTTGCTGCTGCCAAACTGTCCATCGCTCAGTTGCCCCCTCCGCTTGGCCTCTTCTGACAGCAGTTCCGCAACTACCTTCTCAACGACTTTTCCCATGCAGCTCAGCAGTGAGATCGTGCAGTACGCTTTTAGCTTGGTGTAGTCATCCTTGCCGGGCATGCGAATGACGACTCTACTGGCTCGCTTCCAGACTGCTGGGTGCCGTCCTGTGCGAATTGCCGCTTTCGTAAAACCTATGACTCTCTCATTATCCCACTTCCAGAGCAGACGAACGGCTCCGAAGGACAGTTCGTCTGGGCCTGGCGCTTTCTGTACAGATTGGAAGTATACGGCCCGCTCGACTGCTTGCTCAGTAACTCTCATATGCGTGCTTCCGGCTGGAGGTTGCTCGTAGTAATGGTCGTCATCATTTAGATGGAAAGACTCAGGCCTCAGCATCTCCCCCTTTTCCATGGCGGTGTTAGCTTGCTTGCCATCTCTGTCCGTTAGAGCCTCCACTGTCGTGCCAGCTCGAGGGTCGAAAAATTTTGCTGCTCTCCAGATCTCAGCTTCTCGGAGGTTCTGCATGTTGTCACTCCACATTTTGCTCTTGGATTTCCGAATGGACTTCTGCAGTTCTGCTTTCGCTTGGGCTGCCCCCTCCGAGTTTCGTCCGTTTCTTCTCTTTTCACACCCAAGCTTCCTTCTCCTCACCTTGATGTCGCAATTCCACCACCTCTTCAATTTTGCGCCGATTCTGACTTTCTTTGCTGTGGCGTCGAGAACCTTGCTCAATGCCTCCTGACACCACGCGGACTCCTGCTCAACTTCGTTCTCCGTGCATCCGGCATCCAGGTGCGCTCATTCCTTCGCTAACTCCATCCATAGCTTCTCAGCTGCCTGTTCATCCTCCCTCGTCATGGTAGCCAGATTCCACCCTACCACCCGCTCGTGCTCTGCCTCCTCTGGTTTGTCCACGTCCACCTCCCACTCTATAACCTCGTGGTCAGAACCAGTGGCATGGTTCTCGGCCAGTATTGCCCACTTCGCGATTGGTCGATTTGCCAAGGTTAAATCAATTATCGACTTGCCTTCAAGGTTTTCTCTTTTCCAGTAGTGAGTGGCCCGGTCGTCGTGTCCAATTTCCAACCCGTTTGCGTCTATAATGGCCTCCCAGAAGATGGCGTTCCGCTGCGCAGTGCACCTTGGATCCCATCGTCGGCTGTGGGGGTTGAAGTCTCCAGCTAGGACGGTGCTGCCTTGCCGAATGACCCTCTGCCAATTCAGTCTCCGCGCTGGTCTCTCTCCCGACGGTGTGTCTATTTGATCGTAGACATTGACGATCCTTGTGACCTTCTCTCATTTTTATCGAACATCAGTGACAATGACATCGTCATCAGCACTCCTGCTGAGGTCCGTTGGCTCATCCACTGTAAGGCCGCTCCCCTTGCGCACCGCTGTCCATACTCTTGTTCTTTTTCTTATTTCATATGCTGTGTGGTTAATTTCAAATCCTCTTCTTTCTCTTTGTGGCTCTTGCAAGCACACCATGTCCGCCCTTCACTCTACCCCCGTCTCCAGCACCACTATTGTCCACTCGTACGACCTGGCGCAATTGTGTTGCACTGCTCCAATCATTGGTAACCGGAGCTCCCGTTTCATTTTCCGTGCCAGTCGCCATGGCAGTCTTGGCCATCGTGACGTCTCTTGGTTCCCCTGCTGCCTCACCTTCCTGCCCATCCACCATCTTTTCCCTGCCCCCGTCTTCTGCCCCCACCCTGACCGTAATTCCAAGCGCCACTCTGTTTGTCCCCGTTGCCGCCTCCATTGCTCCGCTTGGCGTGGTTCCTGTAGTTGGCCCCATCCTCCTGCTCTCACGTGCTGCATTGGTGGCCTCGGTCTTTCTTGCACACCTGCTGCTGAATGCAATGTGGTTTTCTTTGCAATTAGGGCACTTCTCTTGTGTGTGCCCACAGAGTGAGCCCTGCGTTGCAGTACACCCCACGACATTGCACATGTGGTCGCTGGTACGGTGTGGGCCTGAGCAGTAGCCACACGTGGGCTGGCTACTGTACCTGCTCTCGATGTGGCCCCATCCACAGCACAGCTCGCACCTACTATCAGGGCCAGCGTTGGTGAATGGCTCGACGCGGTACCACAGTCCCGCTGCCTTGATGCCTTCCTTCCTTAATTTCTGTGCCACTTTGCTCCCTTTCACAACAAATACCACCGACGATGCGGAGATCTCTCCGTTCTGTCTTCTCTGCCTGATTGTGCGGCGGTTCGCCAACCACCGTACTTGGGTGGAGATGGCTACTCCTTTGTTTTCGGCCTGGAATTCATCGCGCATTTTGTGTAAGCCTTCTGTACCCTTGCCCATGTGCCTTACGAGCGGTACTGTGTGAATCTTTAGTCTCTCCCAGGATACGTTCTCCTCAACGTTGATGATTTCTTTGTCGACTTTCCGTGCCACAGTGATGATGACATCGCGGTACATGAGGGCCATCGCAGCCGTTGCATTATGGTGGGTGATTGCTGTGATGGCCCATTTGGAATGTCTTTTCGCGTTCATAATCCGGATGTGAGCCGATGCCTTCTGGTGGAAAAGCGCTCAATTGATTGCCGACGTGATGTCCTGGTCCATCTTATTGGGGACCGGTACGCTCTCGTCTCTCCTTAAAATGAGGCGTCTCTCTGCCATGCTCGAGCCAGTTGTCGGGGCTGGGGCTGGGGCTGGGCCGGCGGTTTCACCAGCGGCCACCATCTTTTGACTCTGGTTTCCCGGTGGAACTGTCTCCCACCGCCTAGCCAGTGTAAGAGTTGGTGCCGGCTTTGGCTTAAGTTTGGGTTGTGGTCTGGGCATGGGTTGCTGCTGCTGCTGTCGGCGCACCTCCAGCCCTTCCGGCGTTATGTCTGCGTGTTGCGAGGCCTCAAGCCCACTGCTACCGGAGTCCGTCCTGTCTGTCTCTTTCCCACTTGCCTTCTGGTCTGGAGCTGTTCCGACTAGGGCCTTCGATACCATCTCTGTGATGCCCGCCTCCCCCAACCCGTTGTCCTAATGCCGTGCATCCCACTTTTCCTCCCTCTCCTGCATCCATGTTCTCACCCCTAGCCACTGTGCTTCTTCGCTCGTTGCATGAGCTTCCAACATATTCGCCAAGTGTTGGGCTAAGCTTTCAACAGTTCGGTACAGTTGCGTCAGCTCGTGAGCCTGCTGCCAGATTGTTCTCTCAATGCGACTCCTCCAGTCTCCGGGGATCTTCGAAGCCTCCGGGTCCTCAATCCTCGGTCTGTTTCCATTCTCGTTCTGCCCCGATGGCTCAATTGCGGTTGCGCTCGTATGGCCGACATGCATCGTGTTGCTGGCCATGCCATTCACCACTTCTCTTCTTCCTGCTCCCTCCATATTCATGTTCTCTCTCTCAATTGGGGTACCAATCGTCGCTCCGGTAGGGTTCTCTGCTCCCGGGGTCGCCATCGTTGTCATTGCTAGTTAGGTGGTCGCGTCGCGAACGCATGTGCGCTTTGCAGCTGAGGTGCCCCACCTCCTCTGGCTGTCCAGAGGTGTTGGGAGTGTCGTCCTGGGGTCAATTCAATACTAGAAATTGATTGCTGGTATCCGCTTGTCGATTATTGCCGTGGTTATTGACTTTGTTGACAGTAGTTGTCTGACGTCACGCGGAGTTTAGCTCCTGATAGGTTTTTGAGTATTTATTGTATCGCAATATAATCGATATGTCAACTAGCTACTTTTCGGTGTCCTTTCACCTCCTGGTTTTAAATTTCCAATCCAATCAATATGTGTTCAGTCACTGTGGATAACCCATGCTTATGTCCTGATTTAGCCATCATTCAAATACCCAACAACAGATTCAAGGGTGGCAAAACCACCACCACCATTTGCCAGCCAGGATCAAGTCTAGTTCAATGGTGGTCAGCCAGCCAGGAGTCAGGCCGACTTGATCACATCCAGCCAACCCAGATCCAGACTAGTTCTATCATCTCATGCCAGCACAAAGCCACATCGGCTTGATTGCATTCAGCCAGCCATAAGCTAGCACCGTGCAATCATTTTCGGTCAATTGAGAGCCAGCTTGTCTCGATTGCATTTAGCTAGCAGTGAGCCATACCAGCTCCATCCGCTGCAGCCAGTGGATAGCCAGTTTGGCTTGAGTGTATTCAGCCATAAGAGTGCCAGCCCTGCTAGATCACGTCCTGCCAGCAATGAGTCATCTTTGCTTGATCTGATCCAGCAAGCTGTGGGCCAGCCCTGCTCAATCATCTACCGCCACCCATGAGCCAGACCAGCAGGATCTCATCCATCCATCCGAGAACCAGCTATGCACAATGGTGTCGAGCCAGCCATGAGCCAGCGTAGTTTGATTATCTCCAGCCAGCCCTGCTCCATCATCTCCGGCCGCATGTGTATCAGCCCTACATGATTATATCCATCCATCTGGGAGCCAGCCCTGGCTCAATCATCTGCAGCCAGCCAAGAGCCAACCCATATCCATCCAGCAGAGAACCAACCTGATTTGATCCCATCCAGCCAGCTGTGACCCAGCCCTGCTTGATCATCTTCAACCAACTTTGAGCTAGCCCTGCTGAATTATATCCAGCTATCCAACAGATGGCCCAACTCGATTGCATCCGGCCATTTGAGCGGAAGCCCTAGTTGATCATATCCTGCCACGCAAGAGGCAGACCGGATGGTATATATCCTGCCAGCGTAAGTCCGCCCTGCTTCAGGGCGTTGAGCATACAAAAAGCCATTTCAGCTCAATTACATCCAACAAGGTCAGTCCCAATACAGCTCTAATGTTTCTATCCAGCCTGCATCCACTCTGCTATCCCTGGCAGCATGTTATACTGCAAGCACACCTGATCGAAATGGTTATACTTCCATCTAAGTCAACTCAATCCCATTGAGCCAGATGAGATCAAGCCCGGATCAATCATTTCCAGTCAGTTGAGAACCGGTTTATATTGATTGAATCCTGCAGACGGAAGCGAGCATCTCCAGCTATTCAAGAGCCAGCCCAGCTTGATTAGGTCCAACCAGCCAAAGCCAGCCCTGATTGATTGTGTCCAGCCTGTAATGGCAGCAGGCTGATATCTGGGTGATTGCCCAGTATATAGTCGCATCATGGGAATGCAATTGCACTCCAGCAATCATCATAATCACATTCAATACCACACTATTACTTATTCTTGTGTGCAACCATATTTACTCTTCATATCAAGTACAAGGCTGTCATAGCCCTAACATGGTCAGCACTGCGACAGCTCTGCTTCATTGTATTCAGCAAGTGAGCGGTCAGCCTGGCTCAATTGTATCCAACTAGCCAAACCCCTGCCCCACTTCATTGCATCCAGCCCTTTAACATCTAGACCATGTCAATCATCACTAGTCAGGTAAAAACCATCCTAGCTCTATCATATTCAAATTACCCTTAGCCAGCCAAGCTCAATTGTTTCCTATCAGCTGCAATCAAGGCCAGCCAAACCAGTTCCACCCAGCCTGTATCAATCTTCTTTGCCCATGCCCAGGCACTAAGTGCTTCTGCAAGTGCTGCTGCAAGTGCTGCTGCAAGTGTTGTAATATTGAAGTGGGAAATGTGGGTATAGAGTATGGTACAGAGTATCAAGAGATAAATTTGTAAAGCAAAGCTGTGACCATAAACTATGGGGGACGAAACCGCCTCAATGGCTAGAAATACAAATATAGATCTCTTGGCGATTTGACAATTACTTGCAGAATGGATCAAACCAAACTTTTGTTATTTTCTGAGTGTCTCCATGGCTCCATAAAGTATCTGGTTAGTTTACAGAGTTGTGATTAACTACAGAAGCAGATTAGGAACAAACTGGAATAATTCATGCAACATTACAATCACACAAAAAGAATGAACATTTACAGTGCAACTTACTCTAGGTATAGTATGATTTCTTGGAAGTGCGGAAATATGCTGACAACGACTTTGCTTCCGGATTCTGAGATCTCACCTGTTCAATTCCTGGTCATACGAGGTCTCAACGATTGTTCATTCAGGATAGAGAGTATGCTTGAAACAGGGTTGTGGGGCATATCTTCGTTGTCTAATATTGTGGTCACATATGCACTACAAAGTGTGAGCTCATTTCCGATTGGAAGGGTATTAGTGTACTGCAACCAACAATGATATACAAATTGTTTCGAATTTCTTTTAAAGTATCTGAAGCTCAGCTTTGGCCAGCATCCCAAGCATAGAAGCTTAGTAGTGGCCCATGTCCAAAGCTTAGAAACTTAGTACTGCCCAGCATCTGGATCTTCCCTCTGGCCAGCGTCCAAAGCTTAGCTTTGGCCACCATCTAAAGCTTATTTCTAATCAGCATTTGAAGTATACCTAAACTTGTCCATCATGTGAAATCTTGAGCAAGGGAGCTGACAAGGTCTCAATATATACTAGTGCTGCCATAAAGAAAACAAGCCATGAGGTGATAACCCTCCATCCACATATCCAACAATTAAAGATCATACTGATACTTCAATGACATTCTTGATACTTGTAACAAACAAACCATTGCACAACTCTTCCCCGGCCTTCTGGCCCTACAATTCAAACAATTTCATCTATTCTATTTCAAAAAACCCGCTGTGAAAGTATAACGCTTGCTATAGTATGTTCCAAACTATTCTATTTAAATATATCATACTGTTCCAAGTTGATTCTGAGTTAGTCTTTATTTAATTGTTTGTGCCATTGAAGTACTCATTGCTCTTAAGTTACAGACCAACATGAAGAATGTTCTGCAGCAGAGTGTATAGATGTAATTTCCACAGAAAATGTCTTTACATTATATGCTAGCAATGTTATCAGCGATATATAATATGAACTCTATGTATTAACTTTGGTCTGAGTCCAACAGATACTTTTGCTTCTGAATCAGCATGACTATCAGCGTTACTATCATTGATGGCTGGTTGATCCCTTGAAAAAAATATATTATCTTCAATTGAATGAATTGGATAAAAAATATTCTCAGAAGTTTGCTGTTGTTGCTAAAAGAATGTTAAATTGGAAATATCATCAGGATCTGTATCAAGTTTGACATAATTGATGAAATTGTATATAGAATGCTTCGCCAGCTCTACGGATACACCAATTACAGAATTTCCTTTTCCTTGTCCAGAAGCATCCAATTGAGTCCAGTCTGTAGTGGATGTTTTACAATATGTTTGGGAGATGTGTATAACCATGACAGGATTCTTAGGATCCGAATCTCACAGAATTTGAATTCCACCGACATGTATATCTATGTTCCCAGACCATGTGTATTGATAGTAATGGATAATAGAGATATTGTCAATATAGGCCAGATCTTTGAGTTTGCGATATTCCTGCCCAATTATGATTTTTCAAGTAAAATACATTCGAGAACCAATTTTAAATCCAACTCCTGTGCAACAGCCCGCTCAAGAGCCCCAGGTTGTAGAATCCAGTCCTCAATAATAGGATATGCTTCCATATAAGAAATATTATCAGCAGAACGAACTGCAACTGCTATACAGTACATATATCTTTCAATGTTAGGCGATTTCCCATATCATGCTTATGAGGTACATCAGACTCAGTCTCCCAGGCTCATCATGTGATGACTTGTGTCAGGTGGATGAGGATACACCCCTGAGGATGTGTACTGATGAGTAAGCGGAAGGCCCAACATTGCCCGGTGAAATTCCCATAATATTCCAAGCTCCGATATCGTGCCATAACAAAATGCGCTAGCTAACCCATGGGGAGACAATACAGACACTCAAACTGAAAGTAACTGAGGGAAGTATCTTTCGTTGCTGGTCAAGGTATGGGACACATGAAACCATACTGCTGAAGCATATATAACTGCCTTGCAGGGACTTTAGGGTCAGCTGTGTGGTATGAACCAGACCAGTGTTACTCAATATCAAACTAATACTGGGATGAAACTATACTTGAAGCTGAATGCAGTTCGCCGAAGATAGTTGGACGAACAATATTATTCTAGTATGAGGGACTTTGCTATGATCCGTGACAAGTAATCAATGGAGATAAGCTAACTGCGCCCTGGTAGATGAATTCAAATAAAAGATACGTGTTCGGATCTAGACTGTGGAATCCCAGCTCTGTCCCATTTGGATACACGATAACTGGGACAGTGCACCACCCTTCAGTGAATATGGGTAAAACCCGATGACACTAGGTACGTGGCACAGTATGGGTTGACAGCTCATTACATCTGTGGTCACCATTTCACTCATGGACAAGAATGATAACTAATACGCAGTAATGGTCTTATACACGTGTTAGCAATGTCATTATACATGTGAGATTGCATTTGGGATGCCTGGTAAGAGCTTACGCTATCACACGTTGTCAAACGGAATCTCTCGGCAATCAACTACCGTGATCGGCTCTGTGGCAATGATCAGTCGATGTGCGAACACCCACCTCGGTGGATTCAGTGTTATCGACAAAGTACTATACACACATATCACATGATTAGAGAACTACTGTCATGCCGGACTGATATACCTCTGACGAGGAAATACTCACATATAAAAAGACCACATAAACCCACAGTTTATCACAACGATCAAGCTCTAGCGACAATCCACAGTCAGAACAATGACAGTGGAATACCACCTAAAATATTAATAAGTTTTTACCTTAAGAATAGTATTTTATCTATGTCCCAATACGCACGTGAAGACATCATCATCTACAACACTGCCTATTTACATCTGTATTGTCAAATGGAAGCACATCTCGACTTCTTATTTACGTTTTTACGATACAAGAATATTGGGTATGATTATTTCCACTACTGTGAAACAGGCGGGTATCCTTCGCAAGTATCTCACGACGAGTCTTCAAAGGACTACCTACAAGACTCCTACAACTTTTAAAAGGTAGTGGCTCTAACCTGCACATACCGGTATATCTCCATACCCCACAACGACTACCACAAATCACCTTCTAAATACACTTCTTCAGTTTCATTCGAGTCATCAAAGTCAGACTATATCGACACCGAGTTCAACAATACCGATCTGCATCTACACAGGCAGGAGTACCCCCGTAACATTCATATGCCTGAAATTCTCGTATGCTAGTATGGTCCAGATATGATGTATTTACTGAAGGCTTTCCAAATGAACTGAATGATTACCTGTTCGGTATACCCTGTTCTACAGGTAAAAGAGCAGTTGATTTTGAAGTTGATGCAGTTTCCACAGAATTTTTGTTGAACCACATGCCATATAAGTACTGAATGATGTCTGTAAAGTATCCTGAGGTATTACAGGTTTATTGATTAATTTATTTATTCATCATACAGCATGCAGCCCGCAGACTATGGCCGGTGAGGTACAAACAAATAACCAAGAACAAGAAAAACAAATGAAACTGAACAAAGGAAACACGAAAAACCCCTGGCTAGGTAGCACCGCTCCGCAGTCCCCTATCACCCCTGCTCTAGTTACAAAGAAATGTCAAATAAATCATAGCGGTTTGTAACACGCTTCATACAATAATAAAATATCTGTCAGTCTCATTCGACTCGGTCCTGCATATCATGCGGGTTCTCCCTCTGGAGTTTACCCTCCTCCTCTCTTCCCCATTCAAATTTCATCCTCCTCTCAACTCTCTGCTTCTCCTTCATTATCATCATCATCCTCCCCATCCTCCTCTCCACTCTCACTCTGGTGTTCCTCCACCATATCGTTGACAGTTCCCTGGCCTGCAATTTGGATGTTACCCTGCCATAGGTGTGCATCAGCACGGAATTGGCCCAGGTACCATCTTCGAGTAGCTATATGTGTGTCGTGCAGAAAATCTTTCAAAGGTTTCATTGCTTTGTCGGTATAAAGAAGATGCTTCCAGAGATATCGAGGGTGTACAACTCCAATCTCTTTCCGCATGGTTTGTCTTTCACGTTGGTATTTAGGCCATCTTAGTACAAGATATTCCGGTCACTGGGGACCTCCATAGCGACATGGGCAGTGAGGGGAGTCAACACCATTGGATGTTATTTGTATAGGTAACTGCGGAAGTATCCATCTCCAGTTGGTAGTTGGGTAACAGTATATGCAAACAGGCGGTTGCCACTTATCAAAATATTGTCTGGTTTGGTACGGAATGTTCCAATATTGTTCTTTCCTTTCGCGGGATGTTGCATCCACCAATCCCCCCATTCCTGCATTCTGCTGCTCGGGATACCCTCTTGAGGTACCATAATGAGATGTTATAGTAGGTAGGTGGTTTTTCCACAGTGGACATTTTTGCCAACTTATCGGCAAGTTCGTTTCCAGGTACATCTGTATGGCCAGGAACCCATTGTACTGTGATAGTAGTTTTGGGTGTATGGAAGTTATTGGCGATGTTGGAGAGTGCCAGGGCAGTGGACTGTCCAGGGGCGGGTTTGAGAGTATTGAGACGTCGTATGGCAGCTTGATTGTCTGTGAATATCCATACATGTCTTTTGGTAAGGTTATTACGTTGACAGATCTGAAAGCATTTCTGTTCAGCTTTAAGAATACCAAGTAATTCAGCATCATAAACTTCCTGTTTATGGCCCATTGGATAGGTTGCTTCAATGACATCTTCTCATGCCATGTCAACTACTGTTCCTGCGCCAATGTTTTCGTTCAACATAGATCCATCTGAATAACAAACAATATTGCGGTCATCCTGTTTCAACATTGCATACTGGGCATCGTGGGCTTTGGCTTCCTCCTCCTTTGAACGAGGATTCATTTTGTTTTGACTCTACTTTCAATCCATGGTGGACAGGTTGTGTTTGAATAGGTTTCAATCTCCGAGCTGTTGGAAATCCATGGACTGAGGGTTGATAAGGTTTGGATAAGACGTGTTTCAAATTTGCGGTCATTGTGTTGCATACTGTCCCATGAAATCCAGGGTCCGGTTGTGTTACTAGAATCTGGGGTTTCATGAAATGGTGGGAAAGTCAATGGACATCATTGTCGGATGGATGCATTTCGGGAAATATAAGTATTCGAATTGCATATTTTCTTGCATGTGATTATGTCGAACAGCTACTGGTGGCAGGGCGGCGTCATTGTGTAGCGCTATTGTTGGGGATGTGCAGAAGGCTCCAAGGATGCACCGAAGTGCCATATTTTGAACTGTTTCGAATTTCTGTTGATATGTTGCTGGCCCATCCACCAGACTTCAGCTCCAATGTCGCAGACAGGTACAACACACCATTGTATACTTGGCGGACTGCACTAGGGGTTAGTCCTGATTCAGTATTGGCTAGTGATTTGAGGGCTCCAAGGGCTCATTTGCCACTTGCCGCCTTCAGCATGGCATGGTGTTTGAAGTTGATTTTTCTGTCAAACCAAATACCAATCCACCTTACCACAACCGGGCCAATGCCTTTTGTGCCGGGGGAAATGGTAGTGCCATTGGGTAGGGTGATCTTTTCGTCATCGGAGGTATCACCGTTTTGTTTATTCTGGAAGTACATCATTTCTGACTTTGAGTCATCAAATCGTACTGCATTGTTTTCTGCCCTTTTGAAAGCTGTCTGTGCAGCCGCCTTGAGGCATCTTGCATTATAGGCTTTTGATTTGCTTCGAACAACAATTGCAACATCATCAATGTAGCTTGGAGTCCAGGAGCTGGGGTAATGGGTTGTGAGTTCGTAGAAGAGAGGACTGAGATAGAGGAGGAAGAGAATTGGGGATGCAGGCGATCCCTGAGTGATTCCTGTCCGGACGGAGCTGAGCTCTTCCTTTTGTCCATCAAATGCCAGTGCTGTTGTACAGTCAGATAGGAAGTGGTCAACCCATAATTGAATTGCGGTCGGGTAGCCCAGATGTCGCAGAGTTTGGAGGGACAGTCTTTGGATACATTGTCGAATGCGCCACTCACATCCATAAAGAGGGCAGTGGTGATCTCCTTTGCATGTTTTCTTTGTTCAATTTCATGTGTAAGTGCCATTGCAGCATCTATAGCAGAGCGTTGTCTTCGTCCTCCTATTTGATCTCTGTGTAGCAGGTTGTATTTTTCAGCCATGTATGCAATTCGGTGTGCCATCAACTTTTCGAGGATCTTCCCAAGGCAATTGAGAAGGGCACCAGGTCAGTAGGCCTTAGGTATTGAATAATTAGGTTTTCCAGGTTTGGGTATAATCACAGTCGTTGCTTGTCGCAAACAGGTAGGGTGATATCCAGTGGTTCCAAGTATAGCAAAGAGACTGTTGAATTGTTTGGTGGCTGCTAGGTATGCTTGCCGGAGGCAGTAAAAGGGATGCCCATCGGGTCCAGGGGCTTTACGTGTTGCAGAGGTAAAAATTGCTTGTTTGATTTCTGTTGGGGTAAATGTAACCCATGGCAGGGTTGGTCGATTGGTGATATCAGTTGGGGAGGGGCTACTGGTGGGGGTGGCAACATGGTAGAACGGAATGATACTGCTTTTCTTCAAAAGTTACACCTGTTGTGTTGGAGAATGACAGGGGTGGTGTCCGTTGGGTTTTCCAGGGTTTGGTATAACGGAGGGCGGTAAATATCTCTGTGCCTTGTGCATTGGCTAAAAATTCAATCCACATTGTTGTCTTGGAGGTGCGGATATCCTGGAAATATTGGTTTCGAACAGCTTTGAATTTGATGTGATCACTTTCAAGGCGGGTTTTCTTCCACTGCTTCTTGGCACAGTTCATCTGTGTTCGGGGATTTTCAGTTGGGGTGTCCACCAGCGTTTTGAATGTGTTGTAAGCTGGAGAACTGGGGTAGATTCCTTGACTGCATCAAGAATCATATGTCGGAGTAGTTCGGCTGATTTGTCAAGGTTTGATTCCGTTGGTTGTTCATGGAGGTATTGCCAGACCATTCGTGAGGCATGGGAGAGTGTTTGAGAGTTTTTGAGAATAAATCCCAATCTGTCTTATTCCAGTTGTATCTTATCATGTTGGAGTCAGTGGTAACAAGTTCAGATTCTGCCAAGATATCAAAACGTATTGTTGCATAGTCTGAACCAGTTGATGTGTTGTCATCCACGGCCCAATTTGTAACTGAGTCATGGATGGCTTGTGAGGTAAAGGCTAAGTCGATAATAGAGGTTCCTTTGCCATTTCGGTAGTAGTATGTTGGGGTGTCTGGTTCATTGAGTGGGGTGTCTGGTTCATTGAGCATGGAAAAGTTATTGGTTTCCATGATCTGAACAAGTTCGTCGCCGCGTTTAGGTGTTTTGATTTGTGAATTCCACCATATATGATGGGCATTCATATCACCAGCAATAATGCATCGTTCAGGCAATGGGATTTTGGTGAAGCTTCTTGGAATGGTGTAGAGATTAGATATGCCTTCATGATCATTGTAAATATTGAAGACTGTGATTGGTACAATTGAGGGGGTCGATATTTCAAAGACTGGAATATCAGGATCCTGGCTGATGTCGGTACGTGGGGAGCATGTGCTATAGGGGTTGTTTTTGCCCACATCGGCAATTGTCCTATTGTGTTGTCTTAAGTTTTTAGGTAGTATCAGTAGCTCAAATCCAGGGTGTGTTGTAATGAATGTATTGTCTGGGTTGAATCCAGGTTCTTGGAGTAAAAGAAGGTCGGCCGTTCCAACAGCAAAGTCAAGAAGGGTATTGATGACTAAGGAGGAACGGTTGCGGTTGTGTTGTATAATTCGAATTTTGGTGGGTGAATAGGAAGGTTGTTTAGGCATGGGTGATGGTCGGGTGGTCTTTCATGAACTTGGCTTGTACCTCAGCACGTATGGCAGTAATTGTTGGGCATGGTGAATCGTTGGCCTGGTGATTACCCTTGCAGTTCATGCATTGGATAACATCATGGACACACTGTTTGCCTATGCTGGGACATGATCCGCATGAGTGGCAGGTGGTGGTGTGAGGTTCTGCACTTATGTTGCAGAAAGGTGATTGTTTGCATCGTAGGTAGGAATGGCCAAATTTTTGGCAGTTAGTACATTGGTCGGTTGGTTGGGATGCCACATATCGGTCGGCTTTGCGTGTCTTGCTGTCTACTTGTACTCCATGATCTTGAAAATGTTTTGCTTCATGTTCAGTACGGAGTGCAATGACCATGGTGGTAGCCTTTTCATGGGGTCGAGTTCCTGGCTTTGTAAGAGATCATGGTAGGGTGGTAAGCTTGATATGATTGTTGTTCATCTCAATATCTTCTTTCAATAATTTCATTCCTGTTTCACATTCAGGAAACATTGTAATGTCGATAGAATGAACCATCATTCGGATCAAGGTTTCTTGTTTTTTGAGATTTTGTGCGGTTGTATCAATTGAACGAACTGTTTCTTCAATAGCAGTCTTATGGGCTAGTACCAAATCCACAGGGCAGGCATCTGCTGTCAGGAGGACGAGATTGTTCTTGTAGTTGGCACAAATATGTCCAATATTGGCCAAAGGGTCTGCATGGCATCGTCGGAGGATGGCGTTGATTGCAAGCTTCAGTTGTGTAAGAACCGCAGTAACTTGTTGATCACTGTGTCGGGCAATTACTAGTGTGCGTTGTTTTTTGGAGAGAGGACGGGGATTCAGAGTACGCCCATTCTTATCTTTTGGTGGGTCTTTCTTTGCGCATGCGGATGCAATTGCTGACCAGAGTGTGGGTTTGGGGGAGGTCCCTTCTGGGATGGCTGGAGTTAGTAGGTCTGTTGGTGCTGGTGGTGCATCTTTCTTTGATGCTTGGATTTGTACAAGGTATTCAACTCGGTGACCAAGGGTTGCAATGGTATTCAGGGCAATTTCGTGTTTGATTTCCATTGAGGCTAAGCGGGTTGCCAATTTTCGGTTTTGGGTGGTGATACATTTGTTGATTTTGAGAATATCCTTGTGGAGTGGTTCAAGGATGGCTTTGAATACCTGATGATTTCTATCTTCATCTTCGTCATTTGCATTCAGCAGGTTGGTGGATGGGTACTGAAAGTCTTCATCTTCAGAATCGTCATCATCGTCAGAACATTCGTCATTGGCCTCGGTATCCCCTGGGGCATCTCCAAGTTCTAGATCTGTACTTTCAGGGTTTCCGATATGGTCTTGGTTGGTTGGTTGTTGAGGTGGGGAAGATGGTTGTAGTTGTCCAGAGGGTGTCCTGGGATGGACATTACCAGTGGCAATACGGGTGCTTGAACGTGTACGAGGGTCATTGAGTGACGGCTATGGTGAGGTAGCTGGCAGTCGGCGAGAACTTGCCTGCTTGCCTTTCCTTCCTTGTTTGGATATATGGCCTGTCAAAGTGGTGTGTGATACAGCTGGGGCATCGAGTGCAGAGAGTGGGTGGTACTACAGGTTGAAGTTGTGAATGAAAATTGGGTAAAGGTATTGAATACTGTAAATTATGTGAACCGGATTTAGGCAAACCAGGTGTTATTGGATATGATACAGTATAGCTGAATATTGGCTGAGAATATACTTCTGAATAAGAAATTGTTGGATTTAAGCAATTGTTTGCTGGTGGTATAGTACTATGCGAGGGGTATAAATTGCCGGACACATTACGAGATTGTAGATAACATTGAGAAGCAGAAGTAGATAATAAATCATTGGCAGTATCAGGTGAAATTAGGGGTACAGTTTGAACATCCAAATGTAGTATGGAATTGTAATTAATATCTGGGGAATAGCCTTGGATTTGATTGCAGATCAGACAGACAAAATAAGAATCACTAGATAGATATGGCAATGGTTCAATTTCAGCTCAAGTACGACCAAATTTGCGATTGTTGTCACAATATAGATATACTTGGTCAGAATTTTGAGATAGGGTTGAAATATAACACATTGCAATGAAAGATATAGAATGATTGGATGAACTGAATTTGTAACTTGTATGGTATAACAATAAGTTTAGAAGGGTTGTGGATATCTATATAAGTACCTTTTGCAACTTCATTCTGTATATTGAAATTGAGTAATATCTTTTCGGCACTATCAAAATAGATCATCCAAATATGAGGCAAAATGGATACAACTCGATAGATATCAGTAGTATATCTAGTTATGGTATATTTATGACAATTTCTTACTTCCCCAAACATACATGCTGTTTCAAGCTGAATATGCAGACGATTGACAAATGGCCAATGATTCTCAATATCCATCAATTAATATTTTGGAATATGTACTCCATCAATGGAGTTATTTCAAAACAGATATCTTTTTTGGAGACCTATTCCTCATTAGTCAGATGTCATTAAATTTCTACCAATGGAGATGAAATCATATTGAAATATTGTCATTTTTAAATCAAGATGGCTATACTTCAAACAATAAGACGCAACTGTATTTCATTGATGGATATACATATGATATTTGGAAAACTGATTTCATAACTTATTCAACTTCAGTTGTAATGTGGTATGAATTGAAGGCTTATCAAAGAAAGATATTGTACACTGCAACATGCACATGCATGATGCATTACTAGGTCAACTATGGAATGGTCAATCATCAGGGTAAGGTTATCGATTAACCTATATGTTGATTAAACCTTTGTGTTTACCAGTTGCAAGACACTGTATGTTGGAGATAATGTATTCTTTGGATGCAATTGCAATTGAAGAACATCAATTTAGAAAATCTCCAATGACACATGGTCAATATATTGTTCCAGGACTGAATCGTATATTGTCAAGTGATGGATATCATATATTGAGAGTTGATGGAATTGAGATATATACCTGAATTGATGCATATTTATAGTAAGTGTTCTCCTAACTCCATTTCAAATAGAAAATCAATGTCTAATTGAATATAGGTATATTACATGTATTCATGTTATTATTTCAACACAAACTGCAGTTACTGATGTTGTACTGTATTGACATATGTTAGAGAATACGAAGTGTCTTCCACATGCTGTCCAATCTGATCCTGGTTTTGACAGACCAATGTTTGCCAAAGCACATTGTCAACTACATATAGCTATATATTCATGTATTCCAATGATTAATCTTGCAAAACTTGATTTCTGGTGTGAATTATCCACTTCAAATCAAAGAATTGAATCAGATTGGAGACAAATGATTACATGTCAATTTGCTTGATTGAAAGTAGGTTAATGTATGACTTTGTCAATATTTGCAAAAGTATTTATATTAATTGATAACTGTTATGGTACTTTTTGAATAGCATGCGAAATGATGGCCTTTGAATTGGAAGTAATGCAGATCTGATTATGCTACTTTTACAGGTCTTTGGAATGCATATACTATATGAAAACAATATAATCATCTTTATATTATTTGAGGCAAAGCTGTCATTCTTTATCATCTGCCAATTGCATCTGATTGTAATTTTGGTCTGAAACCATGCCACAATATTTTTCAAAATCTCAAAAATAATATGTGTGGATATTTCCTTTCCTTTTCATATTCATTGTTTAACTTTATATACAGACATTATTAATTTAAAATTTTTTTGGATCCTGATAAAGTTTTTCTACATGATACTCATCTATGGTGTTACAAGGCTCTATAAACAATTGAACTGAATTGAGAATCAGGAGAAATCATTCACTATAGTCATACATTAAATATTAATTAATTCAAAGTGCCAATTCACCCTATAGTGTATTTGTTCCTAGAGTTTGCAATTTCTGATTATCAAATCAATAGAGGAATTCTGAACTTGTGCATATAATTGGATTCCACAATGGTCTGGTACAGCAGGTCATAATTCTGAGATTTAATTTGTATATGAAGCAGATTATGAACTAGATTAGCCAGACTATATACATTGCAATAATTGAATTGGAGATAGTGGAACAGACTCTGAATGGAATGAAAATGAGCACTGGGAACCGATACTTGAAACATAATATCTACATTGTCTATTACTAGTTTCGTTCTCTCAAAGACTTCAAGTTGAATGATTTGGGTATTGCATACCAACTATTTTTCATGTTGTTGGGTTGTTGAATTGATTATGGCAGTATGTCCCTAACCGGCTTCCATGGTGGAATACATGAAGTAACCAGTCAGTGCATGGAGCCAAGCTGTTCCACAGCTGGACTAATAACTCTGGTTACTGACATTTTCCGTGAACTGAGTGTAACAGATGTCACAGGGAGCAACGATAGCATTCTCCCATCTGAACTTGATGATCATTTAGCCAATAATAATGATCCATTAATGTTAATCAGTCTCCTTGATGCCCTCAATCGATTCCCGCTGTCTGATATTGATTCCATCCGGCAGTTTTTCCTCTGCAGCAGAATTTTTGTTTGTCCACACAATTATATAACCAATTTCATCAAAATCCTAAATTGTATTGCAGGGTCAAAATGGCTCAATGGATTTCAATTGAATATCATGGCCAGATAGCAGGCAAAGATGAAATAATGCTACACCATACTAGAATCCATATTGAACAAACGTATGTTGAACAATGCTTGATAAATGGTTTTGGACATAGTATTTGAACAAGTATATCATCTCGAAATGCTACAAAATGCAGTCATGTCCAATAGGTATAGAAACCCAATCGGAGAGCAGAAATCGATTGAGGGTATCTAGTAGACCAATTCACTCCCAAAGATCTTTTGCATAGGTCAAATATTAATAAGATTGTCATGGAATGATTGAAGGTGGGAACTGCGGAGGTGCAACCATATCCACACCATGAATATAAATCCAATCAAAATGATTGTTAGACATCAAATACTGTACCAAATGCTCTCTATCAATCCGCATTACCTGATTTGCATTCAAAGCAGCCAATGGAACTCTGTGGCAAAACATCAACGGAAATCACTTATATATATACAATTGGCGAAAGATAAATAACTGATTATTGGAACCCAGCAAAGGAAACACAAATTGATTGAGGGAATCAAGCGGACTATTTTAAGTTGAACATTTATCATAATGGGTCATATATTAATCGAGTTGACATAGAAGGATGGTATGGTTCATTTCTGCCTTCTACCCTCTCCCATCCTCCATTGTCAATTGTATAAATATTTAACAATGAATGATGATTCTTTGATATAAATCGGTCTCCTCGATACCATCTCTTGATGTGCATTGTCCAATCTTGATTCCAAGGGGCCGATCATACTACACTGGCAAATTCACACACAATGTCATCATAGTAAACAAAATATCCAAATCCTGTGAACTTTTAAACAGATTTTGGATATGTTACAGACAGGATTCTTATTGTCAGATACAATTTCATTGTTCAGCATAGTATCACTGCTGATATCCGGTTGTTGACACTGTTTTTGTCTGGTATTTCCACTGACTGTACAGGTAAACTATATGTTGAGAGAAATTGAATACCCAGAGGATTGAATTATCTATTGTACAAAAGTAATTGTCTTAAGAACAAACTATGGGAGATATTTATACTTTATATACTGAGAGACATCAATGAAAATGCTGAACCTGGGTCACAGAACTATCGTACACATACAGTACAAATCAACCAGTGTGTTAAACAGAGAAGTTCTGGAGATATCTTGTCTTATTGTCTATATATGTGGACAATGACTTCTCATATTTACTATGTTAAGTACCGTCTCATGATGTCAGGTGGAGGCCTGCATGCATGCCATCATGCAGTGGCATGAATATATATCCCAATGAGTACATTCTGAGATGTCCGCACCATCATAATGGAATATGCCAACAACCTCACGTTCATTACGGCTGATGCCGGCTCAGTAGCATATTGCAACACATCCCTCTCTTGCTACAATCCGTGAAGCGAAAACAAAAATAAATGATAATACAAGTCAATGGGTGAACATATACGTGCCACAAACAATGTTGATAGTAGCCTCTTTACAACCCTCCGAGATGTTCAGAGAAAGAGTACCACCATAGCCTTAGGATGGCCATCAATGAAAACAAAGAAATCCATCGCATCCAATATTGAATCGACTTCCAATTTACCCCATCTATTGGCTTTGTCATTAATGGACTATAATCACAGATTTATTGACCAACATATTTCTATTGCATTAGTTTACTTCTGGTGTTCCTCTTTGACTAGATTGAAGGCCAATATGTCTGCCACATATTACACTGTACAAATATATGAATTGCCGATTATCTTGCAATTGTAGAAATCTCGACTGTTGGGGTAGCAAATATCAATATACCTTGTCTATGCTTTGATGATACCAGTAGTAATGTAAGCAAGAGCACTATAGTTGTTGCAGTAGATGGGTAATAGAACAGTTATGGTGGTATTGTTGGTGCTATTGCAAGTGTCATCGCTGTGGAGATCCATCTGGAGTTGGAGCAACAATTTGGCTGCTCCGGTGGGTTGTGAACCTGTGATATATTTGGTTTTGAGAGTTGACATGCTGATCCGATCTTTTGTTGGAGATTGCCAACGAATAGCACTGTTGCTGGTAGGAAAGATATGCTCACATTAAGATTTGCTATCCATACTATGCTTGGCCCAATCGGAGTTCATGTATGCAGTGACATGATCATCATTACCATTGAAGTGTAGTTGACAATGGGTTGGGATTTTGAGCAATTGGAGGACTGTTTGCAGAGATCATATTGCTGGTGAATGGGCGAGACATTGAAAGGCTAAGAGTGGCTACTGCAAACAAAATGTCAGGTCAAGTTGAAAAATCTGCATATACTGGTGATCTGACAATTGCGTATCATTTTTCAATATCTTCCAGCTTCTTCTCTCCCCAATTCTGCTGCAAATTCAGCTTCACATTGGGAACCTTTGCAGGAATAGAACCATGAGCACTTTGCATGTCGAATCACTGTGGTATGGTGTGTTTTCAGATATTATTGCCAAGGTTCATGCAGGGGCCATCATTGTGTATTTTGATGTCTAGCAATATACATGATGGGCCAAGGTCCATGAGCATGTATGTCTATGAGATCTTTGCCTTCACCTCAATCATGAGGTTGGTTCGCACTTGAATGAGCACCTACACCATCCAGATAACATCAATATAGAGAAATATGAAGAAATCATCAATGCAAATAAAAAGATTAGGGTCAGCACACCTTCGATATCTCTGGAAGCATCTTCTTTATACCAACAAAGCAATGCAACCTTTGAAACATTTTCTGCACGACACACATATAGCTGCTCGAAGATGGTACCTGGGCCAATTCCGTGATGATGAACACCTTGGGCAGGGTAACATCCGAATTGCAGAACAGGGAACTGTCAACGATAGGGTGGAGGAACATCAGAGTGAGAGTGGAGGGGATGATGGGGAGGATGATGATGAAAAGGAAGGAGAAGCAGAGAGTTGAGAGGAGGATGAAAATTCAACGGGGAAGGGAGGAGGAGGGTAAACTCCAGGGGGAGAACCCGCATGATATGCAGGACCAAGCCGAATGAGACTGACAGATATTTTATTATTGTAAGAAGCGTGTTACAAACCGCCATGATTTATTTGAAATTTCTTTGTAACTAGAGCAGGGGTGATAGGGGACTGCGGAGCGGTGCTACCTAGCCAGGGCTTTTTCGTTTTTCCTTTGTTCGGTTTCATTTGTTGTTCATGTTCTTGGTTATTTGTTTGTACCTCACCGGCCATAGCCTACGGGCTGCATGCAGTATGATGAATAAATAAATAAATAAATTAGGGTCAGCAAGTGATTTTACAAATCCAAGGGTTGTTGAAACCAAGAATGGGAAAGACTGTTGAGACATGCTCGTTTGAGTGATTCTATAGATACAGGTTCAAAGTGGATGTATATAAATGATGTAAAACAAACTATGACCAAGCAGCTTTCTCCAACACCAAGCAGCTTTTTGCCGAGTATGGAAACTTTGAGATTGGGATATGGTTCTCGGCATTGTGAGCCTCAGAACTACACTTTGAGTCATTAACATCTAGACAATTTACCATCAACACTCCCCTTCAGCCCAAGCCCCAAAACAGACAAATAAAGATACCAAAAATCAAAACATTTTCATACATGAAAATTGTTCTTATTTCATCTTTCAATCCTTATTTTTTATCCATCGTGAATGCAGGCCCATATCAACAGAATTCTCATTTCTTTTTCAAATGCTCCCAGTATCACTCCCAAATGGGCTCACTGTTCTAGAGGATAAATGATTGGACATCTGCCACTGAAACGAGATTAACTGCACTGCTGGACATCTTATGCCCATTCGGGGGCCATTGATTTTTCTTCAACTATTCACCTTCGAATAGCCTTTCTCTCCGCATCCATCACACATTTAACTCTTCACCTTCTTTCTCATGCATCAGGCAGCATAGGAAGCGATTTCCTCATCCTGTCAGAAGGTGATGTCAAATGATTTCAGGTTAGTAATGATGTCTACGGCAGTGTCTGCCTTCCCACTGAACTGCAAAATGGTCTCACTGCTTGTCGACTTATCAGATTTTGGAAGGTTTGATGCAATATAACATTTCTTCAATTTTTCTTGGAGTGTGATATCGCAAAAAGCCAGGTTTCTAATAATCGCATCTTGAGTTAAAATTCACTCTGCAACCGATTCATAGTCTTCCAGCTTGCATGATGCCGGTCTTTCTAGCTCAAACTTAACATGAAGCTTTATCATTTTCTCAAAGTCAGCTTTGATCTTGTTCCAAAGGACTATCGGTTCTTAATATTCTCTGAACTCCATCTGTGTAGTAGGTTCCATACATTGAGTGCTCAGCCCTGAGGTTTGGTCTTTGTGCATATGCCACCATTCACAGTTGCTGGGAATGTTATTGAACTGAATAAAATATTCCGCATCATTTGATTCAGGGTCAATAGTGTATTTGGGGTTCTGGGGTCCTGAGCAACTTTCCAAGTCATTGAAGCATCACTGGATCAGGATGGCATGATTGGTGTCTGTGGGACTCGCATTTCACTTGTGAAAACTTCCAATAGCCCTGCCCAACATCTATGCTTTTCATTTCAAGGGAACATGAATGATAATCGCACTCGTTGAATATCGTTGCTGTGGTCATCATTGTCATGGTTAATAGTGAGGAACTGGATCAAGTAGTCAACAGAGAGTTGACTTGGGGTGGTTACTAATAGGAAGTTGATTCCCGAACTGTTGGCAGGAATCCCAATAGTTTGTCCAGTCTGGGCAAGGCGCTGCCTGGAACAGGACAATGAATTTCGGGTCAACAAATTTTTGACCGTTTGAGACCAGGGCAAAATCTGTCCAGACAGGATAGACTCCAGGGTGCTGCAGTCTTGCAGCAAGGGTACAAACAGTCATAAAACGTCAGTTAGAGAAGCGGAAATCACATCACCATAGACTAGACTTCCAGAGTGAGTAATCTATGCCATTATTCGCCTCTTCTCTCCAAAGTGGATACAAATATTTCGGCACACAATGACAAGGTTCAAATGCACCGCTGGCAATACAGCTCAATATGGGCCTATTTCTAGTACCACAACCAAGATCGGTAGCCATCTGTCCCCTGTAGGTACCTGTAGGGGCCCTCGTCCAATGAATCTCAGCCCTAGACGGACCAGGGCACTGAAATCATGCACGGGACGGGATGGCAATGTCAGGCCCCGAAAGACTGTAGTTGCCCCGGACCATTGGGATGCCTGGCAGTTGGTAGTTGATACAGAGTCGATACCAGAGATTGTCATCACAGTGTTGACACAGGGTGGTTGTGAGAATGATGATACGGTGATCGAAGCTGGCGATGCAGAGTTAGCCAAACTATCAACACACAGTCGATATACTGCTGGAGACTTTTGGAAGTAGTCCACATGCAGTCAACCTGAACATGTTGTGGGCCGCCAGGTAAACAGGGTCAACCCACATACTGTCATGGAGTGGATACACTGTTTGAGGCAACTATCAGAGACTCAATTTGATTGCTGGTCATTGCAATGAAGTCGACACCAGAGGCAGGGGACACAATGTCATCCCATGGACGGTACTCGAAGCAGGAAACACAGAGTCAGGCCAAGTATCATCACAGAGTTAATACACAGCTCGATTCTTTCGCAAGGAAGGTACTGGCTCTTTAAATTATTTACACTCTATAAAACTAATACATGTTGATTCAATTTGAACAATGAAGTGCCAAGCTCATGACCTGTTGAAACCGAGAAAAGGAAGGACTGGTGTGACCTGCATGTTGGATTAATTCTCATGATACAGATCCAATGTTGGTCAATATATATGTACTAAAACAAACTTTAACCAATCAGATTTTGCCAACATGGAGCAGCTGTTCACTGACTATGGGGACCTTGAGATTGGGAGGTGGTTGCAGGTTTTGGCAGGATCAGGAATAAACTTTGAATTTGTGATATCTAGTCTACTGACCATCAACAGGAGAGAGCAGAAAAGCATCGTTATCTTGATGCCATAGTCGCGGTGCTTGCTTGTAACCATACAGTGCTTTCTTTTCTCTGACAATGATTGTTGGTACGTGGATGCCTTGTGGCCAGCCTTCAGACAATATCCTGTGGATGCTATCATTGTTAGCCTCTGGATTGAGAAACCCAGTGACTATATCCAAATGATCAATATTTCATCCACATCTGCCGACAAGAGAAATGTCATACCAAAAACTAGTCAACTTGCCAACAGTACCATAAGTTACACTGAAATCGGTCAGATGATAAGTTGAAATTACTAGGCATTCCTTCTATTATACTGCTCTGTCTGCATTGTGTTTCGGTTTGAAGACCCACTTGGAGCCAATCAGCTTCATTTGCAATTGCCTTGCTACTCAAGCGTATATAGTGGTGAACGTACTGTTAAGTCAGATGGATATTGATTTCTCATCACTGGCCTGTCTCCAGATCTCCCATTCAGGACATCCCAAAGCCTCAGTGTAGGTGAATGGATCTCCAATGATTGATGTCAATGCTAACACCTTTGCCATGATGAGCAATGCATTCCCTGAGATCTTGACTTGACATCTCATAACACACCATGTGGTTAGCTGATTCTGTGATTGTTGATTTGACTTGTTGATCATGACTGGTACAAGGTGGTGTACAGGTTTTGCATTTTGACAGAGATGTGAATTTTCTCAAACAGTATCTCTAGATAGTTGGAGAAAGTCATTTTGCAGATCAGGAGCACAATGATGAATTGAATTTGATTGTGAACCTGTTCATGCTGGGAGCTTTCCACACAGAGAAGAATCCCAAATGTCATCTGTACAGACATGAGCACTACTTCCATGGCCATGATCTGATCAACTGATATCTGTAGTATTGCTATGAAGAAAACCATATCCACCTGATCTGTCAGTCGATACTCAAAGAACGCCATTTCCATTGTCGATTTCTTTGAAATGATTGGTTTCTTGATAAAGCTTGAAAATGTCTGTAGGGTTTTGTGTATAAACGAAACATGCGTGTTGCGATGTTCATCAAAAATCACTTCGATCTGTGAGTTCACAGCCTCACACTCAAGGTCCTATATTCTCTAAACCGCAGTTGAATCATGTGAGTAGCCAACCATCATACAGGGTTTTGTATTCGGTCTGAATATGCCTCGGCAGAGTGATTGACGAATGAGTCTACATTGATAATATCCAAATTAGTTTATTTATTTATTTATTTATTCATCATACAGCATGCAGCCCATAGGCTATGGCCGGTGAGGTACAAACAAATAACCAAGAACAAGAACAACAAATGAAACTGAACAAAGGAAAAACGAAAAACCCCTGGCTAGGTAGCACCGCTCCGCAGTCCCCAATTACCCCTGCTCTAGTTACAAAGAAATTTCAAATAAATCATAGCAGTTTGTAACACGCGTCATACAATAATAAAATATCTGTCAGTCTCATTCGGCTTGGTCATGCATATCATGCGGGTTCTCCCCCTGTAGTTTACCCTCCTCCTCCCTTCCCCGGTCAAATTTCATCCTCCTCTCAACTCTCTGCTTCTCCTTCCTTTTCATCATCCTCCTCCCCATCATCCCCTCCACTCTCACTCTGATGTTCCTCCACCCTATCGTTGACAGTGCGCTGTCCTGCAATTCTGATGTTACCCTGCCCAAGGTGTTCATCATCACGGAATTGGCCCAGGTACCATCTTGGAGTAGCTATATGTGTGTCGTGCAGAAAATGTTTCAAAGGTTGCATTGCATTGTCGGTATAAAGAAGATGCTTCCACAGATATCGAGGGTGTACACCTCCAATCTCTTTCCGCATGGTTTGTCTTTCGTGTTGGTATAAAGGGCATCATAGTACAAGATGTTCCAGTGACTGGGGACCTCCATAGCGACATGGGCAGTGAGGAAAGTCAACAGCATTGGTTGGTATTTTGTATAGGTAACTGCGGAAGTATCCATGTCCAGTTCGTAGTTGGGTGACAGTAGATGCAAACTGGCGGTTGCCACTTCTAAAAATATTGTCTGGTGTGGTACGGAATGTTCCAATATGGTTCTTTCCTTTCGCGGGCTGTCGCATCCACCAATCCCCCATGCCTGCATGTTTGCCGCTCGGGTTACCCTCTTGAGGTACGATAATGAGGTGTTATAGTAGGTTGGTGGTTTTTCCACAGTTGACTTTTTTGCCAACTTATCGGCAAGTTCGTTTCCAGGTACATCTGTATGGCCAGGAACCCATTGTACTGTGATAGTAGTTTTGAGTGCATGGAGGTTATTGGCGATGTTGGAGAGTGCCAGGGAAGTGGACTGTCCAGGGGTGGGTTTGAGAGTATTGAGACGTCGTATGGCAGCTTGATTGTCTGTGAAAATCCATACATGTCTTTTGGTGAGGTTATTACGTTGACAGATCTGAAAGCATTTCTGTGCCGCTTTAAGAATACCAAGTAATTCAGCATCATAAACTTCCTGTTGATGGCCCATTGAATAGGTTGCTTCAATGCGATCTTCTCCTGTCAATTCAACAACTGTTCCTGCGCCAATGTTTTCGTTCAACATAGATCCATCTGAATTACAAACAATATTGCGGTCATCTTGTTTCAACATTGCATACTGGGCTTCGTGGGCTTTGGCTTCCTCTTCCTTTGAACGAGGATTGATTTGTGTTTTGACTCTACTTTCAATCCATGGTGGACAGGCTGTGGTTGAATAGGTTTCAATCTCCGAGCTGTTGGAAATCCATGGACTGAGGGTTGATAAGGTTTGGATAAGACATGTTTCAAATTTGCGGTCATTTTGTTGCATACTGTCCCATGAAATCCAGGGTCCGGTTGTGTTACTAGACTCTGGGGTTTCATGAAATGGAGGGAAACTCGATGGACAACGTTGTCGGATTGGATGCATTTTGGGAAACGTAAGTATTCGAATTGCATATTTTCTTGGCATGTGATTAAGTCGAACAGCTACTGGTGGCAGGGCTGCTTCATTGTGTAGCGCTATTGTTGGGGATGTGTAGAAGGCTCCAAGGATGCACCGAAGTGCCATATTTTGAACTGTTTCGAATTTCTGTTGATATGTTGCTTGGCCCATCCACCAGACTTCAGCTCCAAAGTCGCAGACAGGTACAACACACCCATTGTATAGTTGGTGGACTGCACTGGGGGTTAGTCCTGATTCTGTATTGGCTAGTGATTTGAGGGCTCCAAGGGCTCTTTTGCTGCTTGCCGCCTTCAGCATGACATGGTGTTTGAAGTTGATTTTTCTGTCAAACCAAATACCAATCCACCTTACCACATCTGGGCCAATGCCTTTTGTGCCGGGGGAAATGGTAGTGCCATTGGGTAGGGTGATCTTTTCGTTATCGGAGGTATCACCGTTTCGTTTATTGTGGAAGTGCATCATTTCTGACTTTGAGTCATCAAATCGTACCGCATGGTTTTCTGCCCATGTGAAAGCTGTCTGTGCAGCCGCCTCGAGGCATCTTGCATTATAGGCTTTTGATTTGCTTTGAACAACAATTGCAACATCATCAATGTAGCTTGGAGTCCAGGAGCTGGGGTAATGGGTTGTGAGTTCGTAGAAGAGAGGACTGAGATAGAGGAGGTAGAGAATTGGGGATGCAGGCGATCCCTGAGGGATTCCTGTCAGGACAGGGCTGAGGTCTTCCTTTTGTCCATCAAATGCCAGTGGTGTTGTACGGTCAGATAGGAAGTGGTCAACCCATAATTGAATTGCGGTCGGGTAGCCCAGTTGTCGTAGAGTTTGGAGGAGACGGTCTTTGGATACATTGTCGAATGCGCCACTCACATCCATAAAGAGGGCAGTTGTGATTTACTTTGCATGTTATCCTTGTTCAATTTCATGTGTAAGTGCCATTGCAGCATCTATAGCAGAGCGTTGTCTTCGTCCTCCTATTTGATCTTTGTGTAGCAGGTTGTATTTTTCAGCCATGTATGCAATTCGGTTTGCCATCAACTTTTCGAGAATCTTCCCAAGGCAATTGAGAAGCGCAACAGGTCGGTAAGCCTTAGGTATTAAATAATCAGGTTTTCCAGGTTTGGGTATAATCACAGTCGTTGCTTGTCGCCAACAGGTAGGGTGATATCCAGTGGTTCCAAGAATAGCAAAGAGACTGTTGAATTGTTTGGTGGCTGCTAGGTATGCTTGCCGGAGGCAGTAAAAGGGAAGCCCATCGGGTCCCGGGGCTTTACGTGGTGCAGAGGTAAAAATTGCTTGTTTGATTTCTGTTGGGGTAAATGTAACCCATGGCAGGGTTGGTCGATTGGTGATATCAGTTTGGGAGGGGGCTACTGGTGGGGGTGGGAACATGGTAGAACGGAATAATGCTGCCTTTTCTTCAAAAGTTACAGCTGTTGTGTTGGAGAATGACAGGGGTGGTATCCGTTGGGTTTCCTGGGTTCGGTATAACGGAGTGCGGTAAATATCTCTGTGCCTTGTGCATTTGATAAAAATTCAATCCACATTGTTTTCATGCAGGTGCGAATATCCCGAAATATTGGTTTCGAACAGCTTTGAATTTGATGTGATCACTTTCAAGGCGGGTTTTCTTCCACTGCTTCTGGGCACGGTTCATCTGTGTTCAGGAGATTTTGAGTTGGGGTGTCCACCAGCGTTTTGAATGTGTTGTAAGCTGGAGAACTGGGGTAGATTCCTTGAGTGCATCAAGAATCATATCTCGGAGTAGTTCGGCTGATTTGTCAAGGTTTGATTCGGTTGGTTGTTCATGGAGGTATTGCCAGACCATTTGTGAGGCATGGGAGAGTGTATTGAGAGTTGTTGAGAATAAATCCCAATCTGTCTTATTCCAGTTGTATCTTATCGTGTTGGAGTCAGTGGTAACAAGTTCAGATTCTGCCAAGATATCAAAATGTATTGTTGCATGGTCTGAACCAGTTGATGCGTTGTCATCCACGGCCCAATTTGTAACCAGTCATGGATGGCTTGTGAGGTAAAGGCTAAGTCGATAATAGAGGTTCCTTTGCCATTTCGGTAGTAGTATGTTGGGGTGTCTGGTTCATTAGAGGAGGGAAAAGTTATTGGTTTCCATAATCTGAACAAGTTCGTCGGCGCGTTTGGGTGTTTTGATTTGTGAATTCCACCATGTATGATGGGCATTCATATCACCAGCAATAATGCATCGTTCAGGCAATGGGATTTTGGTGAAGCTTCTTGGAATGGTGTAGAGATTAGATACCCTTCATGTTCATTGTAAATATTGAAGACTGTGATTGGTGCAATTGAGGGGGTTGATATTTCATGGACTTGAATATCAGGATCCTGGCTGATGTGGTACGTGGGGAGCATTTGATATAAGGGTAATTTTTGGCCACATAGGCAATTGTCCTATTGTATTTTCTTAAGTTTTTAGGTGGTATCAGTAGCTCAAATCCAGGGTGTGTTGTAATGAATGTATTGTCTGGGTAGAATCCAGGTTCTTGGAGTAAAAGAAGGTCAGCCGTTCCAACAGCAAAGTCAAGAAGGGTATTGATGACTAAGGAGGAACAGTTGCAGTTGTGTTGTATAATTCGAATTTTGGTGGGTGAATAGGAAGGTTGTTTAGGCATGGGTGATGGTAGGGTGGTCTTTCATGAACTTGGCTCGTACCTCAGCACGTATGGCAGTAATTGTTGGGCATTTAGACTCGTTGGCCCGGTGATTGCCCTTGCAGTTGATGATTGGATAACATCATGGACACACTGTTTGCCTATGCTGGGACATGATCCGCATGAGTGGGAGGTGGTGGTGTGAGAGTCTGCACATATATTGCAGATAGCTGATTGTATGCATCATAGGTAGGAATGGCCATATTGTTGGCAGTTAGTACATTGGTCGGTTGGTCGGGATGCCACATATCGGTCGTCTTTGCGGGTCCTGCCATCTACTTGTACTCCATGCTCTTGAATAAGTTTTGCTTCATGTTCAGTACGGACTGCGATAACCATGGTGGTTGCCTTTGTGTGTGGTCGTGTTTCTGGCTTCGTAAGAGATCGCGGTAGAGTGGTAAGCTTGATATGATTATTGTTCATCTCAATATCTTCTTTCAATAATTTCATTCCTGTTTCACATTCAGGAAACATTGTAATGTCAATGGAGTGAACCATCATTCGGATCCAAGTTTCTTGCTTTTTGAGATTTTGTGCAGTTGTGTCAACTGAACGCACTGTTTGTTCAATAGCAGCCTTGTGGGCCAGTACCAATTCCACAGGGCAGGAGTCTGCTGTCAGGAGGACGAGATTGTGCTTATAGTTGGCAGACACATGTCCAATATTGGCCAAAGGGTCTGAATGGCAGCGTCGGAGGGTGGCATTGATGGCGATCTTCAGTTTTGTATAATCGGCAGTTACAGGTTGATCACTGTGTCGGGCAATCACAAGTGTGGGTTGTTTTTTGGTGAGAGGACGGGAATTCAGAGTACGCCCATTCTTATCTTTTGGTGGCTCATTCTTTGCGCATGCAGATGCAATTGCTGACCAGAGTGTGGGTTTGGGGGAAGTCCCTTCTGGGACGGCTGGAGTTAGTTGGTCTGGTGGTGCTGGTGGTGCATCTTTCTTTGAAGCTTTGATTTAAACAAGGTATTCAACTCGTTGTCCAAGGGTGGCAATGGTATTGAGGGCAATTTGGTGTTTGGTTACCATTGTGGCTAAACGGGTTGCCAGTTTTCGGTTTTGGGTGGTGAGACGTTTGTTGATTTTGAGAATATCCTTGTGTTGTGGTTCAAGGATGGCTTTGAATACCTGATGAATCCTATCTTCATCATCGTCATTTGGATTCAGCAGGTTGGTGGATGGGTCCTGAAAGTCTTCATCTTCAGAATCGTCATCATCGTCAGAACATTCGTCATTGGCCTCGGTATCCTCTGGGGCATCTTCAAGTTCTAGATCTGCATCATCAGGGTTTCTGAGATGGCCTTGGTTGGTTGGTTGTTGAGGTGGGGAAGATGGTTGTAGTTGTTCAGAGGGTGTCCTGGGATGGACATTGCCAATGGCCATGCGGGTGCTTGAACGTGTACGAGGGGCATTCAGTGGTGGGTATGGTGAGATAGCCGGCAGTCGGCGAGAACTTCCTTGCTTGCCTTTCCTTCCTCATTTGGATATGTGGCCCGTAAGGGTAGTATGTGATACAGCTGGGGCATCAATTGCGGAAAGAGGGTCTGAACTGGGGTTTGGGTAAAGGTGCATTCCATAAGTACTGGAAGTGCCAGGTGGAGGAGGTGGTGGTATACGGGCAGACATTTAGGACTTGTAAGGGTTTGCTGGGTACTAAATATGTTAAAGATATAAAAAATTTTCTGAGTATTTTTGAATGGTAATTAATCCGACGTTTCAATGTTGATATAAGTGGCCTCGGTACCACCTATTCCGTGAGGGGGTTAGAGCTTCACCTCTTTTGTCCTAGCAAGGTGTTGTAGCCTTGTACTTGAGCCTTTTACCTCCTCACAGCAGATACAGAGACACCCATAGTGACAAGAAGACCTCTATGAGGCCTGCTATGTGATGGGGCCGTAAAACCACTGCAAGAAAGGAAGTGCAACTTAACTCTGGAGGATCCACCCAAAGACTCAGGGGGTCAATGGCAGCAAAGTAGCCGGACGTTGTCACCTACACCCTGGTAGGTCTGCTGGGCCCCGGTGGCCAATATGTTTCAAAAGGAAGGGGTGGGAAACTGCGAAAATATGAAAATCAACCGTTGTGAAGTCAATTTTTGTCCGATTGAGTTGTGCTTTCGGCAGGGTAGACCTGTGTGTGTGCAAGCTGTCTTCTCAAGGGCGTTCAGAACGGATAAAAATTCGTGGAAAAACGATGGAATTCGAAATTGTGTTTTTGACTTCGAGGATTTTTGGCCCAGGCAGTGTGGGGCTTGTAGGCAGGTGTAGGTGGTTCGTTCTGAGGGCTTCTTGGGCCGCTAAATCGATTGCCGTTGTTCGTTTTTGATTTGGAGTTGATTCCACTGAGATAGAGGGGGGGTAGGAGCAAAAAAGCGACTTTTCGAAGATTTTGTGTAACTAATGCAAATGTTAAGCTTTTGGTCTGAAATTACAACCTGAGCCTCGTTTATATGTGCTTTCGATGCTCCCAAAGTTTGAAGTCGATTGGATAAGAATTGGTTGTGTAGATGATCGGTGGGGGCCCTTTTGCAGGGGGCTGCAGGGGGGGGAACAAGAGGGGTAAGAGGCCCAGTTTTCCACCCAGCAACAATAAAGGTCCTGAAAGAGAGATGCCCTATCGTAGGGGGGGTAATTGGGGGTTAGGAATCGATTGCAAGTGTCTGCTTGGCGATAGCTGTGCTGGTTGTTGACTAATTTTCGAAAAACGGTTTTGCTGGTGTGGTTGTCGCTTTAACATGTCTTATCCAAATTAGTGTAAGTGTCAAAGAGAGGCCTTGAATGATATCTTGCGTCCATCATCATCGCGGGTAGGTGTGCCAAATACATGAACCATCTTGTATGGCATTGCATGTCATGCATCATAACTGTCATGGTGATCTCACTTTGATAAGCCTTCGTTAGGGGATCTTTGATTGTGGTTGACTACTTTATTGACTGTATTTCTCCAGAATGCAACGGGTTCTTGAAAGTGGATGACTGTTGTGCGGTCTTCCTCTATGATAGGGAGGATCAAACACTCAGTGATACCATTGTGCGGTCTTCTTCTATGATAGGGAGGATCATACACTCAGTGATACCATTTCCTGGTTGAGCATATGGATGACATGGTTGTATGGAATGCCATGTACTGTGAGGACCCATCGCAATGTCTAGTTGTTATATTCCCTGTGGCCATTAGTTCATCAGAATTGCTTCATGTTGTAGGCCATGGTATTAACATGGGCCTGGAATTACTACTAAACATGCTGAACAAGTCTCTGAATTCTGTTTTTGACGCACACATATGGAGGTATGGCACGTACAAACGTGAAACAATAATATATTATATTTATCCAGTCTGCACAATGCAATATAGAAAGGACCACAGACATCGGAGTGATAAAGCTCACACGTCTTCATCGCGTGCCGGGTGTTGACTTTGACAAACTTTGACCTATGTTAAGCTAGGAAGCATGTTGTGAACTTAGATTCGTAATGACTGAATCTATTGATTATTGATTTAATTGCTGTTGCAGGCACGAGCGCGAGGTACTGGTACCATATCCTTGATTCGGCAATATTGAAAGTTTTCCAGATTGACCCGGAGGTGCACTTGGCCAGCATGGTGGAAGAAGCAACTTCTTGAGCAATTTCTCTCCTTCTCTCCCTCTTTCTCTTTTTCTTTGTGGTTGATATTGTATGTGGTGCTGCCGTGAGAGCACATGCTAGAAGTATAATATCAACACCTCCGACATAATTCCCAGTGATGATTGATGAGGATATGAATCGAAATATTGATATAAAGTATTTAAAGTGTCCAAAAGGGTCAATATACCCCGCAGTGTCGAATTGAGTAATTGAGAGGAGAAAGATTCGGAGTGCCGAAAGGTAGAGGGCATTGACTTGGGAGCCATGAACCGTAACTGCATCACAGTTGATTGCCGTGAATGAATTGTCATCTCCAAGTTTGATAAATATTTCAGAAGGAGATTTCATAAAACTGTGCGAGCAGGTGCAGTTATAATACATATGATGAGGGGCTCCAGTATATGATGACCCATATGATTCAACCTGAGGTGGTAATTGTGGTTGAGAGATCAGGTAGTCAAAGCAGATCAAAATCACCAGCTGTTGGAAGGGATGCTGCAGCTGTGGCTGTCTTGAATTTAGTACGCTGTTGTTGTGCACATTTGAACTGAAGGCAATCAGCCTTGAAGTAACCACAGAGTCCGAATTGATTACATGTTTGCTTATCCTCTCCATTCTTTCCGGAGTTGTCTTTTCTGCTTTGAACAAATTTTCACTGTTTGCATTTTTCTGTCATGTGACTGTATATTTTGCAGTTGGTGCACTTGAATTTGTGTCTGGGTGGTAAAGATATGAGTTTTCATGGTTTCTTTGGAAATTTGTTGGGTGCTACCAATCAATTTCTTCCAAAAAGCAATCTGTCTAGTAAACTTTATATTATATTTTCATCAGTTAAGGGCCAAAATGCTGCTAATTTTCCTAGAATCCATGTTTGTTCAACTTGGGTTGCAATATTGTCAAAAGAATTCTGAAGAGATTCCCATATTTCAACTGGATTGTCAATATCATCAATAATTGGAAAAGGGTCATGGGAACATCCAGTGTAGATAAGGACCAACACATAATTGGGTCTCTTATGCCAATTGTGTTGTTGAGAATGAAGAGCAACTCCTTGTCCAACCAGGAGTACTTCAATTCCGGTTCTGCTGTCGTCGACTGTCATCAAATTGCACATGGGCTGCATTTTCTGATGTCTTTTGAATAGTTTCTGAGGGCCAATTTCGCAGTTAACACTTGGTCTGTTGCATGTTCAGTCATCATTATGATGGCAGTGGAATAGAAAAAAACTGTGATGGTATTGAGTTTTAGATCTGTTAATGCAGGTGTTGCTGTGGCAACAAGGAGAAGCAGGGATGGTTATTGGAAGGTTAGAGTTGTGGAGTCTGTGTAGATATCAATTGATAGAGTAGTAGATGGTAGTATCTGCCAGGCTTAAAACCTGTTATACTTAGGAGATCTAGAGTTTTCTTGTCTTATTGTCTGAATACATGGAGAATGACTTCTCTTACATATTATGGTAAGTACGGTGTCATGACATCCAGCCAAGGCATGGACATACCCCACCATAAGCCCATCCTGAGATGGCAGTACCATCATGATACATAACACCAATGACCGCACTGTCATAACAGATGACGTTGACTCAGTAGTGTATTGCAATACAGTGGCTATGCAATGGCGAGTGACTAATCATATATGAATCTACATTGTGACTCATACCAATAGCAATTACACTCCAGTCCATTTGAGCAGCTTCGCTGGTCATCCAGGACCTCGCAGACCTTTTGGACAAAATCCTGTGCCAACACTATGTTTTATTTTGTAAGCTCAGGCGGATGTGGGTAATGGCAATAAGGAGGTACAACTTGGAAGCACGGAAAGCTTGGGTGCTGAGGCCTTGTGCCCTGCCGTGGAAGGAACTGTGGAAGTATCAAGGATTAGGATAATGCCATTGCCGCAAGCGGCCGAATGCAATATGATTACAAACACCCAACCAAGTGAACCATAGTAATATTCTGACAGTTCTATCCAGATGCAATTATGGGGCCGATCTGTACTACGTCCATTCTAACAGGCCTATAATCATCACAACAATACCAGATATTTCTCATCTGGCCCGGATATAGCTCATCCAGGCCAGCAATGGTACCATATTTCTGGACCCTTGTCAATACTACGGTCACCTGTCCCGGGCCCTGGTCCTGGGCCGCTGGGCCTGCGACGGATGAGACATTGAGATAGCTGCCTGGAATCAGACGCTTCTTCAGGGCCCCAAATGACTGTCGTCACCACGGACTGTGAAGATGCCTGATTGGGATCTCATACATATAGTATTTGGCATGAGATCAGCCAAGATTGGATATGAATAATTCCCGCAATATCTTGTCCAACCGGACTAAATATCTCGTGGGCTCGAGATATCACAGTGGTCTTGCTCGAGCTCTCGAGTACTCGTGGCTATATATAGGTATTTACAGGATATCAGTCCTCAGCTTCCGACTCATTCTCCTGAGCCCAATCCCCTTCATCCTCCCACTCTCCAGCTGCTGCTGCCTCCTCTTCTTGTACATTCCAAATCGATACCTCTCACTGCCCCATCCAACTTTTAACCATCAAGATAGCTCTTGCTGAACTATCAACAAAACAGTTTTGCTTTTTGGACAAAACATCACCTGCATGAGAAATGTGCTACTCTGCTGGTATACTACATGGGGGAATTGCAAGGTGATCTCTTGCCATTGTAGCCAGGTCTCTACGATACTTTCCGCTGCAGAGCTTCTACCAGATTTGTTCATCTACCTGCCATTGCTCTCAGGCTTCATCTAGCCAGGACTTTCTCTCAGTCTCAATATACCATTCTGGTTGAGGGTCTGATTCCGGTCCCAAATGTTCTTTGAATGGATTGTCTACAGCAGCAGTGGTAGGTGGAACTCACAAGGTTGGGTCTTCTTCATCGGGCAGAGCATAGTGAGTGTAGTATATTCGTTCAAAATGGGCCTTTGTCTTCCGCAGATATGATGCTAACCACCCGATCCGTTCAATACCTGGTGGCTTGCAGTGTGGAACCACTATCATTTGAACTACTTGTGCAGTCTGTTCTTCGGTTTTATTCCAATAATCATTGAGCGAAGACCATGCTGCATCGCATGTTTTGGAAAGTGCCTTAGCGGTACCATGGTTGCTTGCTTCTTCTTGTTCTGTAATCCGAACATGCTTCCCCAAAAGAATTCAATAATATGGCAACTGGAGATGGAGAGTTGGATATTGAGAGCTGCTGAGATGGTGTGTAGGCTTTACAAAAATTTCGAGGATTTTCTCCAGCAGTTCAAGTAGATTCTACTGTGGATAAGGAATCTGAAATTTGTCAATAGGACAGTCTCGAGAGAGGACAAATATCCATTCGAGTGCAGGACGTAAATAGAGACAGTGTTGTATCATAGTATGTATTGAATTCCACCTAATATTGAATATAAATAGTTTTTGGAATCAATGGAAATAGGAACTGCCAGTGATAGAATTTACCGCACACGCATATCCATTACTGGTTTGAGATATTTGAGCTCTACAACACCTGCCTCCTTCTCCAAAGCTTCAGCAAAATTGGTAGATACCTGCAATTTTGCTATAATACATTGTACTTTCTTTATAACTGCTTCCGGTGTTGCTTCATCCTGTCCAGCTGCAGCTGCACCAAGATCTGCATCATGTTCCTCTTCCGAAGCCTCTGCTTTGAGAGTCTCATGTAACTTTTACGCAGAAAGATCAATAATATGTGCTATACAACATATATGGTTATCTTTCTTCTTCCATCCAGGCAGCCGTTGCCCCAAAACTTGTCATAATGCAGGCATAACAGAAGCATCCTTACAGGTCACACAACCCAATGAACACAGACCATCAAGACTATACTCTTTGAGCGTAGAGATTGATACAGTCGAGAGGTTGTCTGCAGGATGTGAATCTTGCAGCCATACAAGGTCTAAAACGATATCATGCATTTGGAACCCCATATCCAACTAGTGACCAGTAATCCTAGGATATGGTGTGTGGTTACCAGCTGTCCTCCCATCAAGAGTAATGTATACTTGCCCACCACTTCTCAGTTGAGTAGAAACAGAGGCGTTCATTTGACAAAGAAGATGAAAATGTAGCTTATGAAGGTCTGGCATAAGAGTTCGATGAGGCAAAGATGGTGCACAGGTATTCCAATACTGCATAAGATCCCGTAAGATATTGGATTCCACAACTCACAAAGAGGTATTGGTGGAAATATGGGACCAGAGTAGCAAGTTACGGTATGTTGACTCGGTGAAGGTATTTTCAATTGCAGTCCACTGTGCTACTGTACCATCATCTGTCCAAGGTTTAATGAATGTACTAGTACGGGGTCGCTTATTGCCTCTATTTTGAGGACTCTGTCGCAGCTGAAGAGCATCAAGCATTGTCCTTTCTTCCTTGTCATCGGCTGGTACCTTCAGTGTGTGCTTCTCTTGGATGTGTCGGATGTACTGTGATGCTCCGGTATCTCCAGGCTTCTTGTCGTACCAAATCTTGCTGCAGTAACAACATCAAATGCGGTGCAGTTCAGGTCTTTGAGTAGTGATAGCAGGCTGCTGCTCTCAAATTACAATCTTCCGGTTGTATATACAGGCAATGAACTGCTTCGTCTCCTTTGCAGGGTCACTCAGTGTATGAGAGCCTGCAAGTTGTGCTATTTGTATATCTGTACTGTTTTTCATATCTCCAGAGAATGAGGGTATTACCCCATCTTCCAGCAAAACGAGCTCTGAACTTTGCCTCAATGGCTGCTGCACTCTTGGACTCAGACTGGACTGATAAAGGATTGGACATAGTGGTGGTGGACGTAGGTGGTGTTGAGAGCAGGGGTAGATTGCAACTTGTGAGTGTAAGCATAAGAGAGAGGGAGAGAGGGAGAAAAAGAAGGAGAGCGGAAATAACAAACTTTTTCTCGGTCGATACTCGATCATGAGCCCTCACTCACAGCACCTCGAGATATCCCGAGTCTAGCTCAAAAAAAGCCCGAGCTATCCCATCTCGTGGATACTCTGGGCTCGGCAGGCTCGGGATTTAGTCTCGAGACGGGGACTCGGGATATCTCGTCTCGTGCCGAACACTAAATACGTACTAGTTTCGAGCGCATAAGATGGGTACGCATACATACACAGACGAGACTATATATAGAGGGCCCTTCTACCGTCCTGAGAAGTACAATCCTTTAAGTATTTTCAACAAATCGTCTGAAATCTGGTTAATTTGATATTCCATGCATTTTTGGTTTTCTGTATGGGTTTTTCACAAGCATCCAAGGTTATTGAGCCCGCACATCAGCCACGTTCCACCTTTTCGAATGTTCCACCTCAACTACAACCGACCTACCCATCAACCACGCCCCAACATGTATTGGAGCGGTTTGTAAGTTCGTTGTCACGTGCCTTTTGGGTTAGGTTTGAGCGCGGAGCTGCTTGTACTTTAAGTTCTGCATACGTGTCATTTAGATTAAGTTCAGTCAAGGAAAACGAAGAGTCAGTTCAACAACATGCACATGCCTTGTAAAGGACACATACACCCTGCGCCAAACTGTTTGACTCTGTAACACCATTCCTTTCTCTCTTCTCTTATTGTATCTGCGATGGTCGTAGGCTAAAACAATCGTGCTTACAGCAGACAGCTGGGTTCATAGTCACCACAGGCAGGAATCACAGCGAGCACGCATACACACGCATACGTACGAGCCTGTCAGTGGAAATCTACGAAGTACTGCGAATGGTTGGTGGGGGGTGTTTCTAAACTCCGGTGCTGCATCCAGTGCGCTATAGGATACCTCAGATCGTTGAAGGCCATGGGTACGGTTTCTCAACATATACATTGCTGCTTCGGAGATGAAAGTGATGAGCTTGATTCCGAGCTGCTATATTATTAATATGCTACCCTCGTGCATAATCGCTTACTCCACGCGGCAAAAATTGCTTGATAATTGTAGGAGATACATAGTTACAGACTAAGTTACGTACTTGGGTATTGTCATTTGACACGCGAGAACGACAAGGCAGGGGCTTGTGCCTGCGTTAATGTTATTGCAGGCAGATACACAGTATCTACAATGAGAAGTTGACCAACTCAGAAGCGAGGGACACAGTTTTATTTGGTACGATGCAGACTGCAGATGGGTGATTTCCTACCTGTAATGCGGCTAACAATCATTAGCATTTCCGCTGGGTGAATTGCCTCCACGATTGGATCCCCAAGCGGTTGAGGGTGCCACATCAATCTCACCGAATTGGGAAAGAATCCTATATCGGCCACTGGCATATACACCTCTAACACCTGGCTGGCCAGGCTCTGCGCACGCACTCATGTTGTCCTTTGGCTGGTGCAAGCAGTGAGGTGGTGACATGTGTGATGTTATAGTGCACTGGCCAACTAGATAGCACGGTTTCTGGTTAATGTTAAGGAACAATCTTTATAGCCACAGCTCTATTCAATGTAATCTCTTTCTTTGCTTGCATGTAGCTTTGAAGCAGCCTATACTCGTTGGTTTCCAGGATAGTCACTATCAACTTTAGCATTTCCTGTAGGCTGTAATTGTTGACTAAAGATATAGCCCGAAAGGCCTACGAGTTTCTGGAAGGCTAGCGAAGCTGCAAGAATGGAATGGAGAATGATTGCTAAGTCGCCGAATAGACTCATACATGATGAGTCACTCGCCACCTGCATAGCTACTGGTGTTGCAATATGCTACTTGACCGACCTCATCTGTCATGACGGTGCGGCCATCTCTGGATGTGCTTATGGTGGTGTAGGACTTTATGACGTCCATGCCTCGGCCTGATGGCATGCCTGCTGGCCTCGGCCTGACATCATGACACCGTACTTACCATAGTATATAAGAGAAGTCATTCTCCACGTATATAGACAATAAGACAAGACAACTCTAGAACTCCTAAGTTTAACAACTGATGTTGAAATATTGAGGGAAGAACCGTGTGTATAGATTAAGATACTGAGTGTAAAGAGAGAGAGAAGAAGAAAGACTCGAGATATATAGTACAGGAGAGCAGTGTGCCTTATGCCCTACCATCAGCCAGCTTACAGTCAGCTCCATCATCGGTCAGATCTATTTATGCAACACTTCCCCCTCTTGCTGCGCTCCATAAAACCAAAGCAGCAAGAACATCAGAACCAAGAAAGCCGAATAAGAAATGCGCATCGATAAGAATGCCACGGACGAAGGACCCATATGGCCGGCCGATAGCCGTGGTGCAGCAAACTCCCAAGAAACCTGTACCATCCCCGGAAACTGAAACAAAGAGATAGTAATAAAAAGCAGGCGGTACCCAAAACATTTAGGCTCCGCGAATCGCAGTCAGGTCAAGCATGCTAGTACAGCCCCGCAGATCGCAGTCAGGCAAATAATGTTAGTATGGCCCCGCAGATCGCAGTCAGGCAACATTCAGAAAAGATCTCGGTCTCCAGGTGTTGCAAGATTGGCGCGAGCACGCTTTGAACCGTAAAGACGATGTTGTGATTCTGGTTTTAGATCTGGATGAAGTTCCCAGCAGTCATCTTGCTTGTGACCAGGCTTGTTGCAGTAATTGCAGACAGGGCGAGGTTTTTCGGATTGGAATTCGGGTCGAGATTTGGACCTTGAATGTTTTCGGTTCGAGTAGAGAGCTGATCCAATACTGGAGTCTCCAATTTCACTAGGCTTGCCAGCGGTACGGCGGCGGTCTTCGTCGCAGAGCTGACTGACCAATTGCTCCACATCGATTTCATCATCTTCAATATTCTGGCGGAAGGATTGGGTAGTTGAGACTGTAAAACTATCGTAGCCATCGCCTAGACCATTGAGGAGTACGGAAGCTTCAATTTCATTGCTGACAGTGGCACCAGAACTGCGAAGCTCCTGCACATGCAAGCGGAATGCATCGAGGTAGAGTTCCATTGCATTTCCTTCATCGCGTTTTCGATAGTCAGCAAGCTGTAAGGTGAAGAGCTTTTGCCAAAGATAGAAACGGGCAGAGAATCCTTTCCTTTCGTAGTAGGTTTGTAGCTTCCCCCAGAGCTCAACTGGGTTTCGAATATCACGGACTCGGCGTTCGACGCGTTCGTCAAGGAATAGGAATATCTCGGCTGTAGCTCGTTCAGCATCTTCATCCCACTTTATGGCAGCGGCCTCATTGTCATTTGCTGGGCCGGTGGCACTGTTGCGCGTTCGGCTGCTGCTGGCACTTCCGGTACCAGTAGTGGCTGTTGGGAGAGGAAGGCGCTGAGAAACAATTGACCAGAGGCCTGCTCGGATAAGCAGCATCTCCATTTTCGTCTTCCATGTTGCATAGTTGGCACCGATAAGTTTCGGCACGAGCTGGTTGTAAGACGACGACGATGAGGAGGATGATGACATCGTAGTGGCGGAGGACGACGAGAGCGAAGGGTTAGGGTTCGATGATATCGTGAGATTTCCGTGTAACAATAGAATCGAGTTTTTATAAAGAGAGAAAGGCGACCACCGGGCTCATAACCAGTTGAAATATTGAGGGGAGAACCGTGTGTATAGATTAAGATACTGAGTGTAAAGAGAGAGAGAAGAAGAAAGACTCGAGATATATAGTACAGGAGAGCAGTGTGCCTTATGCCCTACCATCAGCCAGCTTACAGTCAGCTCAATCATCGGTCAGATCTATTTATGCAACAACTGGCGATTTGCAATGTATGTCCTTCAGCCGAGGTTCAGGATTTTCACGGTTTTCCTTGAGTATATAAAGCTCTTGATTTTCTTTCTCTCGGATTTTGTACATTAGACAATTCAATCTCTCTTTTGATATACAATTGCTCTCAACAGTAGTATCACAAATCTATAAGTTTGAGGATTATTGAGATGCCTAGTTCGGAGGTGACTTTGGATGTCGGATAATTGTGGGATGTTGGGGTTACCTGAAAGACCCTCCCTTCTCCTGACGCGTTAACGCGCTCCAACAACGAAAATTTGGCCATTCTAATGACAACAATTCAATATAATCATCGACATCCACGTCCACGATCCCGTGAAAAGCTTGCACAACTGGAATCTGTAGCAGCATTCCTGTCATTTTGTTTCTTCTTTCTTCAAGTGTTCTTCAGTTGCCACCGAGGACTAACTACTTAACTCGATGTTTTCTGTCTTTGGATCTATTTTTCTCTCTCGCTGCTTAGAGTAGTTCCTTTCAATGCATGTGACTCGCTGTTTCGGCAAAGTCCAATGAGCCTCACCGCACACTCCCACTTTCAACTCTCCACCACCTCGGCATCGTCGGAGACCAACCAGAATCATGTTCCACCTTCAACCCCGCAGTGCATCGCCAGGTTATCCTTCACGGGAGCATTACTGTCGCTCTTGGTTCCGAGCTAGTGAGTTCCTCGCGTCTTCCCTCACTCCCCGCTCCTCTCTCCTAATTGACACAATCCATGACTGCATCTAACACCACAGATCATGCAGTCGCGTGTGTTTCAGATCGACTACTCCGTTGGCAACGACCAACCATGTTTTCGCCCGCCACTTCTCCGACAGGAAGTCCCCCTGCGATGTCGACTTTGAGAGCTGTATTGCAGGGGCACACGATCCGGATGTACTTAAGTCTCTACTTACGAACTTCGTTCGCGAGAATCGGAAGATCTTCGCCGTCATGGAATCTAGAGTCGCCAATTTGGAGTCCGATAACCACACCTTGAAGAACGACAACGCCACCTTGAAGAACGACAACGCCACCTTGAAGAAGGACAACATTTCTCAAGCAGCCGTGATCGCTTCATTACAATCCCAGATCAAGCAATAGGACTCCCTCATATTCAGCATGAAGAAGGACAACATTTCTCAAGCAGCTGTGATCGCTTCATTACAATCCCACAACAACCAACAGGACTCCCTCATATTCAGCATGAAGAAGGACAACATTTCTCAAGCAGCCGTGATCGCTTCATTACAATCCCACAACCAGCAACAGGACTCCCTCATATTCAGCATCTTCGATAGTACTCATAGCCCGATTCTACTCACGATATTATTCAAGCACGGCTATAAGATGCTCGTCCAAGCGCCTCATACGTCTCCCACTCCGATTCGTGCGGCGTATGTCCCCCAGTCGATCAACACCCAAGCAGATCTTGCGCGAGAGCGTAACCTGGTACAAATGGAGATCTTAGCTCGCAGGAAGCAATTCGGAAGCGCTAAATGAGATCTCGGATAAAATCCTCAAACTCAGCCATCATTTCAAGGTGGTGGGACAGCCGTGGGAGGGACCGATGGTCTGGTATGCTGCACAGGTAAGTTCCTTCCTCCAGATTTGAAATCGTCTTACCCTGCTAGTATATGAATATGATCCCGTACCGCAACTGTGCTGCTCATTCCACCAACGGTGACAGTGTGGTCCTCATGTACCACCTTAAGGATGTCAAGACCAAGGATTGGGTCAGGGGAGTGTTTCCAGTGATCTTCGGCAGGCCCATAGACGATTGGGACAATGCAACTGCCTCAGAAAAGGCAATTACTATTTGGAACTGTAAGTTTCCAAATGACTTGCAGTTGATGGATGGTGCTGAACGATGATAGCGAGCGACGATGAGTTGGCGAAGCTACCATTCACGCCGAACGAGGGTTACGAGTAGGAATCGAAGCCCCGGGGAGTAATTGGTTTGCTAACAATGTTGGCGGACATGTTGGGGAAGAAGATGGAAAGGCTGCTTCGTTATTAATACACTGTGGCCACAATTCGCGGCGGAGGGATTTCCTACATAGTCATGCGCCCGGTGATTTGCGAATGAATTGATTGCCCACCCGAAATTGATGACTTCTCGATTGGCTCGTGATGTCACTGGGGTAGCGTTCAAAAATCTTTCTTGCCCACTCGCCGTGTGCCGATTCTGAGGAAATGTCAATACAAGTTCCAACCCACCTCATCCCTTCATCACCTACGCAAATATGGAGACATCAGAAGTATTCGTGGAGCACTTTATACTGTAATAGAAAGGTGCTATTCCGCTCCATATATGGATGAGGCCCATCATCAATTTTACAAACTAACTCCAACACATAGCCATCAAAGTTCTATCGTATTTTTTGAGTAGGATTGCAATATGAACAGGACAACCGTGTGTTGTTGACAGAAGTTCGGCCGAAGGAGTTCCTGTGATTGCCGGAGGCGCTAACTATAGAGATCTGGTATCAATGGTGGAGTTATTTCGACCGAGTGGCTAGTTCCGGATGTGAGCTCAACGAAGCCTAGCTCTACAGCTCCACATGAGATAGCACTCGGGTCTCTGAGTTAGGTGTACTTTCTTTTAGTATATAAGCCAGCTCTTTTCTCTTCTCTTTGTACAGCAGACAATTCAGCTCATTCGTTCTTTCACTCTGATTTGCTCTCAACATGTGCATAGACTAGCTACAGAGAAGTGAGAAAGAGAAAGACTCAAGATGTATAGTATAAGAGAGTCGTGATAGTTGCGCTGCCTATTGCCGCCCTTGCCTCCGAACATGCAACAAGCAGTGTTACATTTTATGGTAGAATGACTTGATTGTCTAAATCTATGTCGAAGACTATCGTCTATATTGAGCCTGTTACACAGTCTACAACTCTTGTGATTGTGCACCTTTGCATATCAATGTATCCTCTTTCACATTTCATGCTCTCATACAAGTAATAATTATAGAAGATCTCATACATTAACCTGATGCATATATGCAACACTTCCCCCTCTTCCTACAGTTCCAAGGAAGACGAAATGATATCCTCTGGTGCCTTATTGAAACCCTCCTTCTCATAGTGGCTGTAGTAGGTAGGGAAAGAGTCCAACCGTAGCCTGATAAGGGATAGCCATCACAAAAGAAACAAAGAAGGAAATGAAGAACAAAACAAAGAAGCAACAAAATCTATAGTATCCATCTGGAAAAAACAAAGTAAAAGAGACTCGAATTTTATTTTAAATCCACTACCTCCAAATATATACTCATTTACAGAGATATAATGCGTCTGCAAAATGGTAACTCGTTACGCGTAACTAATGGTATGCCATATGTTCTAGTCCAGTCACGGAGGATGTCCTTCCGCGGAGAGACCGGTGCATTCACGGAGTCCCACCTTCAGTGACTGGACTGGTTCATTCGCGGAGTGTATCCCTGCGCCCCACCTCCGTGAATGGACTGGTCCATTCACCGAGGGTATACTCGGTGAATGCTCTGCACACATATATGCCCATGCATGTATACGCACTCAGCTGGCTATATGCAGCTGAATTTATTCAACGCAATTGCATTCAGTCCAGCGCAACTACGTATTAGATCATCGCCAAACCCCAACGTACTTTCAAAGTTCCTAAAAGCGCGACGTACTTTCCAGCTTTCGGCCGCTTTCAACGTACTTTCGCTGCGATTTTCCTTTCGCACCGTTTCACCTTTCTCAGCGTCTCTTTCGCTACGATTTTTTTTTCGTACCATTTCACCTTTCTCTTCGAGCCAACTTTCAGGATTTCCTGCTTTCAGGCAGACGAGACTTCTGTAGCAGTATAGTCAAGGTTGGTAAACTCAAGGTTTGGCTACTAGCCAAGACGCCGGAAGCTCAGGCCAGCATTCGAAGCCAGCAGTGAGCTTAACTCTAGGTGTGAGCTCTACTTAGAGTGCATTGGTGTTACTGACAGTCGCGGGGCCATCACAATCACCATCACCATAACCATCATCGAAATCATTCAGGCAGTCGATCTCAAAATACTCGCACTCGTGCATATACATGGAATCCATGGAAATCAAGCAGCAGATTCCGCTGGCAAATCTGACTCGGACATCTGCTCTTCCCATGAGTCCAAGTATCGCCATGAACCCAATAACCTCGATTGGAATCCTCAGTGTTGAGAGGAATCGAGTACACAGAGGGGTTGATTAACTATTGTACAAAAGTGATTGTCTTAAGAACTAACTACGGGAGAAATCTATGCTTTATATACTCAAGGAAAACCATAAAAATCCTGAACCTCGGTTGAAGAACCATCGTGAACATACTTTACAAATCAACCAGTTGTTACTTTGAGAGATGTACGAATAGATGCTTGATTGTGATGATATCTATGTCGAAATCTGTGGTCTATATATAGCCTGCCATACAGTCTAGAACTCTCATGATTATGCACTATTGCATATCCTCGTATCTTCATACACGTCTCAGGTTCTCATACAAGATCTCATACCCGACCTGATGCATATATGCAACACAAGTTGTTGCAGTGTTCTCAACCGTCCCGTCCGTCCGTCCTCACCTAGGACGGGGACGGGACGGCAAAACGCCGTCCGTCCTAGGGCAGGACGGAAACGGCGCCGTCTTTTTGGAGGAGGACGGTGACGGACGGTTAGGACGGCCGATGACGGCGTTTTCACCGTCCCCGGCCGTCAACTACCGACATCCATGGATGTTGATTTCTCAGTGTACATAAAACATAATCCCATCAAAACATCTATTGTAACCCTTGTCCTGTGCAATTAGGACTCGATTATCAATCATGATTGTAAATTATCTAAATATACTCATGTCGCCGAGTGCTAAGCTCGCCACTTGATGTGGCTTTAACGCTGCGCAGTCACTGTGCCACACCACATGGCGAGCTTAGCACTCGGTATTCTGTAACCGCCCAATGTCGGCCGGGGACGGTGGATGTCGGCCGGGGACGGCGAAAACGCCGTCATCGGCAGACAACGGCCGTCCAGCCGTCTTTCATATGCTAGGACGGGACAGACGGTCTTGGCGCCGTCCCGTCCGTCCTGGCAAGATCTCGGACGGCACTGCCGTCCCCGGCCGTCGGACGGGACGGTTGAGAACACTGAGTTGTTGAAATACTGATTGCTAGAGAAGCTTAATTGTTCTATCTAAGAGGCCATAAGGCCATATGTATATGGTACGAATATTTACGTACTTGCCATCAATGTATTGAGACGGCTGAGTACCGTCAGCCCATATGAGAGCCGGCCCGTACGAGAGCCAGCCCAGTAAGCCCGTATGAAGGCTGAGACCTATTTATGCAACACCAGTTGTTGCTTTATGTGTTCGAATAGATGCTTGATTGACTTATCTACGAGGCCAAAAGGCCATATATATATACAGTACTTCCATAGAGCAGGTGCGTACGCTCCATCTATCTATAGATACGGCTGAGCCTTGTCAGACCGTATCACCAGCCCGCTTCGTCAGCCCGTATTGTCAGCCCGTATCGTCGGCCCGTATCCATAAGCCTTACAAAGGCTGGCTATCTAAGTATATCCGTAGCAGGCCCTACGGAGGCTGATCTTCTAAGTATACATGCAACACCAGTGGCTATGCAAGTGGCGAGTGACTAATCATGTATGAGTCTACATCGTGACTCATACCATTAGCAATACACTCCAGTTGATTCTAGCAGCTTCGCTGGTCGTCTAGAAACTCGAAGGCCTTTCGGGCAAAATCCTGTGCCAACACTCAGCACCATGACTGTTGGCGATCGTGAGATTCTCAGCCTGAGGCTACAGAGTCGTACTTTCATACTTCTACAAATGATCCTAAACGGTATGGGTACCGTCGCGCTACACTCGGAGTTAGGAGTTGGCTAAATTTTGAGTCTAACTCTTAGTTTGTTCCACCACAATCATGACGTCGATTGACTTTTACACGAAAGCTTATCCCTGCGACCAACTTCGTGACCCGCATCAGCAGCCTGAGCCTGAGAATCTCACCATGCCCAACAACTATGGTGTTGAGGATTCTAATCAATGGTACTGGGTAAATGGCGATACTTAAACTCATGGGGAGAGCAGATCTCCCAGTCGGATACAAAATCTTGAGTTTATCGTGCCGAATAACCTTGAGTGTAGCGCTGCAGCCTCGTCTGCAAAAGAAACCATGAAAGTATATCTGCGCGAAAGGAAAAACCCAGCGAAAGCCGCCGGAAAGCCTGAAAGTTCGCCGCGCTTTCAAAGTTAGTCCCAGTCTGATACTCTCTGCATTTGCTTTGGTGCCGGTGAAAGCCTGAAAAAACCTGAAGCGACTCGTACGGTTTTGCTCAGAGCAAATACACAAGGAGAGGTAACAACGCAAACATACTGCACTTCAAGTTCTGTTGATGATGTCAACAAGAGCGCAGAGGAAAACGACGAAAGGGATTTGACAGAACTGGATATCGAGGAAGGAGAGGTTCTTGAGGAATACAAGGATGTGGACAAGGAGGAGGAGGAAGAGGAGGATGATGTAGAGGAAGAGGGCAACCAGGAAGAAGAGCTGGTTTCAAGAGGAAGAGGGCAACGAGGAAGAAGAGTGTAATTGTAGTTGCACCACGACGTTGAGTGTAATTAGCACTTTGTATGTATGCTCCGCGAATGAACCAGTCCAGTCACGGAGGTGGGGTGCAGGGGTACACTCCGCGAATGAACCAGTCCAGTCACTGAGAGTGGGACTCCGTGAATGGACCGGTCTCTCCGCGGAGGGACATCCTCCGTGACTGGACTAGAATAAGAACTACCAGTAGCAGCTCGAGGGAACCACTGAAGCGATCACCGACGACACTCTGAAAACACGTATCTATGCCACTCTAATACCCTACTTTCGCTCATCCATTCGCATCATGCAATGTCAAAACCCTGCACCGACTGCTAATGAAATTATAGATGCCATCAGAGAAGAGGTAGAAATGCTGGAAGAGACTAAGGAGATCGGGGATGCATCAGTCGGATGCGCTCTTTACTTCAAAGGTTACGGCAGCAAAAACAACAAACAGTACAAGTGCAATCTTTGCCGAATAAACAATCACACCACCCAAAGCTGTGGCATCCTAAAACCAATCAAAAGCGGGAATAGAAGCAGTACGGGTTAAAACAAAACGAAGAACGAGAAGGAGGATCGCAAGTGCTACCATGGTGGGATCCAAGGCCACTTAAAGTCCGACGGCCGCCACTACAAACACACTCAACAAGAACGAAATAAAGTCAAAAAGAAGTACAACAAGGATAACAAGGTTAAGAAGGACTCAGCAAACATTGAAACAGCTACACTCGCACACGGGATCACTGGCGGCGATCGAAATCTACTTTGACTAGCCGAAGAACCCACCCACCCTGCACTCATTATGTCTACAGCATCTGCAACATGGATTGTCGACTCGGGAGCATCGCACCATATGTGCAATGATAGGAGCTGTTTCATCGCATTTAAAAGACTACCATCTCCCACATAAGTTATATCAAACGTGTAGATGAATCAACATCAGCAAAAACTCTTTTTCCTTTTTGAGGTTTCTGGGGTTTCTGCCAAGTTTCCGAGGTTTCTGAAATTGACTGGTACTGTATTTGCTGAAATTACGATTGGGACGCATATTAACAGTGTTGAGATGATCGATTGGCTCTCTTGATTGGTGAAGTCTCCATACCAGCCAGTGCACAATTTGTCCCTGCTGATTTTGCACTTAGAAAATCCCCTCACTATCTGTGAACCCCTTTATTTGTACTATCGTCACCATCACCATCACCAGCACAACCTAGTACTTCACTTGTTGCACCAAATCTTATCACCATTCTCATTCTCCAGTGCTGACCCCCTTCAAACTTTTGCAGATCAACTCCGATTGACTCACGGCTATGCTCAATCGATTCGTCTCGTCAATTACATCAAGACAGTAGAAGCACAGTGCAAGCACGCTCGGGTACATCCATTATTGGCTCTCGATTGGCTGCTCTACTCCTCCTCCTCCTCCAGTGCTGACCCCCTTCGAAGTTTTGCAGATCAACTCCGATTGACTCGTGGGTATTCTCAATCAATTTGTCTCGTCGAGTACATCAAGACGGTGCAAGAATGCTGGGGTACGTCTATTATTCGCTTTCAATCGGCTGCTCTACTCCTCCCCTCCTCCTCCTCCTCCAGTGCTGACCCCCATCGAACGTTTGCAGATCAACTCCTATCGACTCGTGGGTATGCGCAATGGATTCGTCTCGTCGAGTATATCATAACCGTACAAGAACACTAGGGTACGTTCAATATTTGCTTTCAACCAGCTACTCTACTCCTCCTCCTCCTCCTCCTCCTCCTCCTTCAGTGCTGACCCCCTTTAAACTTTTGCAGATCAACTCCAATTGACTGGTGGATATGCTCATTCAATTCGTCTCATCGAGTACATCATGCCGGTGCAAGCTCGCTTGGGTACATTCCTTCTTGGCTCTCGACCAGCTGCTCTCCTCCACTTCCTGCTCCTCCTCCAGCACTGACCCACTTCGAGCTTTTGTAGATCAACTCCGATTGACTTGTGTGTTGACTAAAGATTTGGCCCGAAAGGCCTACGAGTTTCTAGAAGGCCAGCGAAGCTGCTGGAATGCACTAGAGAGTGATTGCTAATGATTGCTAAGTCGCCGAGTAGACTCATACATGATGAGTCACTCGCCACCTGCATAGCCACTGATGTTAAACTTAGGAGTTCTAGAGTTGTCTTGTCTTATTGTCTATATACGTGGAGAATGACTTCTCTTATATAGTATGGTAAGTACGGTGTCATGATGTCAGGCCGAGGCCTGCAGGCATGCCATCAGGCCGAAGCATGGACGTCATGAAGTCCTACGCCACCATAAGCCCATCCAAAGATGGCCGCACCGTCATGATAGATGACGTCCACAACCGCACCGTCATGACAGATGACGTCGGTCAAGTAGCATATTGCAACACTTCCCCCTCTTGCTACAGTCTATGAAGCAAGAACAAAAAACAAAATAATGAATACAAGTGAATGTGCAAGCATACATGCGCTGCAAGTGATTCCCATAGTAGCCTCCTTAAAACCCTGCGAAATGTTCAGGGAAAGAGTACTACCGTAGCCTGAGGATGGCCATCCATAAAGATGCAAAGAAATCCATCGCTTCCAACCTTAAAATGACCTCAAATCGGCCTCCTTCATTTCCTCCGAGTCATAATGACATAATCCTATTGCATTGTTGAACTTTTGATGCTTCACTTTTGATCGTCTTGGTGATTCTAGTGGTGACATGAGTGATATTGTTTCGGCTTCGAGGGATATGCTTCTAAGTTTCAAGTGCTGCATATATTAGTGAACCGCCGACTGCTTGGCAGTTTTTGACGGTTTCGTTTCTTCCCCGATCCTCGACCAAATTCAGAATCGTGTTAAGATTCATGGGAGTCGTTGCATTGTAAGAATGCTTCATGCCGAATCTTCTCTGAATAGCATTGATAAAGGCCTTCTGGCCGAGGCTCGTGCCACTGCCATCATCGTTGCGGTGTCTTCCTATTCTGAACAATTGGCCAGCTGGGCCATGGTTCGTGATCTTGTACTATTCCAAGAGCTTCGCCTTCACCTCGATTACGGTTTCGTAATAACCGTCGCGGAAGATGTTGATATCTTTGTGCCATCGTGGCGGCACTTGTTTCAGGCCATAAGGGCATTCTTGAGTCTTAAGTCTGGTGATCATGGCTGCGTAGATGCCTTCCGGCATTGCCATAATGATGTCTTCGTCATTGTTTTTAGACTATATCCAAGTGATTGATATTTCATCCACATCACTCAACTTGAGAGATGAGATATCGAGAGGTAGTTAGCTTGTCAATAGGAGCATAAGTCTTACCGAAATCAATTCATTCGTAGCCTTTGATAACTAGGCGTATCGCAGCGATCCATCCGGATTGTGCTTTTTATCTTGTAGACTCACTTGGAGCTAATCGGTTTGTTGAGAAGGATGGGTGTACACTCCTCCTCCAGCGCTCTCGTTGTGCAAATGTCATAGCTTCCGCATATGATTGCTGTAGATGTAAGTGCTGATGCGGTCGACGCTTTCAGAGGCTTCGGCCGTGTGTTGGATTCTCGTGACTCGACTCATGGCCGATTGTAGCTGGGTCTGGGTTGACTTCTTGATCATGACCGCTGCTTTGCGGTCGTTGTCTGTGAATCTCGATGGAGATGTTGATTCTGTGTTACTCCTTGTCTGTGATTTGCGAGTAGTGAGAGTGTCTACATCCTTGTTAGGAGATTGCTATGTAGGTGATCTTGAACCTGTTCGTGTAAGGAGTCTGTAATGCTGATGAATATCGCTTCTGTCTTGACGTCTTGGTCATAACCGCTGCTTAGCGGTGGAGTGTTCTCAGAACCTGTGCTTGCAGGGAGACTTCGATACTGTGGAGCATCGGTTCTGTATTTACTATTTATGGACGGTGGCTGCCGTCTGGCTTGATTTCTTGATTGCTGCCGAACGCTGGGCAGTCTGATCCTTTCTGCGAAGGCGCCGGCTGTGGGCGATGTTTTCTGCGTCTGCTGCCGAACGCTGGGCAGTCTGATCCTCACGGCGGAGGCGCCGTCTGTGGGCGATGTTTTCTGCTTCTGCTGCCGAACGCTGGGCAGTCTGATCCTCACGGCGGAGGCGCCGTCTGTGGGCGATGTTTTCTGCTTCCTCGTCAGGAGCACGACTTGTATTTGATCTCGAACCTGAGTTTGCAGGGAGCCATCGATGCTGAAGAGCATCGGAAATCTCATCAGTACAGCCATGAGCACCACTTCCGTGGCCTTCACCTGTTCCACTGGTATTATCTGCGATACGGCCATGGAGGAAGGTATCTCCACCCGCTTCGACATTCTCTGTTGGCTATGCTTGCAGGGAGCCTTCGACGCTGAAGAGCGTCGGATATCTCATCAGTACGGCCATGAGCACCACTGTCGTGGCCTTCACCCGTTCCACTGGTATTATCTGCGATACGGCCATGGAAGAAGCCATCTCCATTGTCCAATTCTTTGACATATTCCGTTCTTGAGGGAGCTCAAAGGTGTCATTTTCGTTTCCTCGTAGGCATGAAACGTGCGCGTTGCGATCCTCGTCAAAGATGACTTCCGACTGTGCTTTGACTGCCTTGAATTCAGGATCCCAGATAGTAGTCGAATTATGCGTGCAGCAGACCAATATATAGGGCTTGGATTTCGGATTGAATTTGCCTCGGCACTGTGATTCAGGAATGAGTCTGCTGACGTAGCATCCGAATCGTCTTAAGTGTTGTAGAGGCGCCTGGTATGATATCTTGTTTCCGTAATCATCGTCGGTAGGCTTTGCCAAATGCATGCAGCATCTCGTATGGCGTTTCGTATGGTGCTTTGTAGCCACCGCAGTTATTGCGGTGTGTGGACTGATTCTCCCTTGATTCTGATATTGTAAGAGACACCGAGTGGGCTTGGTGTGTGCGAGTGACGCAGTCGCCGCAGCTGCGGTGGTAGGTGTGCTTGGAGGAACGGCAGTGATAAATGCCCTGGCTTGGAGCGGGCTTCGTGAGCTAGATGTCGTGGAATGTGCACTTGCGTGTGTGCTTTCTCTCATCCTCATTCTCTTTTCTCTCATTCTCTTTTCTCTCTTTCTCTTTTCTCTCATTCTCTTTTCTCTCATTCTCTTTTCTCTCATTCTCTTTTCTCTCTTTCTCATTTTCTTTCTTTGGAGTCGATGACTATGTCGATAATGTAAGTGCCACTGACATAAGTGTTCCTTCGGGAGTGGTGATAACTCATAGTGATTACAGTGGCGAAATAGAGCATTTTTACCGCTTCTCAAATGTGGTCATGTATCCGACCGAATCTGTTTGGTTTTGAGAGGAGAGATCGTCGAATCGTAGGTGTTACCCAATGTGTATAGGGCATCGACTTGGTAGCTGTGTGGGATTTCGACTGTGATAGTTTGCGGTTGCTGTGTTATTGTATTTCCGAATTCGATGAGCATGTGAGATCGTAGTTTCTTGAAGTTGAAGCAGTGGCTGCGATGCAGGCGGTGGTAGTTATACGATCGACTTTTCAAAGATTGCGATCACCGGCTGGCTTTCTTAACTTTAGTACGCTGTTCTTGAACTCGTTTGTAGTGAATGCGATTAGCTTTGAAGTGACCAGGGAGTCCGCATTGGTAACATGTTCGTTTGACATTTCCTCCCTTTCTGGGGTTATCGTTTTGCACTTCTGGAGGTGCTGGTTTCGCTCTGGTCTGGGCACACTTCGTCTTTTGGCATTCTTCGGTTGTATGACTATCTAATTTGCAATGAGTGCACCGTTGTTTCGTATGTCGTCCATTTCCTCGTCCGTTTCTTTGTCCATATCCGCCACGGCAATGGCAATGGCAGTGACTGCTGTTTCCGACTCGTGTGTAGAGTGCCAATCCGATAGATGCATATCCGGTTTCTTTGGTAGGTGTCGCAGACTTCGGGTCCTCTTTCTGAAGGTCGATGATTGTATCGGTTTTAGTAGACATGGTGATAATTGAGATAACGTTGGTGACGGCGTTGAGTTTCAGTGTGAGGGTTAGGGTTGAGGAGGCTCTCGTAGATCGTGATATAAATAGAGTAGAGTAGAGTTTCGATGATAGCGACCGCCGGGCTCATAACCTGTTAAACTTAGGAGTTCTAGAGTTGTCTTGTCTTATTGTCTATATACGTGGAGAATGACTTCTCTTATATAGTATGGTAAGTACGGTGTCATGATGTCAGGCCGAGGCCTGCAGGCATGCCATCAGGCCGAGGCATGGACGTCATGAAGTCCTACGCCACCATAAGCCCATCCAAAGATGGCCGCACCGTCATGATAGATGACGTCCACAACCGCACCGTCATGACAGATGACGTCGGTCAAGTAGCATATTGCAACAACTGACGATTTGTAATGAATGTTCGCGATGGTTTCTCCGCGGAACCTCAGTTTTTCTTGTGTATATAAAGCATAGATTTCTCCTGTAGTTAGAGAGAATAGACAGACAGAATAGATCTTCTCCTCCTACCCTCAAGATCGTCTCAACATTGTGGGTATGCTCAATCGATTCATCTCGTCGAGTACATCAGGACCGGGCAAGCATGCTGGGGTACGTCTATTATTCGCTTTCAATCGGCTGCTCTACTCCTCCTCCTGCTCCTCCTCCTCCTCCTCCAGTGCTGACCCCTTCGAACTTTTGCAGATCAACTCCGATTGACTCGTGGGCATGCTCAATCGATTCATCTCGCCGAGTACATCAATACCGTGCAAGCATGCTGCGGTACGTCTATTATTCGCTTTCAATCGGCTGCTCTATTCCTCCTGTTCCTCCTCCTCCAGTGCTGACCCCCATCGAACTTTTGCAAATCGACTCCGATTGAGTCGTGGGTATGCTCAATCGATTTATCTCGCCGAGTACACTTGGGTCCGTCTCTTATTGGCTCTCAACTGGCTGATCTACTCCTCCTTCTCCTCCTCCTCCTGCTCCACCTGCTCCACCTGCTCTTGCTGCTCTTCGTGCTCCACTTGCTCCTCCTGTTCCTTCTCATTTCCTACATTTCCAGTTTAACTGTAATCATGTGATAGTCCGGGCGGGTTTAACCCGCCCAGGCTGGTGTGGTAGAAAGAAAATAAAAATTGGAGACTAGTTGTTAGTGTCGGAGGCTAGATTTTAGTTTAATGAGAATACGTATACAAGCGTGCTTTGGTTCGGAAATTGCAATTGTGACCTCAACCAAGTGGAACAAGGGGTAAAATGAGTAATTTCCGCTTTGCTTAGCGGGGTTCACGAAGCATTCATGAATGCTTCCGGAACGTCTCATCACATCTTCGCGACGATGCAACTCGAAGGCCCATTCTCACCAACGTCCACATTGTGTTTCGGCTTTCATGGGCGCAGAACGTTGAATAACCTTAATCAACAAAAATCTGTTTTTGCTAATGAATGGTAATCACCACCCATCATGGAATGGCTAATATAACACAGAACTTGCAATTGGATACACTATATGTTTCAACTTTTCGAGTTTCACTACTGTTGATTAATCAGCAGGATACTGCTGGCCACGCTACAACCTTTCGCTGCGGGAGAAGCACAATTATCTCGGAGTTACCATCACAACTAAGCACTACAATTACCGCCTCACGAATTGGTGATCTGTATGTTTAATCCCTGCAACGAGTGCACTTACATCTACCATATCTACCGAAGCCCATGCAGCCTCTTGTTGGAACATGTCAATCCACACTCATCAAGGGCCGGTGGCGCAATGGTAGCGCATCCTTCTAGTATAGGAAAGGTTCTAGGTTCGACTCCTAGCTAGTCCATTCTTTTCTTGGTTTCAACAAGTTATGAGCCCGGCGCTTCTTTAAATCGAATCGTCATCTATTAGTTGTATAGAGTTTGAATCATTTCGGAACCAGCGCCCTAAACCTACGGAAGCCTTGAGTATTGACCTCGAGCACCACCTCTGGGTTGACTCCGTGTCTCCGGCCTCCTTGGGTTGACTCCGTGTCCCCATCCGCCTCTGGGTTGACTCCGTTGTGTCGAGTGATATCAGGTGGTCACTTTAAAGCTAAGGCTCAGTGGGTGTGCTTGCGATTGGACGTAGCGCAGTTTCGAAGCTCTGGTCATACCTTTGTTCTCGCTTTTCGTTCGATAGACAATCATCATCACTTCGCATCATCGAAAAGAGCCTCCGTTTTCCTCTCTAAAGAACGACGTCCCGACAAACCGTGTCCCCATCCGCCTCTGGGTTGACTCCGTGTCCCCATCTTCCTCCTTGGGTTGACTCCGTGTCTCCTATCGTCTTTGCATCGACTTTTAAATCCACCACGACCATGACGACAATAGCCACCATACTCAATGAACGAAATTACCATCAATGGGCTCTCGGAATGGAGAGCATACTCTTCCGGCAAGGTTTTTGGAAATATGTCACCGGGGAGATGCGTGTCCCAAGGCCACCGATTGTGCCATTGACATCCAGTCAAGCCTCAACTACTCCGAAAGTTGCCCAAGACCCCTGAGACCCCGACTACAATTTAGAGCCTGAATCGGACGACGCGTCATATCTTGCGCGGTTCGAAAACTTTCTTAGAGACTGGGACAGGTGGCAAATGAATAACGACAAAGCCTCTGGCCTGATCACCGAATTTATGGAACCAACCATAAAGATGCGATACAGAGAATACAAAGAACCGAAAGCACTCTGGGAAGAGATTAAGGCTGATTTTGAGAAAGTGATGAAGGTTGATGGTCTGTACGAGCTAGAGAAACTGGCATCATGCAAACTCGAAGATTATTCGTCCGTCAGAGTGGATTTCAACTCATGATGCTATTATTAGAGACTTGACCATCTGTGATATCAAAGTCGAGGAGAAAATGAGGAAATTCTACATTCTATCGAACTTTCTGAAATCTGACGATTGGAGGAGCTTCAAGACTTCACTGCAGCTCAATAGGAATACAGACACTGCTGCGGACATTATCACACACTTGGAAACGTTTAAAGTCCCCCTACGCCGCAATAAAGGAATCGACCCCGACTCCGCCTTATTCGTATCGAACAAACACAAGAAGAAGGGCCTTGTGTGTTATGGATGCGGAGAGAAGGGGCATAAAAAGACGGACTGTTCAAATCGTGATAAATGGGCCTCATATGCGGACGAGAAGTCGATGAGCGAGGCCACTGGATCGAAAACGCAAGGCTGCGGTCAGCGCACCTGCACCTCAACCCAGTGTTCGAAACGGGCCCGGCCAGCCCGAGGGCTTTCAGGCGGGCTTTGAGGCAGCCGGGCCGGGCCGGTAATCTCAAAGCCCACGAGGCCTCGGGCATTTTAATTAAAAGCCCGCAGGCCCGTATGGGCTTTCTTCAGAATAGGTGTCAGACAAAGCTATTTTGAGCTGAATGGGTGTTGCGGAGCGATTACAAGTGGTGGAGGCGAAAGGAGTAGTCGTATTACTATACGGCCTACAGCATCTATCATGGCAGTGGAGCTGCCAGCGTCTTCGCCATCAAGTGCGTCTCTCCCTCTATTGAAATAGAAGCAGGCACGGCAGAACAGTGTCAGCAAAAATACTGATCAGCTCCATGTTGAGGGTAGTTGTCTGACGTCACTCGGAGTTTAGCACGCCATGGCGCAGGCTCCGAGCACTTCCGGGCTGAGCATCTCCGCGCCGAACACTTCCGGTCCTTGGCCCGGGTATGATACTCGGCATCTGGTGATGCCTTCTCATTTCTCTATATAAGTAGATCGCTTTTTCTCTTTTTTAGATCTTTAGACTGTGTACAATAGACCATCACTTTACACTGCTCTCAACACTCCACCTGTTTCAAGACTCACCAGCTGAATGTATGAAGCCTTGGGAAAAAGCGGGCATTTTGGAGTCAAATGAGGTCAGGAAGTTGGAGGCGATCAGGCATCTCAACGGTCCAGGGCGGACTACAGTCTTTCGGGGCCCGGCCTCGCCGTCCCGTCCCGGGCATGATTTCAATGCCCTGGTCCGTCCGGGGCTGAGATCTACTGGACTAGGGCCCCTACAGGTACCTACAGGGGACAGATGGCTTCCGATCCTGGTTGTGGTACTAGAAATGGGCTTATATCCAGCTGTATTTCCGACGGTTTTGTCATAGTTTGCCTAAATATTTGTACCCAATTGGGGGAGAAGAGGTGAATAATGGCATGGATTACTCACTCTGGAAGTCTAGTCTATGATGATCTGATTTCCGCTTCTCAAACTGAAGTTTTATGACTGTTTGTACCCTTGCTGCAAGACTGCAGGGCCCTGTAGTCCGTCCCGTCCGGACAGATTTTGCCCTGGTCTCAAACGGTCCAAAATTTGTTGCCCCGAAATTTATAGTCCCGGACGGGACGGACTATTGAGATGCCTGGAGGCGATGCTTCCGGCATTGGAAAGACGGCCGGAGATGATGTAAAATGTTCTAGTCCATTCACGGAGGCGGTTCCTCCGCGGAGTACCTAGTCAGTTCACGGAGGCCCACCTTCCGTGAATGAACCGTCCGTTCACGGAGTCTGTACCCCACCTCCGTGAACTGACTAGTTCATTCACGGAGTCCATCAAATTTTTCAAATACTCTGCTCTGCACGCTTGTATGTGCACGCACTAGCATGTACGTACACTCAGCTGGCAAGGAGACAGACGTTGGAAGAGTTTCAGGGACGTCGGGAGGGGATGAGGAAGGGTAGAGGAGGGTGGAAGAATGTAATTACTTTGCGTCGGCGGAAGAGGGAAAGGAGATCAGGAGGATACGACTTGAATCCAAATAGGGTTGAGGGGACACCCAAGGCTCACACTGGAGATGTATTGGGGAAAAGGACTTAGATTATGCCATGGCCGCAAGTGGCCAAATGCAATATGATTAAAACAAAACAAAAACACTCAGCTGGCTCTATCCAGCTGAATTCAATCAGTGCAACCGCTTACATTCAGCGCAGCGCAATTGAGTACATTCAAGGTGTAAAGGCAACTGCGCTACTGTTCATTGCAAGTGTTTCAATGCAAAAGCCGAGCGCACGCTTCATTGCCATTACCGAGATGGTGGTGCGCAGTGCATAAATACTGGAGCTTCTGCTGCCCCATCAGGTACTTTCAATCTCGAACAAAATACAAGATCAGCTCCACCGGAGCCAACTCCCAATCAAAAACGCCGTCGAGCGAATACACAAGGAGATGCTTGCGCGCATACTGATCCCACATCTGCGGAGGATACTGCCAATGATAGCAGTGAATTGGCAGAACTGGATATTGAGGATGAGGGGGTTCAGGAGGAGGAAGAGGTCACTGGGCAGGAAGAGGAAGAGGAAGAAGAGGAGGGCAATGAGGAGAGAAATGAGGAAGATGAGCCGGTTTCAAATGATGACATGGAGCAGAGTGTAATTGTAGTTGCGTCAGGATGTCCAAGATGCATCCGATTGTAGGGATCATAATGATGTATAGAGTATATTGTTCAGCTTGGCTGAGGGCTGGTGGAAGCGAATTGGTGGGCGGGGCCTGACGGATGGCTGGCGGCAGCCGAAGATAAACCCTGAGTTTGAGTTTGACCTAGAGGCTAGAGCCCGAGCTTGAGTTTGAGCTTAAGTTTGAGTTTGGGTTGGAGACAGAGGGTGAGGAAGTCAGGAGCGAGGAGAGGAGTACATAGGAGAGGTGGAGGGGCAGAGGTTGGGCCCGCAGCACCTTCAGCATCAACCCACCCACCCGCACCATACATATACTGCGTTTTTTTAAGTTCTGTGTTTTCGACTCTACACCCAGTAAAGGGCGTTGGGCATAGAATGGGAGAGTCCAGGCAGAGTGGCGGCCACAGCGATGGCCTCCACTCCTCCGAGGCGGCAACCTTGTTTATGATTAGTTTACTATTTCGTTTCGGTTTTTCCTTTCTGTGTCCATTTTTGTTCTACAATTGTTTGTATATGACTGTAAATGTAAAAGCGCATGTCGGAGGGAAGAGGGAGCCCACTAGTTATAATTTTTCGTTGACTCCGCGAACGAACTAGTCAGTTCACGAAGGTGGGGTACGGACTCCGTGAACGGACGGTTCGTTCACGGAAGGTGGGCCTCCGTGAACTGACTAGGTACTCCGCAGAGTAACCGCCTCCGTGAATGGACTAGAACATCATGCACGGAAGATGTTCTAGTCTGTTCACCGAGAATGTCAGTCCGCGGAGTGACTAGTCAGTTGACGGAGTCCCACCTTCCGTGAACTAACCAGTGCTAATTATGCTCAACCAAAATTCACAGTTACTCCGATCGCAAAGTTATGTATATATGAAATACTAGCTATGGGGGGCAGCTTTGCCGCCCTTAGTTGCTTACATTCGTGTCTTTCCTGGACGCAAGGAACCTAATTGGTTGAACCGATAGCCGTCATACTGTGGTGCCTACAGACGCAGCATTTGCTTCGAGACACAGCACACTGTATGGTTGCAGCCTTAATTCACGGTCACAGCTTTGATTCAAAAATTTATTGCTAACTATATACACAAAGCATGGTAGATCTTGGATGCACTTGGTGTTGCATTAATGGCTGCCTCACGGTTGCTTGCACGCGATAGAGCCGGGCTGGCTCTCGGCTAGCTGGAGATGATCGAGCTGGTCTGGCTCTTAGCTGGCTGGACACGATCGAGCCGAGCTGGCACTTGGCTGGCTGGAGATAATCATCTCGGTTGGCTGGACGCGATCAATACGGGCTGGTTCTCGGCTGACTGGAGATGATCGACCTGGACATATCTCTCGGGCGATTGAGCCGACCTAGACTAAAGCATTAGTATTTCGATCAGGTGCACTTGGAGATTCACTTTGAGCCGGGGGTTGCGCGTTGGATGCAGGCTGGCTGGAGATGGTCGAGCTAGGCTGGCTCTCGACTAGCTGGACACGATCGAGCCAAAATGGCTCTCAGCTGGTCGGACGCGATGAAGCAGGGCTGGCTCATGGCTGGCTGGATATGATCGAGCTGAGCTGGCTCTCGGGATAATCGAACAAAGCTATGTAGACGCTGGAGGTTGTTGATCAAACGAAGATGGCTGGTTGTGACCCAGCGAAGCAGGGTAGGAACTGGCGGTTATCATAGAGCAAAGCTGTGTAGGAGCTGTCAGCTATTGAATGAAGCTGGTTGGTGGCGATTGAACGCAACTGGGTAGAAACTGGCAACTGTTGATCGAGCAATAATGGATGGTGGTGATCATGCGAAGCTGGCGGCTGTTGATTGAGCGAAGCTGGCTGGTGGTGATTGAGCGAAGCTAGGTAGGAGCTGGCGGCTGTTAATTGAACAAAGATAGCTAGTGGTGATCGAGAGAAGCTGGGTAGGAGCTGGCGGCTGTTGATTGAGCCAAGATAGCTGGTGGTGATCGAGTGAAGCTGGGTAGGAGCTGGCGGCTGGTGATTGAGCGAAGCTGGCTGGTGGTGATTGAGTGAAACTGGGTAGGAGATGGTGGCTGTTGATTGAGCAAAGCTGGCTGATGGTGATTGAAAAAAGCTAGGTAGGAGCTGGACGCTGTTGATTGAACAAAGATAGCAAGTGGTGATCGAGCGGAGCTTGGTAGGAGTTGGCGGCTGTTTGTTGACGCTACTTGACTGATGTCACTGCTCTGGGTTTAGCCCGGAGGCTCTCGACGTCATTCGGAGGTATGGCCGGAGCCTTCTCGGGCATCGAGCCGAGAGCACCGGCCATCCACCCGGACTTGAGCACGACATTCGGCACCGGATGCTCGGCTCCGGATATGACTTAACTCCGGGCCGGCTCCGGGTATGGTGCGTTCCAGGCATGGTGCCCATTCTCTTATATAGAGCATTCTCTTTCTCTCTCTTTGTACTTTAGACAGTTCAGCACATTCGTTCTTTCCCTCTGATTTGCTCTCAACACTGTTGATCAAGCAAAGAGGGCTGGTGGTGATCGAGAAAAAGTGGGTAGGAGCTGGCGAGTGAAGATGGTGGTGATTAAGCGAAGTTTGGTAGGAGATGGCGGCTTTTGATCAATGGTGATTGAGAGATGATGGCGGTTGTTGATCGAATAAGATGGTGGTGATCGAGCGAAGCTGGGCAGGAGATGGTGGTTCGGATCGAGCGAAGCTGGCTGGTGGTGATCGAGTGAAGTTAGGCAGGGTATGGTGGTTTCGCTGGTGGTGATCGAGCGAAGTTAGGCAGGGGATGGTGGTTTCGCCGGTGGTGATTGAGCAAGGCTAGGTAAGAGCTGGCGGCTGTTGATTGAGCAAAGAGAGCAAGTGGTGATCGAGTGACGCTGGGTAGGAGCTAGCGGCTGTTGATTGAGCGAAGCTGGCTGGTAGTGATTGAGCAAAACTGGGTAGGGGCTGGCAACTGTTGATTGAGCAAAGATTACTGGTGGTGATTGAGCGAACCTGGGTAGCAGCTGGCGGCTGTTGATTGAGCAAAGCTGGCTGGTGGTGATTGAACGAAGCTGGCTGGTGGTGATTGAGCGAAGTTGGGTAGGAGTTGGCTGGACGCAATATGAATAGGCTGGCTCTCGGCTTGCTGGACACCATCTCGAAGCGCTGGCTGGAGGCTGGCTGGAAGCGATCCAGGCGGGCTAGCTTTCGGTTGGCTGGACACGATATGGATGGAGATGATCGAGACAGGCTGACTGGGGGCTGGCTGGACAGGATCTAGACGGGATGGCTGGAGGCTGGCAGCATGTGTTCTGGCTGGCCGCTGGCTGGAGATGATCGAGACAGACTGGCTGGGCACTGGAGATGAGCATTAGACCAATGAACGAAGGCGTCGAGTACGGAAATTGAAATATGGAATCATAGGGAGAGTAATGCCACGCTTTATAACTCAAGAATCGCGAAGTAACGGCAAGACGACAGAGATGACAAACAATGCCGACAGGGAGGTTATGCAGTGCAGAAGCAAGATCGGAAAAGTCACAAAACATTTCAATGAAGACGCAAAGTGGAATGATTCGACAATCGAACAGAACGTACGATGGTGACTCCGTAGGCGCGACGTCATCTATGTATTGGCTAGCTGCGGTGAGTCAAATGATTCGAGAACGTACGATGGTGACTCCGTAGGAGCGACGTCATCCATGTCTTGGCTAGCTAAGGCGAGTGAAATGATTCGACGATCGAACAGAACGTACGATCTCGGCTGGTTAGACGTGATCAAGCAGGGCTGGCTCACAGCTGGCTGGAGATGATCGAGCTGGGCTGGCTTTCGGTTAGCTGGAGATGATCGAGCCGGGCTGGCTCATAGCTGGCTGGAAGCGATCGATCCGGGCTGGCTCTCCAATGGCTGGATGCGATTGAGCCGGGCTGGCTCTCCACTGGCTGCAGAGGATCGAGCTAGTCTAGCTCTCGGCTGGCTGGACGCGATCGAGTCAAGCTGGCTCACGACTGGCTGGAGATGATCGAGCTGGGCTGGCTTTCGGCTGGCTGGACGCGATCGAGCCGATCTGGCTCTTGGCTGGCTTGAGGTGATCGGGCTGGTCTGGAGGTTGTCGGCTGGCTGAAGATGATCGAGCTGGTCTGCATCTTGGCTAGCAAATTGTTGAGGCTGCTTTGCCGCCATTGTATAATGGCAAAAATCAGGCCAAAATCGCCGCTTTTCCACAGCGACTCAACAAATATTGATCGGATTGCAAATCAGAGACTGGGAGGCACAAAAGTGACAACTTACACATATTTAATGTATAATTTACTTTGTGATCAGAGTGAAACTCAGAGACTTAATTGAGCTTGAATGTTTGGATTTCGCATTTTCAGGAGCACGGGGGGCATCAAGTCAACCAATCATAATGATTTTTGCAGGGATGTAGCACCAGTTGACCAATCAGAATGCTTCGTGCAGACATTGCATGATCACAGAGACGTCCTTATAATAATAACGCATAATTCATTGCTCTTTCAATTCCTGGTCTCTAATTTACAATATCTCTAATATTGATAGAATGGTTGTGGAAAAACATCAATTTTCGGCGTTTTTTGGGTGTGTTTTCAAAGCTGCTCTATCAATTTTAATGATATTATAAATCAAAGACCGGGAATTGAAAGAGCAATGTGTTTTGCATATTATATATATACATCTCTTGGTGATTGGACAAATACTCACAGACTTAATTGGACGAAGCTTTTGTCATTTTTGTCAGTGCCGCCATGGCTCCGTGAAGTGACTGGTCTGTTCACGGAGTTGTGGTAGACTCCATGAACTGACTGGTTTTTTCACGGAGCCTAGTTACTCCGCGGGTTGACTGGTCACTCCGCAGACTGACATTCTCCGTGGACTGACTAGAACCGAAGACAATGGGGAAGTACCATGATAAACGTGCTAAGGAACCTCTGAAGTATTCGGTCGGTGATCTAGTTATGCTTAATAAGAAAAACCTCAAAACTAGAAGGCCATTCAAGAAATTAGATTCGAAGCTTCACGGACCCTTCAAGGTCTCAAAGGTGCTCTCGCCCACAGCTATTAGGCTTGAGTTACCAAATCGATGGCGAATTCACAATGCTTTTCATGTATCACTCATCGAACCGTACCGACTCGCCACCAACCCTACTAGATCACAACCTGAGCTTGCTTCAGCCGGTGAGCAGAATGAGCTTGGTTATGATGTAGATGGCTGTGAGTACGAAACAGGCTACGAAGTTGAGGAAGTCATGGGCAGCCAGTATAGCAAGGAACGGAAATGAGTATTATACCTGGTTAAGTGGAAGGGATATCCGGACGAAGCAGATTGGACGGAAGAACCTTACGAGAACTTCGAGGACAAAGCGTTATTGAAGGAGTATCATAAGAGGCATCCTCAGACCCCGAGGGATAGTAGGATCAGACGGTTGAGCTAGTACCTTTTCCCCACGAAGGGTTTTTAACGACTAGTGAGACACCTGACGAAGGATTTGGGTTTTTGGGCACAAGGGGTCATATTTTCCAGATCATGAATGACGGATGGAGTTGGTTTTCAGGGCACAAGGGGTCACGATTTTTCCAGATCAAGAGAAGATGGTTTTGGTTTTTAAGGGCACACGGGGTCACGATTTTTCCAGATCATCATACGAAAAAGACAGCAGAGGAAGCAATCCATGATTGGCCGATTTTGCTTGCTGCCATATCTCAGCTGGACGCAAGCAACCTGATTGGTCGACTTCGCTTGTATGTCTCAGCTGGCCGCAAGCAAAGGTCGAAGCGAAATGGTCCGTGCGGACCCACTACAGTAGGGATTTCGAAAACACTTCACTTGGGCGCGCTGGATCATATTTCACCAAAAGACAAGGAGCAATAAGGTCGTTCAGAGACGAACTCTCTAAGGGAGGGGGTGGTGTTATACCTAACATAATACCCTCGGAGCGAGAGCACACACGATCACTCGCGACGGCATCGGCTGTCACTCGTCTCGGAGGCCAGAGCGAATGTTGAAATAATGAGGGGAGAACCGAGTGTATAGATTAAGATACTAAGTGTAGAGAGAAAGAGAAGGAAAAGACTCGAGATATATACAAGAAAGTTGTGTGCCTTGTGCCCTACGGCTTACAGTCAGCTCCGTCATCGGTCAGGTCTATTTATGCAACACTTCCCCCTCTTGCTGTGTTCCATAAAATCAATAGCAGCAAGACGAACTTCAAAACTAAAATAAGCCAAATAAGAAATGCAACGGACGAAGGACCCATATGGCCAGCTGATAGCCGTGGTGCAGGAAACTCCCCAGAAACCTGAACCATCCCCGAAAACTTGAACAAAGAGATAGTAGTAGAATGAGAAATAGATGTGCCCCGCAACACAGTGCAGTCAGGCGAATGGAAATTTAGCTCCGCAACACAGCGCAGGCGAGCAATTAGATGGCCCCGCAACACAGTGCAGACGGGCAATGAGAGAATGGCCCCGCAACACAGCGCAGTCGGGCAAATAAAAATGAATGGTAAGGCCCCGCAACACAGTGCAGTCGGGCAAAAGAATGGTAAGGCCCCGCAACACAGTGCAGTCGGGCAAAGAATGATAATGCCCTGCAACACAGTGCAGTCAGGCTTAGAGAAGATCACGGTCACCTGCTGTTGCAAGGCTACCTGTGGCATGTCCATACTTCGGGCGCTTGGTACGGTCTGGTTTCTTTTCTGGATAAATTTCCCAACAGCCGTCTTGCTTATGACCATTTCGGTTACAATGGTTGCAAATAGGACGAGGTTTATCGGACTCAGATCGCTGGGACTGTGACCATGGACGCTTGCGGTTGGAGTAGAGGGCCGATCCTATACTGGAATCACCTAGTTCTTTCGGTTCGTTTCCACTCTTCCGGCGGTGATCTTCATCCCAGAGCTGGCTGACAAGGCGCTCCACATCGATTTCATCATCGTTGGCATTCTGGCGGAATGATTGAGTAGTCGCTACAACAAAGCTTTCGTATGTATCTCCAAGACCTCCAAGTACAACTGAAGCCTCAGTTTCATTGTCGATTGCTGCTCCAGCACTTCGTAACTGTTGGCATAGAGATCGATGAGCATCGAGGTAGAGAGTCATCGCATTATCTTCGTTGGATTTGAGATAGTCAGTAAGCCGTAATGCAAAGAACTTCTTTCGAAGATAGAAACGAGAAGAGAATCCCTTTTGCTCATAGATTTGCTGCAGCTTCTTCCAGAGGTCGACTGGATTTCGGATGTTGTTTACACGTCGTTCTGCTCGCTCATCTAAACAAAGGAATATATTGGCGGTTGCTTTGCGCGCATCGCCATCCCACTTTAGGGCAGTGGCAGCTTCGGTATCATGTGCTGGACCGGTAGTACTGGTGCGTGTTCGACTGCCAGTGCTGGTGCTTCCGGATTGGGTATTTGCTGGTCGTGGTCGCTCTTCACAAACAATCGGCCAAAGGTCGTCTTTGATAAGAACCATCTCCATCTTCGTTGCCCAGGTTGCATAGTTGGTACCGGTAAGCTTTGGCACAAGATGGTGGAGAGCGGATGATGACATTGTGGTGGCGGAGGAGCGAAGGGTTAGGGTTCGATGATATTGTGAGATTTCCGTGTAACAATAGAGTCGAGTTTTATAAAGATAGAATAGCGGCCACCGGGCTCATAACCTGTTGAAATAATGAGGGGAGAACCGAGTGTATAGATTAAGATACTAAGTGTAGAGAGAAAGAGAAGGAAAAGACTCGAGATATATACAAGAAAGTTGTGTGCCTTGTGCCCTACGGCTTACAGTCAGCTCCGTCATCGGTCAGGTCTATTTATGCAACAGCGAAGCTTCTCGAACGGTGAAGCTTCTCGAACAGCGACGCTTCTCAACCGGCGAAGTTTCTCTCTAGTGAACGAAGCTAGAGAATGCACCGCTCTGGCTAGAACGAAGCAAGAAAATAGAATCGTTCCGAAACTCTATGCAACGAAAGCTAGAGAATGCCGCGCTCCGAAAGTCTCTACGCAACGCAAGCTAGAGAACACACCGCTCCGAACAACGAAGCTAGAGAAAGCTAATCTCTTGCCAACGAAGCTAGAGAGAGCTACTCTCTACCCAACGAAGCTAGCGACCGCACCGCTCCGAACAGCGAAGCTAATCTTTATTTGAACGAAGCCTATTCGTCTGGAGGTTAATTAGATCGAAAGGATACCACTGGTCTGGAAGGCAGAAACCGCGGAGTTGATGTCATAAAGGATACCAGCGGTCCGAGTATAATCTATTAATGATAAAGATACGGTGGGCTCGGGAGATAGAGTTCTGCAGTAGTTGTGAACTTAAGGGTATTGGCTTCAATGGCCGGCGGTAGTCGCAAGAGTAGTTGCATTGGTTCGAAATCGGTTGAGGTACGGGAGCTCTAGAATAAAGTGTAAATAGTAGTTAAGAGCGAAGACGAAGGTATAAGGACCTTCGGTTTCTTCGAGGGTAGAAAGGCATCAGAAAGATCATCGATCATTCAACCTTCTCAGCGAGGAGAATAAGCCTTAACAATATACCCATTTGGAAAGCCATTTCTTTTCGTTGTGAATCTTTTAGTTATTTCCACATCCTGAGCGAAGCTCCTAACCCGCCGCAATTAAAGCAAGTCCTGAACCGAGTAAGGATACTACTTTGACCGGTGAACCTGGAGTGACGCTCCCGGTGTCACATTCTCTCTTCTCTCTGTACCTTAATCTATTCACACGGTTCTCCCAACTCATTATTGCAACAAGGATGTAGGTCTACACGATGAGCTGAGCAGAATGAGGAACGCGAGAGAGATGACAGCGAGAGCGAAAATGACAGCGGGAATGAGAATAGAGAGAATGATGAGGAAATGTAGAGGAAGCGAACAAGAACTTGTCGGCGGCCCAGGTACCTGATGATGACATCGAGCTTAATGCAATTGTAGTTGGGCCACGGTGTTGAGAGATGCAGTGATAATTATTGTCATGAGTAGTGTGTATTATATGCCAGTCAGTTCATGGAACACTGATCTGACCGGTTCATTCGTGGAAGGTAGGACTCCATGAACTGACCAGTCACTCCACGGAGCAACAAACTCCACGAAGTGACTAGAACATTCTCTATGCAATCCATGCAGAAATCTATGGTCTATATACGGCTTGGCATACAGTCTGAAACTCTCGTGCTTACGCATCGTATGCAAGCCACGAACCTCATACAAGCCATGAACCTCATACAAGGTTGGAAATAATAGACGAACCAGTTTGATTCGCACGAATCGAATCAGGGTTGGGGTTCGTCAATCCTTGCATGAATCGAATCGAGGTTCAGTCGAACCAATCTGGTTCGAGGTTTGCCACAGACTATCGTCAAATTTTTGGGTTCGTGCAAACCGGTTCGCGAACCTTACGTGCTAAGTATCGCCATCGCTCATAGAAGCTTTTACTTGCGTGTATGAGTTTTAACTTGCTTGTATAGGCTTTTATCAGCATTATGAACTACACACACTGAATACCCAAAAAGGGAGACAGGACTCACTTGTAACAGCTCGCATATGTTCATATCGGCAGTTAAATGCTTCTTTGAGTTCAGTGCAACACCGCCGATATTGACGCTTGGTATGAGCTAATAAAGGCGCGTACAAGCTTTTGCGAGTTCAATCAAATAGCATAAGCCTTGAAACGCCTTTATGACCGCGTTCAAGCATTGACAATTATCCACCCCGTGTGTCATTTCTGATGTGTTTGTATGATCTGGAGATCGCATTCTGATTCGCGATGTATCTCTAGGTGCAATAACCATAGAGTCTGGTTTTGTTATGCCTCAGGTACCAAGGACTCAGTGCAATCATGGTAGCATGTCAGAGTTTCCAGGCATGATGGTGGTGATACTGTCAGACCTCACGGTCGCTTGTCACAGTCCGCGGGTATGATGGTTATGATCAAGTCGGGCCCTACGGTTGCTTGTCAGAGTCTACGGGTATCATGGTCATGATAATGTCAGATGTTCTAGTCCAGTCACAGAGGATGTCCCTCCGCGGATGTTGACTAAAGATTTGGCCCGAAAGGCCTACGAGTTTCTAGAAGGCCAGTGAAGCTGCTGGAATGCACTAGGGAGTGATTGCTAATGATTGCTAAGTCGCCGAGTAGACTCATACATGATGAGTCACTCGCCACCTGCATAGCCACTGATTGGTAATGTATGTTCGTGATGGTTTCTCCGCAGAACTTCAGTTTTCCTTGTGTATATAAAGCATAGATTTCTCCTGTAGTTAGAGAGAATAGACAGACAGATTAGATCTTCTCCTCCTACCCTCAAGATCGTCTCAACAGGGGAGAGACCGGTCCATTCACGGAGTCCCACCCTCAGTGACTGGACTGGTTCATTCGCGGAGCGTACATACAAAGTGCTAATTACACTCAACATCGTAGTGCAACTACAATTACACTATGCTCCATATCCTGACTTGAAACCAGCTTTTTTTCCTCGTTTCCCTCTTCCTCTACATCGACCTCTTCTTCCTCCTCCTCATCCACATCTTTATACTCCTCGAGACCCTCTCCTTCCTCAATATCTAGTTTTATCAAAACACGTTTGTCGTTTTCCTCTGCACCATCGCGAAACCGTACGAGTCGCTTTCAGGCTCTTTCAGGCTTTCACCAGCGCGAAAGCAAATCCGAAGGTGTCAGACGGGTGCCAACTTTGAAATTATGGCAAAAATTCAGGCTTTCAGCCGGCTTTCGCTGCGGATTCCGCTGGCAAATGTGATTCGGAGTTCTGCTCTCCCCATGAGTCCAAGTATCGCCATTAACCCTCTACCATCGACTTAAATCCTCAACATCATGACCATTGGACATCGTGAGATATTCAGACTGAGACTGCAGGTGTGAGTGCTGGAGTTGGTCGCGGAGTTAGTAGCGGGAATAAACTTCGTCTAAAAGTCTATCGACATCATGATTTGTGAATACGAACCGTAAATCTACTAAGTTAGTTGATTCTCAAGAACTCTCTTTTTCTGCCGTGTAACCATATACTGCTCGGTTGAAGATTCGTGGCCCAGGGATTCCTCTCGATACTCGCAAAGAGCGGTGAAGGTCGCTGCCGGAGGGTGCAAAAGACTAGCTGCATCACGCCAAAGGACCGCTTCAAAAGACCAGCTGCGTCTCTTCCATAGACCAGCTGAATCTAGTGCGAAAGAGGTTCTGTGGCGAAAGAGGTTTTGTAGCGAAAGAGCCACTGCAGCGAAGGGCCACCGCAGCGAAAGACGAAAAAAGAAGCGAAAATCTCCAATCCTGAAATGCCGCGAAAGGGCATTCGCAGCGAAGGTGTGTGAAAAGTAGCCGAAAGCCTGAAAGCACGTGGTACTTTCAGGAACTTTCAAAGTATGGTCGAGTTTCGCGATGTGGGCTGAATGCACGTTGTTGCGCTAGGCTGAATACAATTGCATTGATTAAATTCTGCTGGATATGGCCAGCAGAGTGCGCATACATGCATGGGCATATATGCGTGCAGAGCATTCACCGAATGTACACTCGGTGAATGGCCAGTCCATTCACGGAGGTGGGGTGCAGGGGTGCACTCCGCGAATGTACCAGTCCAGTCACTGAGGGTGGGACTCCGTGAATGGACCAGTCTCTCCGCGGACGGACATCCTCCGTGACTGGACTAGAACATCAGACCCTATAGTTGCTTGTCAGAGTCCAGAACTGAAATCACTATAATCTCATGGTCACTTCATATTTAATCATGGTATATATTATTTAATCATTAGTAAATTATGAGCTTCTATTTACAAGTTGCAACTCTGACACTCTCACCACTTTGACATGATCACTCTCGAAACTCTGACATTCTCGCTCTCACAACTCTGACATGCTCGCTCTCACAACTCTGGCATGCTCACTCTGAAGTGGGCTTGCGGAGAGATAGACGAGATGGACATGGGAAGAGATGAATGCGATGACTTTCAAGCGGGCTTGGAGAGAGATAGACCAGATTGCTCACAAGTGAGCTGGGAGAGATGGGGTTGATGAGAGACGGCTCTTAAGAGGGTTTGGGGAGAGATCGCTCGGAAGCCGGATGCAGAGAGCGAGGGCCAGACAGATCACGAGTTAATTAGTGCGCGACCTGGCTCAGGAGATGTTAACCCACGGTCGGGAAGCCGAGTGGAGGACTTGACTTGGAAAGAGAGGCATATATGGGATGGAGTCGGTCACTGGAGTCAGTCGCTGAAAGCGGTTGCAGAGAGCGAGGGCCTGACAGAAGGCGAGTGTAATTGGTGTGAGGCCTGGCTAGGGAGATGTTAACCCATGAACGGGAAACCGAGTGCAGTGTTCTCAACCGTCCCGTCCCGTCCTGACGAATTTCGGACGGACGGGACGGTTGAGAACACTGACCGAGTGGAGGACTTGACTTGGATAGAGAGGAGAGGGGCTGCACGTACGGTGCTCGGTAGCCAGTGCATGTAGACGGAGTCGGTCGCTGAAGCTGGCTGTTGAGACGAGGGCCACACGGTGTAAGAGAGTGATCGGATGGATGAAAGCTGGCTCTAGATGTCATCTGGCTGTTGACTTGCGATGCTGAGGGGGGGGACTTAACTGTAGATGGTACGAGGTTGAGAGAGGAGATGGAAATGTACGAGAAGGAATGGGGGAGAGGAGAAGATGAATGGGGGAGAGGATGAATCAGAGCTGGAGCAGGGACTCGTACGCGAAAAACTAGGCCTCGATTAGGTATGTTGAGCCCGTCATCTCGTATAATCCCATACCTTTTAACCCAAAATGGCATGCCGAACCCAAATTAGTGGTGCGATTTCGGCCACCCCAGCCATATGTGGCTTAGCCCAGAGACTGTCAGACACGAATACGAATGCAACTTACCGAATTGAGACCTAGTTTCTCGCAGATGCATCCATGCTCCCAGAGCTTCTCTCCCTTCCTTCTCGTCCATCTCCACCTCCATCTGCATCTCCTCTTTCAACCTCGTCCCATCTACAGTTAAGCTCCCCCCCTCAGCATCGCCAGTCAACAGTCAGATGTCATCTAGAGCCAGCTCTCATCCATCCTCGCTCGATCGATCACTCTCTTATACCATGTGGCGGTGACCGACTCCCTCTATATACACTGGCTACCGAGTAGCGTACGTGGAGCCCCTCTCCTTTCTATCCAAGTCAAGTCCTCCACTCGGTTTCCCAATCGTGGGTTAACATCTCCCGAGCCAAGCCTCGCAGCAATTACACTCGCGTTCTCTCAGGCCCTCGCTCTCTGCAGGTCATTTCAGCGACTGAATCCAGTGGCCCACTGCAGCGACTAACTCCAGCGACCGACTCCATCCCATGTATGCACCTGCCACCGAGCACGGTTGGTGCTGTTGAAGCCGTAACGTCAGGTGGAGGAGAAACTCGTACAATCGGTATATTCGTATCTGGAGAACTAAAGATGAAAGAAAAGAAAAGGAGAAGTGACTAACTGCTTCTCGTGAGTCACGTGCCATACGGCTGAGATCTTAGACAACAAATGAACCATAATCTATGAACCTGTTCAACAGGTGCAGCCTCTCTCCTCTCTTTCCAAGTCAAGTCCTCCACTCGGCTTCCCGACTGTGGGTTTAACATCTCCTGAGCCAGGCCGCGTACTAATTAACTCGTGTTTTGTCTGGCCCTCGCTCTCTGCATCCGGCTTCCGAGCGATCTCTCCCCTAACACTCTTAAGATCCGTCTCTCATCAACCCCATCTCTCAACAACCCTATTTCTACAACTCCGCTCGAGAGCAATCTCATTCATCTCTCCACTGCCTGAGAGCCATCTCGTTCATCTCCAAGCCTATTTGAGAGCCATCTCGTCCATCTCTCCCCAAGCCCGCTTGGGAACCGCCCATGGCCCTATCTCCCCTTGTATTCATCCGACCGTGTATATACTGTAGATTGATAACAAAAGAAACTGCAATTTCAAGTACCAATGCCCATACCAGTTCTAGTCCATTCACGGAGGCGGTTCCTCCGCAGAGTACCTAGTCAGTTCACGGAGGCCCACCTTCCGTGAACGGACGGTTCGTTCACGGAGTCCATGCCCCGCCTCCGTGAACTGACTAGTTCATTCACAGAGTCAGTCAAAAATTTCAAACACTCAGCATCGCACGCATGTATGTGCACGCACTGGCAAGTACGTGCACTCAGCTGGCTCTTTCCAGCTGAATTCAATCAGCGCAACTGAGTACATTCCGCGCAGCACAACTGAGTACGTTCAGCGCAGCGCAACTGAGAATGTTCAGCGCAGCGAAACTGAGTACGTGTTCTAGTCAGTTCACGGAGAATGTCAGTCCGCGGAGTGACTAGTCAGTTCACGGAGTCCCACCTTCCGTGAACTGACCAGTGCTAATTATGCTCAACCAAAATTAACAGTTACTCCGATCGCAAAGTTATGTATACATGAAATATGCATAATTCATCGCTCTTTCAATTCCCGGTCTCTAATTTACAATATCTCTAATATTGATAAAATGGTTGTGGAAAAACGTCGATTTTCGGCGTTTTTTGGGTGTGTTTTTAAAGCTACTCTATCAATTTTAAAGAGATCATAAATCAAAGACCGGTGATTGAAAGAGCAATGTATTTTGCATATTACATATATACATCTCTTGATGATTGGACAAATACTCGCAGACTTAATTGGACCGAGCTTTTGTCATTTTTGTCAGTGCCGCCATGGCTCCATGAAGTGACAGGTCAGTTCACGGAGTTGTGGTAGACTCCATGAACTGACCGGTTAGTTCACGGAGCCTAGTTACTCCGCGGGTTGACTGGTCACTCCGCAGACTGACATCCTCCGTGAACTGACTAGAACAGTACGTCTAGTGCAGCTAAATACCATATCTGCGATGATGTCGATGATCTTCCTATGGGCTTGTTCTGTTTGTACATAAGTCAATGATTCTACCTTCGAACCATTCAACAAACCATTCAACATATCGGAATTCCTTATTAACATCACATCTTTCAACATGCACAACCAATCAATTACCACTACATCCGCGGAGGATTCTGCCAATGAGAGCAGTGATTTGACAGAACTGGATACTGAGGATGAAGAGGTTCTCGAGGAGGAAGAGGTCACTGGGGAGGAAGAGGAAGAGGAGGAGGGCAATGAGGAGGGAGATGAGGAAGATGAGCCGGTTTCAAACAATGACATGGAGCACAGTGTAATTGTAGCTGTGTCAGGACGTCCAACACGCGGCCGATCGTTGGGATCATGATGATGTATGATTCAGCTTGACTGAGGGCTAGTGACAGTGTTGTCAACCGTCTCGTCCGTCCGACATCACTGAGGACAGGACGGAACGGCGCCGTCTTTTGTGAGGCCGGACGGTCGTCAACGGAGAAGCCTTAGCGCACATAACAAAAATTATACGAAAATCATTTCAATTACTATTCTGACCGTGATTCAAGATCTGTGAGCATCTGCTCCGTCCATACTAGTTCTGACTCTGTTTCTCCAAAGATTACGCCCTCTGCACCCAGGATTTCATACATTCCGAAGCCTGTATAACATTATTGGGCTTGATTGGGTCTCGTGTAAAGATAAACAGTAACCTCCCGAGGACGGTGGATGACGGCCGACATTCCGACCGTGTTGAGTAAGGACGGGACGGTTGACAACACTGGCTAGTGGACGCGATTGGGGGGGCGGGAGTCGGCGAGAATGACCTAGAGAAAGCCTAACACCTGACGGGCTGCCTGCGGGGGCGTGGAGAAGAAGGACGGGGCAGACCAAGGGATAACGGAGGTGACGGCGGCCAACATTGAGTCTAAGTTAGAAGTTTGAATTTCAGTTTGAGTTCGAGCCAGAGCCTAGGCTAGAAGACCGAGCGTGAGCCAGGACCAACGAGGGAGCTCGCACCCGAGCAGAGGAAGTCTAGAGCGAAGGAAAAGAGTATATAGGGAGGGAGCGGAGCGGCAGTGGGTATGGTGCACGCAGCCTGCAAGAGGTACCGGAATGCCATCGTTTACTGTTCTATAGGATGACACTTGGCCTCAAAAATAAACTTCCAGCTTGGTTCAACATGAAAATCTCTGTTAAGTTCCGAGTTTGTTTCTTCTGATGGGATGCTGTAGAAGTTCGGATTAGAGGTTAAAATTGGATTTGTATGGTTCTCAACTGTAAAAGCCAAAAGTATGCACCACTATGGTCCGTGTAATAGAGTTTGGGGCCGGTCTCTTCTCTAAATACTGCCCACCTACATGTTCACCTTTGTTGTACCGAACCTTCTCTCTTGACTGTCTAAGTCTAAATGACACGTAGCAAGAACTTAAATACAAGCGGCACTGCGCTCAAACCTAACCCCAACCACGTGATGACAAACCGCTCCAACAACCTTGACCTTGCAGTTTCATATTATCAATGCCTCGACCATCCAAGGTAAAACTTCAACAAAGGGCTGCACTCGCATCACGCAAATCTCTTGGTGGCCGAAATGCAAATCTCTTGGTGACCGAAATTGCGGCAGTTCTACATTTCTAGTACTGGATGCCGAAGCAGGGGCAGCTGCACTGGATGAAGGCCCTGAGTTGCTCACTGGTGAGGTGGAACCTCGTGGTGGTTCTTCGCGCTGTGGATGAGCCTGAGGATGAGCCTGAGAAAAATAAAGTTAGAAGTGTAGGCCCGGTTGTCACTAGGCCTAATTAAAGTTTACGGGTGCAGAACTCTATTTTGGTGGTACCTCTTCTAGGCCGCGTGCACCATAGGCAAGCAGCGGCTTCAGCATCAACCCACCCACCCGCACCATTGTTTAGTATTTATTGGTTCAGACTCTACACCCAGTGACAGGCTTTCGGCCTAGAACGGGAGAGTCCAGGGGGAGTGGCGGCCTCCACCCCCACAAAGTGGCTACGTCACTGACATTTTGTTTTCTGCGTCGTATTCAAGTTTGCCATGTTTTTGCCGCGATGCTTTCAGGTCGCAGATTTTGGAAATGATTCTGTACGCATAGAATAACACTCGGAGGGAAGAGCAGGCCCACTAGATTGGCTCTATTGGTACCGACACTATACCAGGCTTCCCAATAGTCCGTCCCGTCCGGGCAAAAGTAAGACCCGGAACAGACAACAATTTTCTGGGCAGCAACATTAAGGACTGTTTAGGACTAGGGCGGCAGAGTCACGGACGAAAAGACTGCGGGGCCCTGCAGACTTGGTGTGCGCACTGCGCATGAGGCTTTACTCTACAACACAAACAATAACATACAATCAAGACCCTGTGCACCGAACCACGTCTCCTCCACTCACAACTGCAGCTCATCTGCTGTCATCTGCAAGTCCAACAACATCTTCTCTGCATCCACAATGTCCTTTGAATCTCCACAAGAAATCTCTTCCCTGAACCACGATTTCAGACACTCAATAGGCTCGATAATGTCATCTCCCAGGCGAGCCCGATGATCTGAGATTGTGCATCGTCCACTGTATCCTGGTGTTAGATTATTCTCTTGAAGGGTAACTGTGCAGGTACAGACCCATTAAATATACGCTCTGGTTCAGATGACATTGTTGACTAAAGATTTGGCCCGAAAGGCCTACGAGTTTCTAGAAGGCCAGCGAAGCTGCTTGAATGCACTGGAGAGTGATTACTAATGATTGCTAAGTCGCCGAGTAGACTCATACATGATGAGTCACTCGCTACCTGCATAGCCACTGACGATTTATAATGTATGTTTGCGATGGTTTCTCTGCAGAACCTCAGTTTTCTTTGTGTATATAAAGCATAGGTTTCTCCCGTAGTTAGAGAGAATAGACAGACAATTCAATCTCTCTTTGATACGCAATTGCTCTCAACAGGTTATGAGCCCGGCGCTTTCCAGCTAAATCGACCTCTATCGGATCCAAAAGACGACTTGGGATAGAGTGTGAATCGTTCAGTGGACACGCCACGAAAGTCTTGTGAATCAAAGACACAGATCGTCTTGAGCATCGCACTCAAAGCACAGATTTTCTTGCGCACCAAGCACCGCCGAAAGCCTTGAGCACCGAACTCAAGTACCGAAAGCCTTGAGTAGTAGACTCGAGCCACCTCCGAAGCGTGCAAAATAATCCGTGTGAATTACAGTGCAGCTTCCGGTCGACCTCTATTAAGTCCAGAAGCGATCTAAGAATAGAGTGTGAATCGATCGACAGAAAGCCTCGAGTACCGACCTCGAGCATCGAAAAGCCTTGAGTATCGACCTCGAGCACCTCCGAAGCGTGCAGGATCCTCCGTGTGGATCACAGTGCAGCTTCCGGTCGACCTCTATTAAGTCCAGACGCGACCTGAGAATAGAGTGTGAATCGATCGACAGAAAGCCTCAAATACCGACCTTGAGCATCGAATCACGAAAAGCCTTGAGCCAGTGAGCATCAAGTCACGAACAGCCCTGAGCCAGTGAGCACCAAGCACCACCACAAAAAAGCCTTGAGCCAGTGAGCATCGAGCGCCACGAAAAGCCTTCAGCCAGTGAGCACCGAGCACCACGAAAAGCATCGAAAACCCTTGAGAACCGAACTCAAGCACCACGAAGGGATGGCCGACTCTCGAAAACGTTCGACTCTGATGGATGTCGGCCATAAACTCCATGCCATCGACAATAATGAGCAACCCTTCGACCCTGGAATGTACCAGAAAGCAATTGGATCTCTCCTGCATGCAGTACTAGGTACACGGTCTGGAATTACCTACGTCACTACGATACTTGGCAGATAGTTACGCTGCCAATCCTTCGATACTATACTAGGAAGCCGTCAAACACCAACTGCGACCTCCGGAGTCAATTATATGCTACGCTGATGCGGACTTGAGGGGGAGAAGTCGACTTGAGCAAGTCCACCTCAGGAATCATCATTTACGCCCTCGGAACCCTTGTGGTCTGGAAGTCGAAGAAGCAGATCATTGTGGCTCAGCTCAGTCAATTATGGAAGCCGAGATGATTGCCACCGCATACGGCAAGGTAGAGGAGGATGGGCTCCGAGACGTCACCGAAATTGGACTCGGTACTGGCACTCGGCGGATTCTCTAAGATGGTCTAAATTGTGTCACGACACTCAACTCCAGCAACTATCAATCGAACAGCCGACACCTCCGACTTCGGTACCACTCGATTCAAAGCACTTGGAGGAGTAAAACTTGGAGAGTTTGTGGCGGAAATCGGGTATGGATTTGGATTTGAAATCGGACCCCGGTAACTATGGATTTGGTTCGAAATTGAACACGGTGAAGGATGGATCTTGTGAAGGAGATGAGTGGTTTTCTTTTGGTTTCTCTCCTCTTTTCTGATTTCTTTGAGTTTCTTCCTATGTGGCTGCCGAAGGCCTTTGGGCCAAAGGGGGAGTGTTGACTAAAGATTTGGCCTGAAAGGCCTACGAATTTCTAGAAGACCAGCGAAGCTGCTAGAATGCGCTGGAGAGTGATTGCTAATGATTGCTAAGTCGCCGAGTAGACTCATACATGATGAGTCACTCGCCACCTGCATAGCCGCTGATGTTAAATTCTATGGTGCTGATGAAGTCTATTGAACTATCTACAGGGAGAATCTATGTCTTTATATACCATGAGAATCCGGAGGCTCTGCAGAGATGCCGAGTACCGAGGTTGTGGCGAAGTAGTGGGTGGCGAGTGACTAATAGTGTATGAGTCTACTCGGCGACTTGGAAGCTCCTAGAAACTCCTAGAACCTGCGACCTCATTCTAGTCCTTACAGTAACACTTCCCCCTCTTCCTACGCTCCGTAGGAAGACCTTAAATCCATACTTAAAACCATACTACTAGTAGCCTCTCCAGGCCGTATGCGTGTAACCCATGTAATCGAAATAATAAAACAAGTGAATCACCGGTGCCTCATTAAAACCCTCCTCCTTATAGTGACTTTGGTAGGCAGGGAAAGAGTACAACCGTAGCCTGATAAGGGACGGCTATCCCGTACAATAATAACAGTGAAATCCATCGTTTCCAACCTTAAATCGACCTTTAAGTCAAACCTTAAATCGACCTCAAATCCACTAACTATAGTTGTGGATCACCACAATTCCATGGCTTTGGTGAACTTTTCGTGTTTTTATGCCTTCATGATTTCATGACTTCGTGGCTTGGTAGCTTCGTATCTTCGTGATTTCGTGCCTTCGTACCTTCGTGATTTCGCGCCTTCTTGTTTGTGTATTCGGTAATACCACCGGCGTATCAGTATACGAGTATATTTCCGAGTCAGCTGCCAGTCTCTTGGTTCACGATGCTTTCTCTCTATGATGTGCTTTGTCCAAGGCTTTATGGTTTCAGTGACAATATGTGTGAGTGCTAGGTCATCATAGTAGATCGGTAGCGGTGCAGTTTTATCGTGGGCGTCGCAATTGGTGCGCTCAGTGCCATTGATATCTCAATTCAGAAAGTAGTAGTGATCGGTGCTCTCGCTGGCCCAATCGCAGTATATGTATCTAACAAGGTGATCTTCATTTCGGTTTCGTTTCTGATGGTTTCGTTTGGTGGATTCTTCTTCCCCCGATCCTCGGCGAAGATTTATTCGGTGCTCGTTGGGGTGGATTTCGATGGTGAGAAATTGATGTGTGGGCCGAGGATCGTGATGTTAAACATGTTTGGAATGTTGATATCTTTATACCATAGTCGCGGTATATGCTTGAGGCCATCAAGTCTGGCGATCGTGGATATGTAGATGCCTTCCGGCAGTATGATATAGGTGCAGTTGTTATCAACTCGGGGTTTACAAACCTGGTGACTATGTTCATGATTCATATTCCATCCACATCTCCCAACGATGTCAATCTGTAGCCTTTGATGACTAGGCGTGCCTTGTATCGTGTCAACCCATCGAGGTTTCTTTTGTCCTAAAGTGTTTGGGGCCTATCGGCTTCATCGTAGTGGAATCGTTGTGATTGTGATGCAGTTTCTTGGCTCGACTCCTTGTAATTCGATTCAAGGCCGATGGTGGTGCCTGCTTTGACTTGTTGGTCATGGCCGCTACTTGGCGGTGGGCAGTGTCTGTGAATGCTTTGACTTCTTGGTCATGGCCGCTTCTTGGTGGTGTGCAGTGTATGTATCACGCCGGAGATGTCAATTGTGTATAATGGTGTCTCTCGACGGCGGTGGCTCGCGCGCGATATGGTCACGGCAATGGGCGAGAATTATAGTGTCCTCCTCGTCAGGAGTATGTGAATGTGATCTCGAACCTGTTCATGCAGGGAGACTTCGATGACTATGGGCATCGGTAACATTATCAGTACAGCCATGAGCACCGCTTCCGCGTTCTTCACCCGTTCCACTGATATTCTCATCGGTGCAGCCATGGAGAAGTCCATCTCCACCCGTTCCACCGGATTGTGTGTTTATGTATGTGCAGCGAAGTCCATCGCTTTTGAATCAATGTACTTCTAGCGAAGTCCATCGCTTGAGTGTGTGTGTGTGCAGCAAAGTCCATTGCCTCTGAATGTATGAGTGTACAGCGAAACCCATCGCTTGTGAATATGTGTGTGTATAGCGAAGTCCATCGCTTGTAAATATGTGTATGTAGCGAAGTCCATCGCTTTGTGAATATATGCGAGTGTATAGTGAAGTCCATCACTTTCTGTATATGTATACTTGTGCAGCGAAATCCCTCGCATTGGTGTGTGTGTGTGGCGAAGTCGATCGCGATGTATGTGTGTGTGTGTGTGAGTGTGTTAGCCATCGTGGCCATTGCGGTGTGCACTGATTCTCTCTAGAATTCAATAAATGTATGTTAGCCTATTGTCATTGGATTGGGTATTTTAGTGATGTCTGTATCCTCATGATTGTGTGTATGCTCATGTTCGATGACCCTTTCTTATGGTCGATGGTACTGCGGATGGAATTGATGAGTGCGGGCGTTACAGCCGAAGTAGGTGAGCGTGGAGGTAGAGCGGTGATATGCGTCCCAGCTTGCAGTGGGTCTCGTGGGTGAGATGTCGTGGAATGTGCACTTGTCAGTGTGCCTTCTCTATTTCTCATTCTCTGATTCTCATTCTCTGATTCTCTTTCTCTGATTCTCTTTCTCTGATTCTCTTTCTCTGATTCTCTTTCTCTCCCTCGGGAGTCGCGCTTCCAAATGTGTCATGTATCCGGCCGAGTGAATTTGGTTGATGAAGAGCAGAGTCAAATGTAGATGTGTATGGAGGTACGGTGGTAGGTGATCTTGTAGGCGGACTTGTGTGAGTGATGCCGACTGGGTTCATGTGAGCGCTGCCGGCTGGCCTCATGCGAGTAGTGGTAGGTGTATATGTAATTGTGGTGGTGGGTTCCCTTCTTCTTCTTTGGGGTTCTGAGTGTATATGATGCTGATGGTAGTGGTATTCCGTGCCATTGTAGATAATCAGCATCGTGCACCCCGGTTATTTGGTTCGCAATTGATGAAGTGAGGCCGGTATCATGATAGTAGTACCCTTAGTAGGAGTGAGGCCGCATCTTGATAGTATGCTCGACTGATTGTACATGTGGCGGTCTTGGTATATGCGGTTGTTCAAGAAGTCTTGCAGGATATACAGATATTTTTGGTGACATGCCGATGTCTCTGGAACTCGTCTGGTAAATGTTGGTAGATATCATGAGATCGCAGTGATGGTGTTGAGTTTGGTACGTAGTGTGGGTTAGGGTTGTGGAGGCTCTTAAAGATCGTGATATAAATAGAGTGAGGTAGAACTTAGATGGTAGCGACCGCCGGGCTCATAACCTGTTAAATTCTATGGTGCTGATGAAGTCTATTGAACTATCTACAGGGAGAATCTATGTCTTTATATACCATGAGAATCCGGAGGCTCTGCAGAGATGCCGAGTACCGAGGTTGTGGCGAAGTAGTGGGTGGCGAGTGACTAATAGTGTATGAGTCTACTCGGCGACTTGGAAGCTCCTAGAAACTCCTAGAACCTGCGACCTCATTCTAGTCCTTACAGTAACAGCTGATGTTGAAATAGTTGCTTGATTCTCTATACAATCTATGCAGAAATCTATGGTTTATATACGGCTTGACATACAGTCTGAAACAATTGTGCTTACGCATCGTATGTAAGCCACAAACCTCATACAAGCCATGAACCTCATACAAGGTCGGAAACAGTAGAGGAAACACATATATGCAGCAACTGATGTTGCATATATGCATTAGGATCGTGTATGAGATCTTGTATGAGATCATGACTTGTATGTGAACCTGAGACGTGTATGAAGATACGAGGATATGCAATGGTGCATAATCATGAGAGTTCTAGACTGTATGGCAGGCTGTATATAGACCACAGATTTCGACATAGATACCATTACAATTAAGCTTCTATTCATCTCCCAAAGTAACAACTGACGATGTTCGCGATGGTTTCTCCGCAGAACCTCAGTTTCCCGTGTGTATATAAAGCATAGGTTTCTCCCGTAGTTAGAGAGAATAGACAGACAGATTAGATCTTCTCCTCCTACCCTCAATATCGTCTCAACAATCACCGAACCTCAGATTCTCCAGGCTCTCTCTCTAGTATATAAAACCATAGATTCTCCCAGTAGATAGATCAATAGACTTCATCCGCACCATAGAATTTAACAGTTAGTTTGTAAAGTTGATGATGGGCCTCGTCCACACATGGAGCGGAATAGCACCTTGCTATTATAGTATACAGTGCTCCGCGAATAGTTCGTATGTCTCTACAACTGCGCAGGTGATGAAGGGATGAGGTAGGCTGGAACTTGTATTGAGATTTCCTCAGAATCGGGACACTGTGATGGGTAAGAAAGATTTACGAACGGTACACCAGTGATATCACGAGCCAATCGAGAAGTCATCAATTTCGGGTGGGTAATCAATTCATTCAGAAAGCACCCGGCTCATGATCATGTAGGCAATCCCTCCGCCACGAATTGTGGCCACAGTGTATTAATAACGAAGCAGCCTTTCCATCTTCTTCCCCAACATGTCCGCCAACGTTGCCAGCCAACCAATTACTCGGGGTTTTGATTCCTACTCGTAACCCTTGTTCGGCGTGAATGGTAACTTCGCCAACTCATCGTCGCTCGCTATCATCGTTCAGCACCATCCATCAACTGCAAGTCATTTGGAAACTTACAGTTCCAAATAGTAATTGTCTTTTCTGAGGCAGTTGCATTGTCCCAATCATCTATGGGCCTGCCGAAGATCACTGGAAACACTCCCTGGACCCAATCCTTGGTCTTGACATCCTTAAGGTGGTACATGAGGACCACACTGTCACCGTTGGTGGAATGAGCAGCACAGTTGCGGTACGGGATCGTATTCATATACTAGCAGGGTAAGACGATTTCAAATCTGGAGGAAGGAACTTACCTGTGCAGCATACCAGACCATCGGTCCCTCCCACGGCTGTCCCACCACCTTGAAATGATGGCTGAGTTTGAGGATTTTATCCGAGATCTCATGCGCTAGGTGTTTAGCGCTTCCGAATTGCTTCCTGCGAGCTAAGATCTCCATTTGTACCAGGTTACGCTCTCGCGCAAGATCTGCTTGGGTGTTGATCGACTGGGGGACATACGCCGCACGAATCGGAGTGGGAGACGTATGAGGCGCTTGGACGAGCATCTTGTAGCCGTGCTTGAATAATATCGTGAGTAGAATCGGGCTATGAGTACTATCGAAGATGCTGAATATGAGGGAGTCCTGTTGCTGGTTGTGGGATTGTAATGAAGCAATCATGGCTGCTTGAGAAATGTTGTCCTTCTTCATGCTGAATATGAGGGAGTCCTGTTGGTTGTTGTGGGATTGTAATGAAGCGATCACGGCTGCTTGGGAAATGTTGTCCTTCTTCATGCTGAATATGAGGGAGTCCTGTTGGTTGTTGTGGGATTGTAATGAAGCGATCACAGCTGCTTGAGAAATGTTGTCCTTCTTCATGCTGAATATGAGGGAGTCCTGTTGGTTGTTGTGGGATTGTAATGAAGCGATCACAGCTGCGTGAGAAATGTTGACCTTCTTCAAGGTGGCGTTGTCGTTCTTCAAGGTGGCGTTGTCCTTCTTCAAGGTGGCGTTGTCCTTCTTCAAGGTGTGGTTATCGGACTCCAAATTGGCGACTCTAGATTCCATGACGGCGAAGATCTTCCGATTCTCGCGAACGAAGTTCGTAAGTAGAGACTTAAGCTCGTCCGGATCGTGTGCCCCTGCGATACTGCTCTCAAAGTCGATATCGCCGGGAGACTTCCTGTCGGAGAAGCGGCGTGCGGAAACATGGTTGGTCGTCGGCAACGGACCGTAGTCAATCTGAAAAACACACGACTGCATGATCTGTGGATGTTAGAAGCAGTCATGGATTGTGTCAATTAGGAGAGGGAAGCAGGGAGCGAGGGAAGACGCCAGGAACCCCCACCAGCTCAGAACCAAGAGCGATGGTAATGCTCCTGTGAAGGACAACCTGGCGACGCACTGCGGGTTGAAGGTGGAACATGATTCCGGTTGGACTCTGACGATGCCGTGGTGGTGGAGAGTAGAAAGTGGGAGTGGGCGGTGAGGCTCATTTTTTCAATTGGGCTTTGCCGAAACAACGAGTCACGTGGATTGAAAGGAACTACTCTAAGCAGCCAGAGAGAAAAATATATCCGCAAGACAGAAAACATCGAGTTAAGTAGTCCCATGAAGACCTCGAATCAGATCTCGCCCACTAGTTCTTAAGTGATGAACATTCTTGAAATTATCACTCGGTTTTCTGCGATCCCCACTTGTTACTTTGTATGTACGAATAGATACTTGATTCTAATGATGATGTCTAAATCTATCGAGATCGATGGTCTATATAGAGCCTGATATACAGTCTAGAACTCGGGTGTTTATGCACCATTGCATATCCTTGTTTCATCATACAAGATCTCATACAAGATCTCATACAAGATCCTGATACACGATCCTAATGTATACATGCCACACTTTCCCCTCTTCCTACATTCTCAATCTTGTTAATAATATTCTCATGCTGTACAAGTTTGGTGGTATCCTAGACAAGAGAATCAAGAGGAATCAACAAGGTAAACACAGGTTGGTGCACAAGCTATTGTATTGTGCTCGGCAGCACGTTCATGAGAGTCGGCAGCTGCGGAGAGCGATGGCCTCACAGATTTGACTGGTTTTGTTGTCTGATCCCAACCCTGTCAGTTTCTGAGGTGGGAGTGCATATGTGATATGTCCTCAATTTATTTATTTATTTATTCATCATACAGCATGCAGCCCGTAGGCTATGGCCGGTGAGGTACAAACAAATAACCAAGAACAAGAACAACAAATGAAACCGAACAAAGGAAAAACGAAAAACCCCTGGCTAGGTAGCACCGCTCCGCAGTCCCCTATCACCCCTGCTCTAGTTACAAAGAAATTTCAAATAAATCATAGCGGTTTGTAACACGCTTCATACAATAATAAAATATCTGTCAGTCTCATTCGGCTTGGTCCTGCATATCATGCGGGTTCTCCCCCTGGAGTTTACCCTCCTCCTCCCTTCCCCGATATGTCCTCAATGGTGTCATCACTACTGGAGCTAGTATAGTTGCAATCGTCTTAGTCCCGTAGGATGACCATACATTAATAAGAAATCCGTGTTGTCTCCGCTGTCTCTCCAGGACATATTCCGGGCCATATAAAACTCATACAAATAGAATAAGAATGTGAATTACCGGTGCCTCATTAAAACCCTCCTCCTTATAGTGACTGCGGTAGGCAGGGAAAGAGTACAACCGTAGCGTTTAGGGCGGCCATCCCGAACAGTAATAAAAAATGATAAAAATAGTAGTGAATCATGGGAAAGAAGTAAACCCATAACCTTAAATCGATCTCCTTTGCTAACCTTAAATAAACTTCAAATCCACTAAAGTCGTGGACTACCATAATCCCATGACCGTGGTGAACTTTTCGTGTTTTTATGCCTTCATGATTCCGTGGCTTCGTGGCTTCGTGGCTTCGTGGCTTCGTTGCTTCGTATCTTCGTCCTGTTTCATGCGTTCGTGTGTTCGTGCGTTCGGGCGTTCATGCGTTCGTGCGTTCATATTTGTGTATTCGGTAATGCCGCTGGTGTGTAAGTATACTAGTATGTGTATATTTCCGAGTAGCACTGGTACTGGTGCATGGTTCAAATCGTATGTCGTAGTGTACTTGAACTAGGCCGGTGAACTAGGCCGGTGAACTAGGCCGGTGAAGTTGTTGAATGGTATATGTTGAGTAGTGTATTCGATCACATTCTTGCCCGGATATGGCTTTGCAGTCAATGTGTAGATGTGTGTAAGAGTAGGCCTCGATTTGATTATTGTAGATGTTTGGAAGTGATCTATAGTCGGTGCATATAGCATATCTATTTCGGTAGTAAGTGTAGTAGTAGCTAAGGGATCATACGCTGCCAGTCTCTTGGTTCACGATGCTTTCTCTGCAAAACAATAATAATTTTATTTCCATCATGTCGGCCACATTATCGTCCGTATGTATATTCGATTATAGAAGTGAGTGTCGATATGCTCTTCCGAGCCTTTATAAATTAGCTGGTATTATGTGAACGTCCTCTGGTTGTCGCAGTAGATCGGTAGCGGTGCAGTGTTATCGTGGGCATCACAATCAGTGCGGTCAGTACATTGTGATTGCGGGCGTTGCCATTTGTGCCGTCATTGAAGGTGGTCGTCGTTTCTAGAGTCGAATGTAGATGGTAGTTCAATGTAGAGGTATCGAAGGGCTCTAAATGCTTGGTGATCTTTATGCCTTCGTTTCTGATGCTCTCGTTTTTGATACTTTCGTTTCTGATAGTTTCATTTTCTAGATCTAGCCAGTGCCAGGAAGGGAGCTCGCATCCGAACAAAGGAACTCGTAAGCCAAGGGCAGGAGTATATAGGGAGGGAGCGGAGTGGCAGTGGGCTGTTGAGAGCAAATCAGAGGGAAAGAACGAATGTGCTGAATTGTCTGAAGTACATAGAAGAGAAAAGAGAAAGCTTATATATGAGAATGGGCAGCATGCCCGGTAGGTGCCACATCCGGGGCCCGCCCGGAACCATATTATACCCGGAGCCGAACATCCGGAGCCGGATGTCCGGGTGGATGACCGGTGCTCTCGGCTCGATGTCCGAGAAGGCTACGGCCATACCTCCGAATAACGTCGAGATTCTCCGGGCTAAACCCAGAGCAGTGACATCAGTCAAGTAGCGTCAACATGGGCAGGCGAGCAGCGGCTTCAGCATCAACCCACCCACCCGCACCACTGTATTGGTTCTATTGATACCGACTCTACACCCAGTGAAAGGCTTTCGGCCCTGAACGGGAGAGACCTGGAGGAGTGGCAGCCGCGCCGGCAACCTCCACTCCTCCGAAGCGACAACCTTGTTTTCACTTCGTTTTCGGTTTCGTTTTGCCTTGATTTCGTGCATGTTGTTTGTTCAAGCGATTCTGTATATGACTATCAATGGAGATGGTAGTCGGAGGGATGAGAGAACCAACTAGTTAGATAGAGCATTTATAATTTTTCATTGACTCCGCGAACGAACTAGTCAGTTCACGGAGATGGGGTACGGACGCTGGGCCTCTGTGAACTGACTAGGTACTCCGCGGAGGAACCGCCTCCGTGAATGGACTAGAACATATACTATTTATTCATTACTAAATCATGAGCTTCTATTTACAAATTGCAACTCTGACACCCTCTCACAACTCTGACATGCTTGCTCTGATGTGGGCTTGGGAAGATATGGACGAGATGGCTTTTAAGCGTACTTGGGGAGAGATAGGCGCGGAAAGAGATGGATGAGATGGCACTCAAGCGGGCTTGGGGAGAGATGGACGAGATGGCTCACAAGCGGGCTTGGAAAGATGGGGTTGATGAGAGACGTGGTTGATGAGAGACGGGGTTGATGAGAGATGGGGTTGATGAAAGACGGCTCGTAAGTGAGCTTGGGGAGAGATTGCTCGGAAGCCAGAGGCAGAAAGCGAGGGCCAGACAGAACGCGAGTTAATTGGTTTGCGACCTGGCTCGGGAGATGTTAACCCACGATCGCGAAACCGTGTGGAAGACTTGACTTGGCGAGAGACGAGAGAGTCTGCACCTATGGTGGAGTCGGTCGGTGGAGTCGGTCGCTGCAGTCGGCTGCAGAGAGCGAGGGCATGACTGAACGCGAGTGTAATTGGTGCGAGGCCTGGCTCGGGATATGTTAACCCATGATCGGCATGCCGAGCGGAGGACTTGATTTGGATAGAGAGGAGAGGGGCTGCACGTACGGTGATCGGTAGCCAGTGAATGTAAGGGACGGAGTCAATCGGCTGCTGAGGCGAGGGCCACACGGTATAAGAGAGTGATCGATCGAGTGAGGTTTAATGAGAGCTGGCTCTAGATGTTATCTTACTGTTGACTGGCAATGCTCAGGGGGGGGGGGGGGAACTTAGCTGTAGCTAGGACAAGGTTGAGAGAGGAGATGGAGATGGAGATGGACATAGACGAGAAAAAGGAGACGATGGATGGATTCGTACGCAAGAAACTAGGTCTCAATTCGGTAAGTTGCATTCGTATTGTTGTCTGACAGTCGCTGGGCTAAGCCACTTATGGCTGGGATGGCCGAAATTGCACCACTAATTAGCTTTCGACCTACGAGATTAGACGAGATGATGGGCTCAACATACCTAATTGAGGCCTAGTTTTCGCGTACGAGTCTATGCTCTAGTTCTTAGCTTCTCCCTCATACCTTCTCATACATCTCCATCTCCTCTGTCAACCTCGTTCCATCTACAGTTAAGTTCCCCCCTGAGTGTCACCATTCAACAGTCAGATAACATCTACAGCCAGATCACATCCATCCTTGCTTGATCGATCACTCTCTTTCACCGTGTGGCCTTCGTCTCAGCAGCCAGCTTCAGCAACCGACGCCCTCTACATGCCTTGGCTACCGAGCACCGTATGTGCAGCCCCCTCTTCTGTCTATGCCAGTCACGTCCTCCGATCGTGGGTTAACATCTCCAGAGCCAGGCCTCGCACCAATTACACTCTCGTTCTGTCAGGCCCTCGCTCTCTGCAGCCAACTTCAGCAACCGACTCCATCGTAGATGCAGCTTCTCTCCTCTCTTTCCAAGTCAAGTCCTCCATTAAGCTTCTCGATCGTGGGTTAACACCTCCTGAGCCAGGCCTCGCACCAATTACACTCGGGTTCTGTTTGGCCTCGCTCTCTGCATCCCACTCCTGAGAGATCTCTCCCCAAGCTCTCTCATGAGCCGTCTTTCGTCAACCCCATCTCTCATCAACCCCATCTTTCCAAGCCCACTTGTGAGCCATCTCGTCAATCTCTCTCCAAGTCTGCTTGAGAGCCATCTCGTTCATCTCTCTCCGCGCCCACTTGAGGGCTACCTTCATCTCTCTCCAAGTGCGCTTAAAAGCGATCTCGTCCATCTCTCCCCAAGCTCATTTCAGAGCGAGCATGGCACAGTTGTGTGAACGAGAACGTCAAAGTTTCGAGAGTGATCATGTCAGAGTTGTGATCATGTCAGAGTTGCAACTCGTAAATAGCGCTTGAGAGCCGTCTCTCATCAGGCATCCCCCCGTCTCCCCTTGTATTCCTCCGACTGTGTATATACTGTAGATAGATATCAATAGAAACTGCAATTTCAAGTACATGTACATACCAGTTCTTCAAGTGAGAAAGTGCATATAAGCGAGAATACACGAAATCACGAGAATTGCAGTCAAAAGCATATGCTATCCTCAAAGACTGTACGCTCTAGTATCCACTAGTTTTTCACAACTCAATCTCGACGTATGTTCTTATATTATCTTGAAATTCGAAAAATCCTACGAGAATGTACGGTAGCACCTCATAAGCTGCAATAAGCCACGATAATGTACACGTGATGCAGCAGTAATAGCCAAAACATCCCACAATATAGCAGTAACAGCGATAACAAATCCGGATTATGGTAGCGTGGACATTTTTCCCAATGAAAATTTTATTATCGAAGACCTATAAGCAATACCAATGACCATATTGGCAACACCTAATAACAACCCAAAAGAAATAAAGATATCTGTACCCCTAAATACAAAACCAGAGGTGTCTGTACCTCAAACCCCATAAGAAATAAGGATATCCGTTCCCCTAATTACAAAACCAGAGGTGTCTGTACTTCAAAAACCCATAAAAAAGACCGCTATCTCATAGAACAAAGGAGAGACAAAAAAACTCGTCTCAGTGGTCAATCTCCATACAGTCAGAGTCAACCTCATAATGCCCTCGAAAGCTAGAGGCTGTGGCTGGTGGTTTCATAATTCGATTAGCCAAACTGCTTGGCTTGACCTTGTAAGAAGAGTTGTTTATTTCTGGTGTCGAAGTTTCCACCTTAGGTTTCTTGGAGTCCGAACCCTTTTCAAGGTTCTTCTTTCCTTGATTCCACTTATCATCACCTCCTCATCTGTTTGTTTTAATCATACTGTATTCACTCTATTTAGAGTATAACTGACCTCTAATCCCCGACACCTCCGGGTAAGCCGGCTAGATGGTGAAGCTCTGCAACTGCTACCCGTCGTCCCCTTTGACAAAAAAAGCAAAGGCAAAAGATAAAAAGATTGATCAGAATATAAGAACCGAAAAGAGAGACCACTAAACCAAAGATCACCGAAGAACCTGGAGCAACATCCTCCGTGACTGGACTACAATATTCGGTAGTGATCTGTAGTCGGTACGTGTAGAGTATTTGCAATTATATGCAGGTAGTGCATTTACCATATCTATTTTGGTAGTAAGTGTAATTGTAGGTAAGGGATCATACGTTGCTCGTTTCATGGTGTACGATGCTTTCTCTCTATCCGTTAAACAACCATAATTTGGACTTCCGTCGTGTCAGCCACATTATCGTCCGTATGTATGTACGAGTATTCAATTATATTGCAGGTGTGCTGGATTTCACCCACAGGGTCAAGTTTCAACAGGTTATCAATCATTTGTATGTCACCTTGCACTGACTGATCAAAGTGACGACTATGAGAAACTTCTGGAACGTCCACATCTTATCAATTGTAAGTCACCTTTCGCCGACTGTCATCATATGCAACCCACTAAAAAGCCTATAGTCCGCCCAGTCACCCACAGTTATGCCCCAGGCTGTCAAATCGTCGGCCTGGCCTGCGTAGTTTCTAAAATCAAACGGCCTCATCTGGCTCGGCCTGTCGGGAACACTGATACTGGTCGTCATCATTCGGAGGGTTGGACTCTCACCTAAGCATCTCCTTTTTTTCGGCGATTGTGTTCGCTTCGTTCCCATCTCTGTCGGTTAAGGCATCCACGGTTGTTCCCGCTCGAGGGTTGACGAACTTTGCAGATCTCCAAACCTCGCCGCCTCTGAGATTTTGAAGGTAATCATTCGACATCTGGCTGTTAGTTGACTTATGTAGTTCAGCTTTCGCATGGGCTGTCGCTTCGAACCTTCGTCCCCTTTTCTCTCTCGGGGTGTTGGACATTGCACCTCGTAGCTCCCATCTCCGCAATTTGCCGATAATATATTGATTTTATCTCCGCTATCTCACGATTGCACACAGACTGACGGCATAAATTAATGGTTACAAGGTATTTCGAGAAAGTGGGGTTAAGGGTAAAGAAAAATATCATATAATGCGGAAACACCGCCGAGACTTTCGGAAAGTCTACAAGCAGCACAGAAACTAAAGGAGACTTGTTTGAAAGCTCACTAGGTTACAGTTTTGTTATACAATACAACACTTGAAATCTATAATTCAAGCAAGGTTTTTCAAGTGGCCAATGGTTTAGTATGTCCGCTGGCGAACTTAAGGATTTCGAATGCTACTCGTAGTTTGTTGTTGTTGTTTATTCATATTGTATTCACTCAAATTAGAGTATGACAAAGACCGACTCTCCTCCGCCTCCGGGCTCATAACCGCCGGTTAGGTGGCGGAGCTCCCCACCCACTACCCAAAAACGAAAACGAAAATTTTCACCTCCTCCCCTCTTCCACCATCTTCTGCTTCTACTCCCCTGTTTTACCCCACCGCACCATATTCTAGTCCTCCCCCAGAAATGTAACTGTTCGGATCCAGTACCACATTCGCCTGAGTGCAGGGTCTCATTGATGTTATCGCAGTGGAATACCCCAACAGTCCTACCGAGGGGCGTGAACAGCACCTTTGATGTGTCTACCGATTTTCGCTGTTTAAGTGGGTTGATGCGTCCATGGGAACAACTCGTACTGGTGCTCGTGTGCCTGAGAAGCAGGTCTGCCATCATAGCCTCTCCGAGTGTTGTGGGTCGGAGCGTGCTGTCCTCAGAAAAACGCTTCATTGAACTGCTGCGCTTTCACGCCCTATTTGTGTTGTGTTGTCGATTGTGTCGGTTGTGTCGGTTGTGTCGGTTGTGTCGTGAAAACCATGTCGCCAACTTGCATAAAACATCGAAGGAGGCGAGTTGCCCTGGAAGAGGGACTACCGTTCGAGGTCCATACTGAGTGGTATTGGGTGGTTGTCGCAGTCTGAGTTACACTTGAACATGAGGGGTGAACAAGCGGACACACACAGGTATGCGAAAATGAAGCCAAAGTAAAACCGCAACCCACCCAAAAAAAGGGGGTCTTGGCAAAACCAGGCGGTGAGGTGTGTTGTCGAAGGTGTGTTGCTACTCGTAGTCCTCGTTCGTCGGGAATGGTAACTCCGCCAACTCATCGTCGCTCGCTAACATACCTCAGTATCATCCATTAACCTCATGTGATTTAGAAACTTACAGTTCCAAATAGTGTTACTCTTTTCTGCGGCGGTTGCATTACCCCAATCCTCAATAGGCCTGCCGAAGATCACTGGAAACACACCCCTAACCCAATCCTTGGTCCTAACATCCTTAAGGTATTGGTACATGAGGACCACACTGTCACCGTTGGTGGAATGAGCGGCAGAGTTGTGGACCGGGGTCGCATTCATATACTAGAAAGGTAAGACGGTATCTAATATTGCAGAGGGAACTAACCTGTGCAGCGTACCAGACCATCGGTCCCTCCCACGGTTGTCCCAGCATCTTGAATTTGTGGCGCAGTTTCAGAATGTTACCCGATATCTCGTGTGCCCGGGTTTTAGCGCTTCCAAATTGCATCCGGCGAGCTATGATCTCCGTTTCGACCCGCGGAACCTCTCGTGCAAGGTCAGCTTGAGTGTTGAGCGTCTGTGGAACATACGCCAAACGAATCGGAGTGGGTGACTTCTGCCTCGCTTGTACAAGCATCTTGTATCCATGCCTGAATAATATCGCTAGTAAAATCGGGCTGTGGGTACAATCGAAGATACTGCGAATGAGCGTGTCCTGTTGCTTGTTGGCGGATTTTACGGAAGTGATCTCGGCTCGTAGAGAAATGTTGTCCTTTATGAGCAAAGTGATCTCGGCTCGTAGAGAAATGTTGTCCTTTATGAGCAAAGTGATCTCGGCTCGTAGAGAAATGTTGTCCTTTTTGAGCGAAGTGCTATCGGCCTCCAAATTGGTGACTCTAGATATGAGATTCGTAATGAGAGACTTAAGCACATCCGGATCATGTGCTTGTGCAATACGCTCTCAATGTCGCCATCGGCGGGGGACTTCCTGTCGGAGAAGTGTCGTAGGGAAACTTGGTTGGTCACTAGTAACGAAAGGTAGACAATCGGAACAACATGCGACGGCATGATCTGTGAACGTTAGATGCAATCGTGGATCGATCCAACAGAAAATCCCGATAGGTCAGCGGGACACGGCAGCAGATGCTCGGAACCTACCAACTCGGAACCAAGAGTAACGGAAATACTCCTGTGAAGAACAAGCCGGCGACGGAGTGCGAGTTGAAGGTGAAACATGATTGCAGCTTGATGGTACAGAAGATGATGTGCTAGATGGTAAAAAAGCTGAAAGTGGGAGTGGGTGGTGAGGTGATGTTGCAACCGATGGTAGCTAACGTAAGTTACCCGGAAGTCGGCCAATACATCGCAGTCGGCCCACCCATCCCCACTTGCGAAGGAGACAATCCTCACGATTTCACAATAATCAAGAGTCCTATTATCACCAAACTTGAAAGACAGTCGATCTATATGACAAAGGAGAGAAGGAATCCTTGAGTACCGAATAAATTGTTGAGTACAAAAGAAGACTGAGGGTCTAATTGTCTACCGTACAAAGAGAAGAGAAAGTAGCTGGCTTATATACGAAAGAAAAGCACACTATTAAACTTAGGAGTTCTAGAGTTGTCTGATTGTCTAGGTACATGGACAATGACTTCTCTTAAGTAGTACTACTGACGGTGCCATGCCACAACATGCCGAGGCCTGCCATGAAGCGCTGCGCCTCCATGACGCCTCTTGCCACCAAGAGATGGCCGCATCGTCATGATGGATGACGTCGACAACCGCACCGTCATGATAGATGGCGTCGGTCAAGATGCATATAGCAACACACACCTAACCCAGAGACCCGAGTGCTATCTCATGTAGAGCTGTAGAGCTAGGCTCCGTTGAGCTCACATCCGGAACTAGCCACTCGGTCGACACTAAACTCCACCACTGATGCCAGACCTCCTATACTTAGTGCCTCCGGAAAATACAGGAACTCCTTCGGCCGAACTTCTGTCAACACTCGCTCTTTGGCCTAAGGCCTTCCAAACAAAACCAATTATAAAACGAAAGAAACAAAACAAAATCCAAACTCTGATCAAAGAAAATCCTCAAGTCCTTCATCCCGATTCCATGCCTAATCATCCCAAATTCATCACCTAATCATCCACTTAATGCAAACCAACTTCTTGCACAAATTCTTCGAGTTTCACTCCTCCGAGGGCCTTGGTGAGAGCATCTACTAGCATTTCCGTGCCTGGTACGTGCATAACTTCGATCTTGCTTTTGGCGATAGCTTCGTGGATCGGGTGGTATCGGAGCCGAAGATGCCTGCTATTGGACTGAAAGTTTCCCGAGTTGAGAGTCGTGACACAATTGAGGCCGTCATTCAATATCTTCCGAGCGCCAATCCCAAGGCGTATTTCCGAGGTAAGATCCCAAAGCCAATCAATTTGTACTTTTTCATATGCCGTAGCAATCATCTCAGCTTCCATGGTCGACTGCGCAACGATCGTCTGCTTTTTGGATCTCCAGATAACCAGAATACCAAGGACGTAAATGAGGATTCCCGAGGTCGACTTGCTCGAGTCAACTTCTCCTCCTAGATCGGCATCAGCGAAGCAAGTGATCGAGTCGTGGTCCCTTCCGAGTCTGGTTCTAGCCGAGTCCGAGTCGTAGATGGTAAGTTTGTATTCGGCAGTGCCTCTGAGGTATCGGAGCAGGTGTTTGATTGCTTCCCAATGAAGTGTGGAGGGCTGCGGCGCATATCTGCCCAGAGCTGAAATGGTATACGTAATATCTGGCCGAGTGCTGAGTGCAGCATATAGAATGGATCCGATAGCCTTCCGGTACACACCGGAATCGAAGGGCTCCTCATTAGCTTGTATCGCATGGGGCTTGTATCCGATCTCCATTGGCGTCATGCGTTTTCTCGAGTCGGTCATCTCGAAGCGGTCGAGTATTCGTTTGATGTATCCAATTTGGTCGATGGCAATGGACTTCCTCTGTCGGTCCCGAGTTACCGTCATTCCGAGATGCTGAAAGGTGTCGGAAACAGGAACCTGACCTCCGGCCTTGAACCTATCATACAACCGGCTAGAGATCGAGGCCACGAGGGCCGAAGTGCCGATGATCATAATATCGTCAACATATACAAGAACAAGGATACCGTGTGAGTCACCAAGTTTCCCACCGAAGAGACCCGGGGCAGAAATCGAGGCCTAGAGGCAGAGTTCATCAACTATGTAATCAAAGACTTCCTCAAAATACTCTCGATTTGCCTGCTTGATGCCATACAAGGTTTTATTCAGCTTGACTATCGGGCGGGCTCGACCATGCGGAGCCGGCCATTCGCCTTCCGGAAGTCGCATGTAGAGGATTTCATGGAGAGGGCAGCCGAGGAATGCCGTCGGAATGTCGAGTATGGATATCTCAAGATCGTATTCTGCTGCAAGGCCAAGAGCTAGCCTGATCGATGCCGAATCAATAACTAGAGATGAGATTTCATTAGTCTCCGGGTTTTTGAAGGTCTCCTCGACCAACAAGTCTTACTTTCCACTTGTCAATTTGTCCATTCGCTAATAACTTCCTGCCCAATATCCATCGGCTTTCAATCATGCTAGCACCACTCAGCACCTTCTAAACAAAGGTGAAGACTCCATGACTTTCCATCGATGCCATTCCGTTACCGATAGCTTCTTTCCACTATTCCGAGTCATCGGCATTAAGAGCTATGTTGTAAGTTTTCGGGCCAAGTTCAATCATCAAGGCTATACTTATCTTCGAATCCGACTTTCCACCTCCTCTAGTCCGAGAATTTTCGACCCAGTGTAGCGACACCCGGCTGTCGGAGAGTGAAAGCTTAGCGAAGCTTGTCGAAAACGATTGCGAAACGGACGGAAACGAATGACGGAGCTTGACTTTCTTCGATCAAATGTAGCGACACTCGACTGTCGGAGAGTGAAAGCCAGTGTTCCGAAGCGGTCAGATCGACCGCCCGGTAATCTGTAGATTCGCAGACCGGTCAGATGCGGCCACTGTTTCGAAAGCTGCCCTTGGCATAGATCGGCCCGGTTTCATGTGGTAGATATCTAGCCTATTCAACTAACCTGTAGATATCTAGCATATCTTTAGAATCTGTGAATATCTACGCTAAGGAAGATATCTGAAGATGATTGGCGCTTAGAGAAGATATTCATAGATATCCGTAGTTATCTAGTGCTGGGAGAGACTAAAGATAGATTTGCAGGTAGTATATATACAGCTAAATATCCTGCCGATAGAAGTTTTAGTGGTGGGTTTTATGGATCTTAGAGAGTGGAAACATTGAAAACTGATTGGGGATCTGTAGATATCTATAGCCCGGCTAGATAAATTGCTGTAGATATCTATCAATTGATAAACGGGCTAGATGACTGCTGAAAAAGCCGCCCTTGGCACAGATCGGCCCGGTCGAGCCATGAATCTGACCGATCTGACCGCTTCGGTTCACTGGTGAAAGCTTAATGAAGCTTGTTGGAAACGATTGCGATACGGACGGAAACGAAAGAAGGAGCGGACGGAAAACGAAAGGCGGAGTGGTCTGCTTGTCCTCTCTAGATCGCTGCTGTGGTCACCAGTTTGTTGAAACGTCGTTCATTAGAGAGAAAAACAGACGCTTTTCGGCGATGTGAAGGGAGGATGATTATCTATCGAACGAGAAGCTAGACAAATGGTACGACCAGAGCTTCGACACCGCGCTACACCCAATCGCGCCAAGCACACCCGCAGAGTCTGAACTCTAAATTGACCCCCTAATATCACTCGACACACTGCGGGTCTTGTACCTATTGTCGGTTCAGGTGGGGGTTGTTGTTTTGGTTTCTGGGGATTGGGTTCAGGTAAAGGTGTGTTGGCCGCAGCCTTACGTTTTCGATCTTTTCGAGTAGAAACTATGATGAACTGCCTCTCGACACAGCTCCGGCCGCAGGGGCGGGCCCCCGTAGTGTAGTGGTATCATGCTGATGATCTTATGAGAAGCTGTACCACTATGCTGCATGCTATGGGTTCGAGTCCCAGTGCCTGCCCCCCCAGGCGCTCCGAAAACACTCATGACTAAGAACTCAACACACCTTCTGCGCATTCAACAAAACATGCTGGTCGATTCACCACATCCTAGTAGGGGGAGGGGCGGAACGGACAGGGGATTGGTCGGTTGGGGTATTCCACTGCGATGACATCAATGAGACCCTGCATGGGAGAGGGACGTTTAGGTGGTATGGTGGGTGGGGATTGGGTGGGATTGGTGGGTCTAGTGTGTAGTGTGCCGGCGGAATGGGGGGAAGGGGATAAGGGTGGTACGACTTGGAGATAAGAGGGCTTGGCGGACACAACGGGCTCACACTGTTGAAGTACACAGGAACGGATAAAATATGTCATGGCTAAATAGTAGCCGAATACAGTATGATTCAAACAAAACAAAAGCTCCGGCCGCAACGGGTCGTGGTAACTAATGTATAGGTGGATGAGAATTAAATGAGTATAATCAAGTTCGATAGTAACTGCTTGTCATGTGTCACGCTTGGATGCTATATGACCAGCATATTTCGAGTATTGAACTCATCCTCAGGCACCCTTTCTTAAACAGCAGAAAAGAAAGTTTATTATTATCGAAACCCCATAAGCAATACCAATGGTCGCATTGGCAAGTCCTAAGAGAAACATAGATGTCTATACCCATGTTCAAAACAGAAGTGTCTGTACCTCTAAGAACATAGGAATGACCGCAATCCTTTGTCACACCTCCCAACGGTGGAAACCAGTTGGGATTCCATGCAGTGTTCCCGACAGGGCCTGTGGCCTTCAGGCTGGGCCAGATGAAGCCGTTTGATTTTAGAAACTGTGCAGGCCAGGCCGACGATTTGACAGCCTGGGCTATAACTGTGGGTGACTGGGTGAACTGTAGGCTTTTTAAAGTCTGTACATGAATGATCAAAATTCCCTGAAAGAACCTCGCCAGGATGCACTGAAGATTTTCAGCGCTCCAAGACATGTCAACTGAACAAGAGTCTTCAGCGGAGCAAAACTTACAATCTCTGGCCACAAAAGCCGTCTCGATGATTATACAATAGAGCCGCTTGAATGCTGTAAGTCTTAGGAACGAGCGGGACTAATTTCCAGGCATCCCAATAGTCCGTCCCGTCAGGGCAAGGCACTGCCCGGGGCGGGACTATGAATTTCGGGGCAATGAATTTTGGACTATTTGAGACCAGGGGAAAATCTGCCTGGACTATAGGACAACAGGGCCCTGCAGTCCTGCAGCAAAGGTACAAAAAGTCATAAATCTTCAGTTTGAGAAGCGGAAATCACATCATCATATACTAAACTTCCAGAGTGAGTAATCCATGCAATTATTCGCCTCATGTCCCCCAATTGGGTACAAATATTTAGGCAAAGTATGACAAGGTTCAAGCCCACCGCCAGAAATACAGCTGGATATAAGCCCATTCCTTGTACCATAACCAGGATCGGTAGCTGCCGGTCCCCTGTAGGTACCCGTAGGTACCCGTATGGGCCCTAGTCTAGTAGATCTCAGCCCCGGACGGATCAGGGCACTGAAATCATGCCCGGGACGGGACGGTGAGGTCGGGCACCGAAAGACTATAGTCGCCCCGGATCGTTGGGATGCCTGCTAATTTCTGGGTGCATACTGAGATGTATGAGATGGAGTGTGTGTTGATTGAATCGTATCAGAAATCGATGGCAAAGGACAAGTAGAGTCACGAAAGCATTGATCGATGTACTAACTTACTAGTTGTTTAATTTTGAACTCTTACCCTGGACTACAGTTACCTGTAGACACCTGCAGTCAAACTGTGGGCTTTTCAAACCTGTTGAACCGAACCTTCGTTGACAGAACTTAATCTAAATGACACGTATGCAGAACTTAAAGTACAAGCGGCTCCGCGCTCAACCCTAATCCAAAAAGCACGTGACAACGAACTTACAAACCGCTCCAAGAAAACCATGGTTTACCCGGGCACCCACAGTTTTCTCCTGCTCAAAGCCTGTGGGTATGGGCTGTTGCTATGGCCGGCAATGTTCGGGTCCGGCTGGGCTCACGCTGAAACTGGCCGGCCTGGCCCATCAGGATTATTGTTTCCGTGGGGAAACTGCACAGCACCAATTGCTTAGCCGTTCAAACTGCACTGCATGCTAAACCAGTGCAATGAACAGGTTGACAACTGGTTCAACTGTATATATTCAGTTTAACTATTTAACTGGTTCGAGCCAGTGTACACTACTACCATGAATTCTCCATCGCCAGCTCTTCCCTTGCCCACACTGTATATAGCACATTACTTCTATAGATTAAAGCTTTTGATGCCCTCTATCGCTTCAATGGTGGATGGTAGGAGTGAGTGGCACTCTGAGGTGATTATTATCTTGCTTTCTGAAAACAAACATTCTGGCTCTGCAGACATTGCAGGAATAGTGAGTATATCCAATTCCCTGCAGTGTAAATTTCGGTAGAGCTGACACTGATACTGTTTAGACCATCATGCAATTCCATCTGTTCAACTTTTGACTCCCTTTTTCAGTCCACTGTCATAGTAAAGTCATATTCATCCTGAATCTGTGCGGCATGATCACATCCCCTTCAAAAAGGCCGAATTCATAGGAATTCTCCTGTCACTGAAAATGTTTCACTTGTGCTTTTTGAGGTACTGGATCAATAGTACTTTTGTATTTAGCAAGCCTGAAATCAAGCATCTGCTGTTTTGCATTTGGAAACCATTCTTGTTTCCAGTCTTTCCTGAAGTATTCCAATTTGTGTACTGGATGAAGAACAACTGCTGCAATGTAGACTAGGCTGCAATCAGTAAGACTATAGTATTTATCATATGTTTCCCAACGATATTTCAGTATTGCTGCGATTACTTGATTGTGAACAGATTCAGCAGTATCAAGTGTATTGGAATAGGTATTGAGTAGATAGACAATTACAGATAGTACATCAGCAAGAGTTGATTGTCTGCATTCACAGATTTTTGTGGCTAGAGAAAATTTCTCAAGACTAGATGTCAGTTCTTCAACAATCATTCTGTCTTTCATTGTCAATCAATCCCCAACTAGATCCTCCATATGGCTTGCTGTATACAGTGCAACCGCCACTTTGGTATTTGATTTTCACAGTAACTAAAGCATGGAGTGGTACAAACTGCATCTAGTATCATTATCCTGGTGAATCACTATTCGGCCTGATAGTATTTTGAACACTTTTATTTATTGAGGGCTCTGCCATGAATGAATTCAGATATTACCACACTTTTGACGCAGTATATATTTGAACCACAATGCCAGATGGTCATTTGTACCTTCTACATATTTTCCATCTGAAATAGCACTTGTTGAGTTGTCAAATACCCATGACTGAACTGAAAGAATCATATTATGTCCAGTATATTGCAATCTCCAGTACAGAACATTAAATCCAATACCCAGTGTTTCCATACCTAATATGACTTCATCCAGCATTTTATCCCTATTTCACGTATGATTCATGATGAAGTGACCAATTTTTAACCAAATGGTCTATTGTGAAACTACTAAATAGAAATTTTTGTGAAAATGAATAAGGTTGATACTCCGATCAAATTCTGGGGTAAATAGGAAAGCAAATGGTAAATGGAATTGTCAGAAGTGGAAGGTGATTCGGTTCTTGTGTATTCTGACTCTGGGTCCGAAAAGAGATTTAGTTATTCAATAATAAAAAATCGAATCAAGTGGAAGTATGTTGGAAAGTGTTCAGTTTGGAATAGAGGGCAAACTTGTAGTATTGCTATTTAACTGTATGTTGCGATATGGAAAAAACAATCTACAGATGTGGGAAATCCACCATTATTTATACAGAAACCAGTATTCATTCAAACCGAAAAGAAAAGCTGATGGGAATTTCATTGACCCTGAAAAGTTGGTCATTTTGATGTTTTTCGCCAATTGTGTGGTTGCATCACAATAATATGTCTTATAGCAACACAGTTTGTTAATATAGTATACAAGGCATTATTCCAATGTAGTTATAAGTCATTGAATAAGGAATACATCTACTATCATTATGATTAGTGCTTGTGCTAATGCAGCTTTTTGTCCGTTCGGTACTTATCTTTAACCTCTGAAAAAACATGTAAATGAAAATACACACGGGACTAATTCTCTAAGTCACAACTCCAATATTTTCAATACCCCTGCTTATTTTGTAGAGAAATGTTTCTTATATGAACACTCCAATATTTTTCATGACAATCTCCTGGTATATATATCCACAATGGTTTCAGTTGATTGAAAGAATAATACTATAATATTTCCAGCCTCAACCTACTCTCGCATAAAGTTGAAGGCAATATTAATATGTTTTGATTGATTATTGATTTTTGGGTTATTCACAATGTCCATTGCGGAGTTTGAATTACTCATGATTGTGATTGTAATATTGTGTTTCAATTATTCTTTGAGTCGTCATTGTAACCATGAGGGGTGTTTCATAGTCAAACCTATGGCCATGTATTCTGCATTGCGGATGGCAGTTGCAACAGATCAATGCATATGAGAACACCATGAGATTGTTGAGTCTTCAAGTTGAAACCGATATCCAGAAAATCTTGGTCTTGAGTCAGGAACACATCCGTAAGATGCATCCGTATATACTGTAAGTTTAACTGGCAATTTCCAAGGTTGGATGAGGACAAATACGTTTGTTCCTTGGAGATATCACAGTACTATTTTGGTGGAGGCCATCTGTGTTGCAGAGAGATTTGAATTCATTAGAAAGAGATGGGTAATGCAATATACAAAGTCATGTCTGGTCCCAGCAACTAGATACATGAGAGATTGGATTATTTGTTCATATGCTTTGAGTGCTTTGTCGTCAGTTTGTTGAATGTTCTTTGTCAACCTATGGTTTGGGTCGATGTGAGTCAAGACTGACTACCAATCTTGCAATCCAAATTGGTTCAGTATTTTCTCATTGAAGGCCGTTTGGGAGACAGTGATTCCAGCATTTGTAAATGTAATGTTGATTCCAAGCAGCCAGTATAGTGTTTCCATATCATTACCTTTGAATTCACTTTTCAGTATTCCAATAGTTTAATCTTTCAAGGAGCTGGTTTTACCATGCATTGAAATTTCGTCCACATAAACAGCATTGAATTGATCTCCTGATTTGTGAACAAGAATATACGGATCAAAAGCCGTGATTACAATACCATATGGAAGTACATACTCCACCAATCTGTAGTACCATTGTCGAGGTAATTGTTTCAGTCTGTTGATACGTCGTTCATCAATCCTGCTGCCTCCTGGTAGATGCAGATAGCTGACTTCCCATAATATGCCATACAGGAAAGCTGTGTTGACATCGAGTTGGTGGGGTCTCCATTGTTTGCAGGCGGCAATGGCTAACAGTAATTGCAGGGAGTCATAACCAACGACAGATAAGAAGATTGCATTGTAATCCGCACCATATCTTTAACTATATTGTTTTGCAACAAGTTTCGCAGTATATCATTGTATTTCTCCTTTGGAATCCATTTTGATCTTGAATACCCATCGAGAATCAACTATCTTTCGATTTGTTTGTTTGGGTACTACTTTCCTCATATCTTTATCCTTTAAGGGTCGAAGGTCTTCTGTAATACTAACATTCCATTCTGACCAATCAGATAAAGATTTGGCTTTTCAATATGATTGAGTTTCTTCTATAAGATTGGATGTAAGTTGGCTTTCTTTGGAGATGTGAGAGAGAAATTTCATCAATGTTGTACATTGTTCTGTCGAATATTTGCTTGTTTTGAGTTTCTGCACTGCACCAATCTCTGGGAGGTTAAACTTGTCTTCCTGCTCTAGTGGTAATACCCGTTTGGGGTATTGTTCAGCAATATTTGTAACTTGTAGTGGTTGTTGTTGCTGATGTGAAGAGTTGTCACCACTATGAAGTTGGTAGTGGTATCACAATTGAGACGGTGAGGGTAGAGGTTGAGTTGAAGCTTCATCGAGATGTCCAGGAGAGAATTGACTTTGGTATTAGAAAGTGTTAATTGAGTTTCGATCATCATCTAATTCGAATGACTAGTTGTATTGGCCTAGCAATGCTGATCATTATTCTTTATAATATTGTTCAATAATTAATTTCATTATATCTTCATTTCCTTGGTCAAATGATTTTCTGCCCTCGGAGGGATTACAAACTGTCCATGCTATCCACATCTCATCAGAAGGAAATTCCTGATTGTCAGATTGATTTTTGATTGGGGTTCAAGATAGTGTATTCAATTTTTGATATGATAATCTGTGATAAGTTGTATCTCCTTGGGTCGTTGACAGAGGGAAAAAGATATCATTGGTGACAAGTGTGTTTTCATCATCAAAATGTAATTCTTGCTTGGGGAGGCTCCCGGAGGCTCCTGAAGTTGTTTGAGCAGTTCGGAGCAGTTCAGAGGAAGTGCCAGGTTTCGGAGGCTCCTGGAACCTGGGAGGACTCTCATGGAACCTGCGGGAGTGCTGGTGAAGGAATCTGGACGCTCCAGGTGCACCGGTGCAAGATTCTGGAGCCTATGGAAGCGCCGGTGCATGATCCTAGAATCTTTGGGATCGCCAGTGTAAGTTTCTGGAGTCTACGGGAGCGCTGGTACAAGGTTCTGGAGTATCCAGGTGCACCAGTGCACAGTTCTAGAGCCTCCGGCAGCGCCAGTGCAGGTTCTGGATCATCCTGGAGCGCCAGTACACCAGTTGGGAGCCGCTGGGAGCGCTGGTATAAGGTTCTGGAGCCTCCAGGAGCGGCCGGTACGAGATCTAAGACTTTTCCAACGATTGGATGATTTGGAATCATTAGATACATATTGTGTATATTTTCCCCATTCTTGGCTGATTCATCGGTCCCTTTGATAACTTTATATATATACTATTGGATTGAATACGCATTGTCTATATATTCATATTCCAACAGAAACAGTTTGAAATAATGATACCGAAATAGGCATCAAAATACAGCGCAACCAAGAATGCCCAGCCAGGAAACAACATAATGAATGAAGCAAATGAGATTGTGAGGAACATAAAGCACAGCAACCAACACCTGTCCAACTAACACCTGTCCAACTAACGCCCGTCCAACTAACACCCGTCCAACTCGATCAATCAAACATATTATCATTCTCACCAACACCATCACCCATTTTGTCTGCTCCAAGGAATGCTGATATTTCATTTGCATCCTCGTTCCATAGATGAGTGATGCGTTCCCTGCACTTATGGATGATTGCGTTTTGCCAGGTCGGATGGATGGAATGCCAATGATCATAGGCTCTCAGAGTAACGTCTGCAATACAAATTTGGTTAGTCATTCCAGTGCCCATATGTATGAATAAGCGTTGTCAGTGTCTATTCAAATAGGGAGAAGCCCAAAACAGCAAACCAGGTGCACCCAAAAGAGATCGGTGCGGATGAAATGGATATGAAAAAGGCAATAATTACTTTGATAATTATCCTGGGTAAAGTTTGTGGTGACTTTTGTGCCCTGCGTATAGTCTGATAGAGCACAGTGGATGGCCACTGCGGCAATTGCTAATGTCCATGGAGATACTGGGTAAGATTATTTAGCTGTAGGTGGCAGCCGTCCTCAGCAGTTCACCGTAAAGAACAAGATATGGTATATGAGATCTAAGATCTCAAACCTGGTAAACCAGGATTTTTTATCACCGACAAGTTTCATCATGTATGAGTCTTCAGCTAGAAGATGCGCAATTTGGTATTTTAGGTCTTCTTTCGAGTGAATATCAAGGCGGTAGCTTCCAACAACGGTTCGCTGGCAAACCTCAGCCAGTCGCCCATGCGAGCTACTGATTTTGCGATATAGATATATACGTTAATACAATCCACTATTCCTCATGTGGTAGGCGGAACTTACAGCCTCTTGAGTCTTAAAATCTATATCTTTAGAGGTGCCACCGGTTTGCTAACATACTGATTGACTGTTCTCTGGTGCACTGGAGACCCACCTCGGACAATCCTGAGCCTCAATTGATAGGTTCCAGCTTTCTGCGATAAGCCCAAATTTTTCGTCCTTCGTTACTGGCCATGGATTTTTGGCAAAGAGAAGAGTTGCAAGGGAGTCTTTTGCCAGCTCCAACGTTTTCTTGTTGTTTTCTGGAACCTTTTGGTCTTTTGTTCTTGTGGTGGCAGCACTGATTCACTTGTAGTACCAGGCTGTTGAGACTAGTGTTCGCAACGGTTCCGGGTTACCCAGCCGTGGTCCGGGTTGGAACCGGAACCATGCCCCTGGGTCGGTTCTGGAACCGCCAAGAAACTGAACCGCCCAATCATAAGCGGTTCCAAACCCGGACCGGAGCTCCAGGTCGGGTTCAGGAACCGCCAAGGAACCGAACCGCCCAATCACAAGTGGTTCCAACCCGGAACCGAACCGAAACCCGCCGGGTTTTGGCGTGTTTCACCTGCAGCAGAGCCTTATTTTTCATCGGCCCCAATAATCACAGCTTTTCTGCTCCAATTAAGTATTTGAGTGCTGATTGGATCGCGACATGTTATATGCGTAGATTATGCAGTTTTTGACGCTCTTTCACATCCCGCTCTCCGATTTGCGATATGATTAGTATTCGTCGATTCGCTGTGAAATAAAGCCGAAAATGCGGCCAAAATCAACTATTTTTCGCAGCAGCTCAACGAATACTAATCGTATCGCAAATCGGAGAGCGGGAGGAGAAAGAGCGTCAAGAACTGCACAATCTACATATATAACATGTTGCGATCGAATCATAACTCAAATACCTGATTGGAGCGATAGTTTTAGAGAAGAAACCCGCCAAAACCCGGCAGGTCCAGGTCGGTTCCGGGTCGGAACCGCTTGTGATTGGGCGGTTCGGTTCCTTGGCGGTTCCAGAACCGGACCCGGAGCTCCGGTCCGGGGTTGGAACCGCTTGTGATTGGGCGGTTCGGTTCCTTGGCGGTTCCGGAACCGGAACCAACCCGGACCCGTGATTTGGAACTGTTGCTAACACTAGTTGAGACACCCGCCGATTTGGGTTGGACTTGGCACGCTTCGTCAAAGGTTTCGGTACAGCAGATGTTGAGTGAATTCCTGGTCAGGGTAAAACTGTAGTGTCTGCTCGGTTCCATTTCTTCTGTGCTGGAACAACGGTTTTACACGGTACACCCTCGGTCCGGCGGATCAGTGGCTGCAGTTTACCATGAACATCGTCTTCACTGTAAGAAGAATCTGATAGTGTAAGGTCGGGGTCGAGATTTTCGTTGTCATGTTCATCATCTCTGGGATAATCCTCCGGCATACAATTAACAAACCATATCAATAATCATCCTCTTATTGAATATTTGTATAAGAAGGGAGTTAAAAAAGAACAAACTTCTCCAAACTGTTCCGGGTACTCCTCCATCTGCTTTGCCCTGGCTGCAGCCCATTCAAGGTACACCTCCTGATTCTTTTGCGAATAATGGCTCAGGACATCTTGTGTGGAGTATTGTATTGAACTGACAAATAACAGGATGTGATATAGAACGCCAGAAGTGGAAAGTGAAAAAAACAATGAATAGATGGATCGTATAGAACAACTTGTGGTGAACCTGAAACTTGATTGTTGATTAAGAGGTTTGATGAACTTGTTCGATATTTATACAACTGTAGCTGCTCCCCGGCACACCAGACGGATGAAATTCATAGATAACATACACTGACCGGTAGTGATCGTAACATCCAAAATCAGTTTGTTGCAGACTGTGAAGGAGCATAGGGTCAAGCATCACTTACAACTATTCCAACTCTCAGGCACTCCAGCAGGAGACCGGGATTCAAGCAGCCAGCACATACCAGGAGCATACATGAATGCCCGCTTGTACCTGATAGACAGTTGAGCTGGCAAGGGTGAAGTATGACTTACAACTGCATACCAACTTCCAGAGGCCCCGGCAGGACAGCAGTTTGCAAGCAATCTACCCAGACCATGAGTACATACGAATGCCCCCCTGACCTGACAGAATGTTAACGAGGCTAGGGTGAATCATACCTTACATCTGTATACTAACTTCCAGGCGTGCCAGGCAGGAGCAGTTTGCAAGCTCACGACACAAACCATCAGCATATACAAATGCCCCCTGTCACTGACAGACTGTTCAGGAGGCTAGGGTGAAGCATAACTTACAACTGTATATCAACTTCTAGGTGTGCCAGCGGGAGAACGGTTTGCAAGCTAACTACGCAAACCATCAGCACATTTAAATGCCCCATTGCCGGACATATACGAGTTTTTGGATACCACTAACAGACCATTGAAGTCATGCACGCTACTGCATTTTGAAAAGCAGTTCAGGGCAAGACCATATATTACAACTTGCATGGGTATTCCATCTTAAGACCTCCATTATGTACATGAGCTGAAAAACTAGGGATGAATGTAGGTGAAATGTGTGCAATGATCGTGCATTAGAGTACACTCCTGGATGTTGATGGTGATGTCTGGTATGGTTGACCAGTAGAGTGAGATGATACGCCGCCACAAGTGATAGTGGATAAGTTTGAGGATCTAACGTTAAATGTCCCAAAGTAGCAGCTACTATCCTTTGGATATCATTCCGTGTGTGATGAGTTTGAGCAAATGATTTTGCGTCAGTTGAGCTAGGCCGTCATAGCATGGACAGATTTTTTGGAAGGACTCGCAGTTGTCTTCAATATAGTATGCTGTCATGGTCTGTGTGGTTGGTGATAATGGTGAGAACGGGGCAAACATGATCTCATGGGGACAACCTCAAATTCTGACACACCTCCAACAAGACCCATTTAGCCGTGGCAATTGTCAGTATATAACATTGCACTCAGTATACGAAATGATGAGAGAGCATATAATCAGGACTTGACGAAATTTCAGGTAGAACGAGAAAGAGTTGTTGCCATAGAAGAAAATCCACAACGGAGGAAATAAAGGTATTTGGCCCTGCAATGCCAAGATGGCCACGATAAGTCAGGTCATACTACAATCACTAAAACATAGTGTTAGCAATGGTCCATACCCAGAGCCTCCGGTCCGGAATCTGGTTTGAACCGAACCGTTTCAAAATCAACCATTCAGGTTGCCACTAGAACTGAACCAGAAAGAAGGGTCTGGATTGAGTCCACATTTTGGAACCGCCTAAATTACCTGGTTAGTAGACGTGTCCAAAAATGGGTGGAAAATACTCCATATGCCACTTGTGCAATCCTGAATTGAATCAACTGAGCTATACATCTTTATGATTTTGACCGTTACCAGTCCCATTTTACATCAGGAAAATGCATTTTCCTCCCTGGCCTGACACCCACCTTCCGGGATTCTCCATGGGGCTCGGGAGGCTCCCAAACCCTCCCGTATCATTTTACTATGCTCCGACGCGCTCCAGGCAGATCCTGGTGCATTTGTGAACTTTCCACAATCACACAGAAGCATCTCACAGCATTCCTACCACTTCCTGGGAGGTCCACAAACTTGCTCCGTCTCGTACTCTGCTCCGCGTGCCTCCCTGACGCTCCCCAGCCCTCACCGCCAATTGGTATCATATGTGACTCTATTCATAGATCATGCTGTCAATTCATCGCTGCTACTTCAAGCATCGTTACGAGAGATTTGTATAAATAGACATCTTTAGATCTCATTACACTGATATATTGTCTATATACACCAGCTGGATTTCAAGCGCACCCCTGCGTGAGACTCCTCTCATTCGTTTGGACAAATTGCAGAGGTGGCTCCAAACTTTTTGTCCATATGTGTTTTGTTTTAATATACATCCCTGTACGTATCCAAATCCACTTGATTATTTACAATCCATACCGAACCGTTCCCTGTCGCTTCCTAGAGCTCTGGGACCAAGTGGCACGGCCCTTCAATTTTCTCCATGGCAATAACATGTGGTGTTGATTCCTTTACCACTATGACGAACCCATCCACTTCTTGAGGGTGCCCTAAACGATGCTCGAAATGTGTACCGACAACAACAGCCAACTCCAGCAGTGATGGTCTATTAACCCAGGCTTGAAGGGATGCAAGGATATGAGGGTGCTGCTGCAACAGCTGGCCGCCAGTCCTCGCAATCATCCTACTTACCAGCGAGGTCCTGGTCGGTGCTGAAAAGATGATCTATAGAATGGGAAATGTGGGGCTGGGCCTGTGGAGTCCATCATCAGTATTTTCGCCCACGCACGCCCAAATCACCTGCGGTGGCCGCCTGTGCGTCTCACCATCTGGCGTACCCTCAACGCTGCAGTTGAGCAGGATCCGGTTCATCTGCTGAGGGTTATGAAATTCCAGCGTGTAGAAAGCGACCTTATTGTGAGGTTGTAAGGTTACGTCTTCCTTGAACTCATTTTTGTACCCCAGATCACACAGACCGCATCACGGCCCCAGATCTCATGCAGATTCTGCCTGACAGGTGATGGCAATGTCGGAATGTTGAAGGTTGCAGGTGCTTCAGCTAGTGATATCCGCTTGAAAGACCGTGAATGTGCACAAATAGTTGAAAGTGTAAACTGCCCCAGAGGTTGTGTACTGGGTCGAATCAAAGGTTTAGATTCGCCGGCCAGGATCCTTTTCTGCCGGGCGCACCTTGTCATTTGCCGTTTCTCTCGACCCGTCATCATGTTAAGGACTACTTCCCTCTCCTCGACATACCATCCGTACACAGCAAGGCACCGAAGAGTGTGTTCCATGTAGTTCGTCGCGGTGTAGCGATCATTGTGCTGAAGAAGCTGTAGCATGAAGTTGACTACATTGCTGGCACAGTACGCTTCTTTGATGTTCGAAATGTGCAAGATCTCTGAGATCTGGGTTGAAAAATTATCAGGAGCACCTATCCTGGTGATGAACTCACGGTACTGACAGAGGAGGTGCATTTTAGGTTTTCTGAAATGATAGAATTGCAGCGTTAGCTGCTTCCGTAAATTCGGACCTTGCCTTGAGTCCCATTCCTGATCATACTTCAGGCGCTTCTCCGTCATGGCGTGAAAAAAAGCAGCTTGAGCTGCATGGCTTGCCCGTAAACCTCTATCTCCAGACACCGGGCAACCTCTTGTTGGTACTCCTCTGACCAATGTGTTGCTGCTTTCTCAGCTTCCAACAGGCGCCGTTCGAACACCCGCTTTGCAGCGTCAGTGACGTTCGATGCACCGAATATGGCAGTCATCATGGCGTGACGTTCTGGTTCAAGTTCACAAGCAAACTTGCTTGTAGGTCCATGGCTAGCTTCCGGATGCAGCTTGAGTTCCAGGTGGTCCTGAGGTTCTTTAAACAACTGGCCACACCGGGCAAGCTGATCTGTGGACGCTCCGTGGAGCTCGGCTTCGAGTCGTACCATTGTTGTCGCCCGCTCCTCTGCATTCCAGGTAGTGGCACGCAGCTTCTCTTCTTTCAGGTGCACCTCAAAAGTTCTCCGCTGCCCAGTTGTAATACCATAAATCTCCCAATGAAGCTCTCTCTCTATCTTCTCCATCGCCACCTCTTTAAGTTTTGATGCCTGCATTGGAAGTCGCTTTCTAAACGCCTGTCCGAGCCTCAGTAGCATGTTGAGGAGTGAAGATTTGTTTGCACTTGTAAAAGCTTTCGAGAGCTTCGTCCAGATATTTCAACAAGATATCCGAGTGCGTTCGCTAGCTGGCTAGTAAAGAAAATTCAATCAGTGCCCGAATCGTTTTCATAACCTCCGTATCAGATGCACTTTCTGAGATTGTTTTCCCTGCAACGTCGCTGGAAAGCAGGGGAGCACATACTGCAGATAGACTCCTGAGCATTTCTCGGATTTCTTTGCCATACCAGGATCCATTCTTGAGAGCATCAAAGGGTTTAGAGAAACGCAACATGTTCGGGTAGTGTGGAACTGAGGTGAACCTGGCATCGAATTCAGCTTTCAGCCTCGATCGGTGAGGTACTCCAAAAGCCAGTTGAAGAGATCTTTCACGATCCCCAAATAGAGTTGGTGAAGCGCATCTGGTTGCCAAAGGCGATAGACGTTGCACAGAGGATAATCCCAGAAGAGATTCGAAGTCGTTGTAGATGCACCTCTTTGAATTCATCAAGTCGATTCTCCTCCAGGTGCTCTTGATAGCGTGACGTACATCGAGGCTCCCAGTTGCGAAATCCTTTGCCATGGCCCATCTCAGGTCCCTTCGGTACTTCACACACAGGGCATGCTCCTCCGACTATCTTCGTGATCATTGCGATCTCCGGGTAGTCCCCAATCCATGCTGCTAGCAAGGGTAGCAGGTACGTTTGAAACCGTCGGCACAATCCCACTCGTAACCAGTGCCTCTGATATCGACTTCTCTAAGTGGTTTCAGGATGGTATGGATCGCGTGGTGCCATGAAGAGTCTATATCAGTTGCGCCTTTCGGTGGAACTGGAATGAATCCCACCAGAATCCAGGCCCGCTTTGATGCTGCACGACGAACATCTTTCTGAATGTTCCCATACTCATATATATAGTGGCCAGGCGCTCTTGTCGCCAGAGAATTCGTGAGATGGGTTTTGTCTGAGGCGAAGATTACTGGCACAATTGTTGCACCATCGGGTAATTGCTCCTGAGTTTCCCACCACCAATCTCCTGAGTTCATCTCACTATAGATTCGATGATTAGCCGAATCGTACAGCTGCACCGGAGCGAAATCCAGGTGCTCCGCAAACGGTAAATGCCCCAAAAGAAACTGGATGCACTTGAAAATGTCCCTGCAGTATATGTTGCCATATTTCCCAGGCGCCTGAAGCCAACTCTCTGCTCCCAGTCCGAAGTCGAGGCACCTCAGCAGCTCCCAGAGCTCAGATGCTGTCTGGAACGAAGTCGTACGGAAATCGTCCAGGCCGCGCCGCAGATAGTCGTTTACCCAAGTTTTGCTTTGTGTACCCAGAGCACGGGCTTGTTGATAATCGAACGCATTTGCAAATGGGTGCCACGGGTTCCAATTCGGTTTCCGGTGTTTGTCGTAGAGGCTCGTAGCCTCTCCCACCACTTGCCCACCTGCGGCCTCTCTATACACTTCTGTGTGGGTGACTTTCCTGCGGTTACAAATGTGACGTCATGTTTCTCTGGTAGCTCGGGTATGGGAGCGCTCTCGGAGGTCTGCGGGCTGGTATGAACCCTTGGGTACTGTCAGGTTCTCCTGCATTCGTTTACTTTTGCTTTGCTCATCTCGCTACTTACTAGATCTCCAATTTGCTTCTGTTCCAAGTCGTTCCATTACCTCTCCCGTGTCGTCAAACGCCTCTGGGTGATCGTTTCGATAATGTTGAGCAAGACCAGTGGAGTTGCGGATCCGCTTTCCACATAGTGTGCATCGCAATCGTAAGAACTGGTTTGCCCGACGACTCATACTGATAACCGTTGTTACAGTATCTCCGGTAGATGGGGCGCGACGAGTGAATGGTGAATGGTAGATGGGGTGCGACGAGTGTATGGCGAATGGTAGATGGTGCGACGAGTGTATGGTGAATGGTAGATGGGGTGCGACGAGTGTATGGTGAATGGTAGATGGGGTGCGACGAGTGTATGGTGAATGGTAGATTGGGTGCGACAGTGTATGGTGAATGGTAGATGGGGTGCGACAAGTGTATGGTGAGGAGCACCGATTCAGGGGTAAAGAAAGCTACCGAAGGTTCAAGTTGCACACCCCTCCAGCGAGATGAGGCTCCGTGCCATATGACACGCGGGCTTGATAGGACTAGTCTTAAAACAGACAAACAACTATATGTCACTTCACCGACAAATTGTTTGTACCCACAAAGTGATTGAGTTCCCGTCCCTAACCCCTGCTAAGCCTACGATTTTCGTCACGAGCACCCCACCAAAACCTCCAGGCAGAGGTTCAGATGCACCTGTAGGTGGCGGCAGGGCTCGGATCGCATCTAATCGTGCAGCTCCCTTCCAATAGCAAGGCACCTGAGTCTGATAGGCGTTGGATAATCGGAGTTTCCATCTCTAGATAGTGTTGTATGTTCGGATGTGTGGTAAATTTTCAGTATATTCCCAGAATCTGCAACCACTGACAGGGGTTTCATGCAGGTCGCCTGCTTTGTTATACGAGAGATGGACACCTGCAAGCACCTCTCTTGAAAGGCAGTAGGCTGATTTCAAGTATCAAACTTCAACAAGCAAGGCGATCGCGGGTGTTCATATGTTTTGTTTGTTGTAGCTTCAGAATCGCAGCATAAGTTGGGTGGGCTTTGAGAAACTGCAACCAAGTGGCAGGGGTGATACCCCACCTTTCATCTAGTGATCAACTTGAACGCTCCTAGCAGACAATGGGTGACGAAAACATGTATCAGAAGTTTGTCAAACAAGGCGGTATGGTAAGAGAAGTGCGGACGAGGTCGGTGCGCATTGAGTGTTCTCGAGAGAATTGCGAGTGTATATAAACGCACCTTGCCTCCCACGAATGCAGCCCATCACACTACCTCATTCTCAGCGACTACTGCAGGTACCATAGAGCTTTTAGCAAAAGTTCCGAACCTCCTAACCTCCTCTTCGTAACTACTTCTATACATCATGTCGCAGAACAACCCCTCCAACAACCACTTCCGACCAACCCAGGACACCCGTATCAATATTATGGCGGCGCACCTCCACAACGACCCAATCCAAACTACCAGCTCAGCAGTGATGGGTCTCAGATGTGGGACGGGTTTGCCTGGCATCCCAATCCGATTATCAACCGCCCCGGCCGCCGACTGAGGAACCGCAATATGAACCGCAACCACTGAACTATCCTCCGTATACTGCACCACCGATGATCAGCCCTGACGGACGGCACATGTGGAATGAGTACCGACAAACCTGGGTTCCATACGAACGGGTTCCACCCCGACCACCTCCACACCACCACCACCACCACCGCCACCACCACTTCAGCGAACCCAAACCCACCAATGTCTCCGCCGCCTGACAAAGACCGACACACACCACTGCCTCCCCCTCCGCGGCCAGGTCCACCTGGAGCGGAAGGATCCCGGTTCACCCCACAGCCCCTCCGCTCCACTGGAGGTGAGGATCCGGTTCACCCCACAGCCCCTCCCGCTCCACCTGGAGGTGAAGATCCCGTCACCCCACAGCCCCTGCTCCACCTGGAGGTGAAGGATCCGGTTCACCCCACAGCCCCCTCCGCTCCACCTGGAGGTGAGGGCCCCGTACACCCCACATCCTCCTCCCCCTCCACCAAGACCACCAGTTGCTCCAGGCTCATGGTCCACAAATCCTCCCCCACCTCTGATGCAGCCCACCTTCCCTCAACCACTCCCAGCACAGCCGGGAGCACCAGGAGCACCGACGCCTAGACCGGAAACTGCCACTTCTGAAGAGACTAGCGAGACTGAAGGGAGTGCGGCCCCTGGGCAATGGAGATGGACCAAAGCGCTACCTAAACTGTCTCCATGGACCCAACTTCTAACATCCCCTTCGGTCAACCCGGCGGCAGATCACTCTCGGTGAATACCAGGGTCAGATAGCCCTAGCCGACATTGTTCCACCCGATGGAACTGGAGATGGAAAAAAGCCGCCCACTATCGCTGGGGCTAAAGTCACCACCGGGCAACTCATGGTTAAGATGGGCCAAGTTAAAAAGGGGTCCAAGGAAGGCGACACGCCTGGGAGAGGCGACATCTCCAAGTTTGAGAATCATGTCCGGCACGAATGGCTGATTCCTGGCACCCTCATTGCTGATGGACCACTCCGCTTGAGGATGAGGCGGATCGAGGGGCGCACCGGGTTCGAACTTTGGGAAGCAGCTATCTCAGATTTCATCCAGTGTTATGAGGAGTTCCTACCCCTTGACCGGTTTGATGATTCTGAGAGTATCAGGCACGACTGGATTCACAATTTCATCCGAATCTCTGCAACCGCCTGCGAGAGACAGCCACCGGGACAGTAAAGGTGACAAAAAGAAAGGGAAGGGAGGTGGTGGAAAGCGCAAGGCGGAGGAGGGTAGCAGTGATGAACCCCTCCCAAACGGCCGAACATTGAGGTGGCCGATATCCAAAACAAGTCGTTTGTGGTGCGGGTGCGCGGAGATGCCACTTCTGGGTCTATATTCAGGACATTTCAAGGACTTGAAGAATATTCCCAACTTCTGAAGTGGATCGCTAAGGCAAAGCCGAAGGGCCCATTTACTCTCCAGACCGTATATCGCTGCCAGTTGAGTGAAGAAGCTGCTCAAGACGCCGAGTTACGGTTGGGGAGGAGTTTCGTGGCGGTGTTTGGAACCAGGAAACATGGAATGGGGAGGTCCAGAACTTCCGTGCAGTTGCGCCTGAAGCAGCGACTCTGCTCCTTGAGGCGAACCTGTGGAATGGAGATGGGGAGGACCTGCCTGAGAACGTCCTGTTAGTGGAGAGCCCAAGAAAGCAATGATGGAGAGAGAGTAAGTTAGGAGCGCCTGAAGTGATGAATGAAGTTCTGGGCTAACTGGAATTCCTTGTAGGGAGCACCCCACAAACACCCAAAAGGAAGTCTCCCAGAACCCCCGGTGCACCACCAGATACACCCAGCAAGAGGAGGGCCCCAGCCCAGCTAGATGATACCCCGATTTGCCTGTGCCACCGACTCCAAGTGCTCTTGCCGCCCTCGTGAAGGAATTCAGAGCACCGAAGTTCTAGACAGCGATTACAATTGGCCAAAGAGCTGATCGAGCCTCAAGATGACGAGCCAGGGCAAGTTTTAGATGATGCTCTCATGGCACTATCAACAACACCTTCGAGCACGAGTGTCTTGAAGAAGCAGTTGCATTACTCGGTGCTGTGCCACGCGGAGATTCACATGCGGATGCCATTCGAGGGCCAAAGTACACCTTGAAGCAATTTCCAGAAGTAAGATTTCTTGCACACCAGATCTGGGCGATTTGGTTCATTGTGCGGAGATGGATCTTCGATGTGGACCTTCCTGGGCGCTCCTGGCTGATGAAATGGGACTTGGGAAGATTTCACCGTCTTAGCTGCGGCTCATTATGCCAAGTCAATTGCGGAGATGTGACAAATCACCATGAAACAAACTTCCGTGCTCTTAACCTCTCGCTTGGCGGATGGTGTCAGGCGGTGGAAACGGGCTTCTCACCCTCAGCGCTGTCCAGAAGCAATGGTACCCTTGCACTCACCCTAACCCTGTTCCTCGTCGTCTTCTCCAGTTGCTTGATGATAAGCCAACAACTGACCTCCCGCCATGGAATCCGGTACTATGTGTGGTGCTCCCAAGTGTCCGAGCGACATTCATCGGTGCAATCAATACCATCACGAAAGGGACTCCGTTTTCGGTGCGCGATCTCTGCGCAGAAGATGCTGGCGACCTGAGTCACGCACACCTCAATTTCTGTGTGGAACATCCCGAGAGACGGTGGGACATCCACTGATCACCTACAATACGTTCACGAGCCGGCGCAAAGAAATGAGAACGACACAGTTCGCCAGCTTACGAACTGCCAGTGGTCGTGGGGAATCTTCGATGAGGCGCACCGCTTCAAAGTCCGAAGTCTAAGGTTGGTCCGTTGCATCTGAAGCCCAAATTGGTTTCAAAGTGCAAGTACTGCAACGCCGGCCTACCACTCACTGAAGGACTGGGGAAACACGACTCGGTGGCTGTTCACGAATCCAGATGTGCCTGAGAATGACGAGCGGTAGAAGAACATGGTCCGAGGCTTTATGTCAGCGATCACCGCCCTTCAAACCGCCGTCAACAAGGAGGTTCCCTGAAACTCAGCAGGAGCTGCCTCTGTGATGACCGAAGTAGCTCACCCATGGACAATCCGCCGATGGACAGAGTCGCGGCTGGCTTCAGGTGCCCCCCTGGTTTACATCCCATCGGAGGATTTCCATCCAGTCGCGCTGGAGTGGTCTCAGGAAGAACAGATGCGCTCAATGATGTTGCCACCCGACTCAAGAGGCAGAAGCATGAAGGGAGCATGGGATCGCCTGGCGGATTCATCGCTGGCAGCTGCTTGCTTTTCGCTACTGTGGAGCAAGAAGGTGATCGTTTTGCCGATGGCAGTTGGAAGGAAGAGTGGGATGCCAGCAGTTTTGTGGAGGGACAGATTTTCAGATGGCTCCGAGAATTTTCCTCCCTGAGTTATCAGCGGTTCGGCGACTGTTCCTGAGATGGATGACCAGCCTAGTACAGGCTCTCCTGTTCTTTCACTGCTTCCTCAGAAGGCTGTACTGTGTTGTCCTTTGCCAGGCCAGGTTTGCCATGTGGCATGGTGGATTCAGCGCCATTTCAACCATGACATACAGGTCATTCGCATGGTCTCCGAAGATTCAGCCAATAGGTGCAGCAAAGTTATGAGCGATTTCCAGAATTCCCCCTGGTGCTCTGTCTTCATTACCACCACCAAGATTGGGGGTACTGGGCTCAACCTCATGGCTGCCAATCATGCAGTGATTCTTCAGAAGCCTTGGATTCTCAACGAGCAGCGGCAAGCGTTTAGACGGATTGTGCGACTGGGTCAGATGCGTAAGCTTCACACCTGGCTTGTCAACACTGGTCCAAACGGCTTCGATGATAGAGTGACTGCGCTCCATATGGTCAATGGTTCTACTCAGCTACGTGTTTTGCTTGGACTGATGAATCGTCAGATGATAAGCAAGGAGGACGTCTACAATGCTCTCAAAACACACACTGAGGAAACTGCAATTTAGGCTGGAATGTTGTCACAATCGGACTAGCTGCTCGGGTGTTTCGAGGTGCGTTTGAGTTTGCAATGTCATTGATTGGTCGTTTAGAATGTGTTTTTGATTTGCTGGGGTGCATCTGGCAGTGTTCTTTGTCGTTGTACGGAGTTCGGGTGGGGGTATTTACTGGGTTTCTTTTTCAAAATGGGCTAGATTTTCAGTTTCTCTATTATCACTCAAGTGTCACTATGTCTATATCGAGATGAACAAGGTCGGTACTCTCTTCTAATCCTAGCGTGGATGGAAAGAGAGATGATAAACTGAACTCGTCCAAAATTGAAGGTGATTCGGGTCTTGGGTATTCTGACTCTAGGTCCGAGAAGGAATATGGTCATGTAAATAACAAAGAATAGAATCAAGCGGAAGAATATCAGAAGATGTTAAGCTTCAGGAGGATAGAGGGCAAACTGTAGTATTGCTATCTAACTGTATGTTGCGATATAGAAAAAATTATCTACAAAGGTGGGAATCCACCGTCTGTTATACATAAACTAGCGTTCGTTCTGAAAGAAAAAAAAGGCTGATGGGCATCGCGTTGACCATGAAACAGGAGTCATTTCGTTGATGGTGTGATAACTATGAGTCATACTTATTATGGTGTGATCGATGGTGTAATCGATGGTGTGATCGATGGCGTGATCGATGATGTGATGTGAGTCATATATAACCCTGTAGTTAATGTAGAATACGAGTCTTTATGACTACGTAATATAACTGTAATATAAAGAATACGAGCGCTATCTTTATGATAAGTGCTTGTGACACCACGGCTTTTTGTCCGTTCTAAACTTATCTTTAACATCCGAAAAACATGTTCAAGAAAATACAAACTTGACTAATCCTAGTCACGATCCTAATATTTCCAACACCCCTTCTCATTGTGTACAGAAAAATTTCTTATATAAATGTTCCAATATTTCTCGTGACAGTCCCTTTGTACATTTATCCGCAATATTTTCACTAGACTGAACATATAACACTGTGATATTTCCGGCTTCAACTTGCCCTCGCGTGAAGTGATAGGCTATGTCGATGTGTTTTGATCGGTCATTAAGTTTGGGAATATTCGTGATATCGATGGCAGCGTTTGAGTCGCTCATGATTGCATTTGGAATTTCGTTTTTCAATATTTCTTTGAGTCCTCGTTGTAACCAGAGGTGATGTTTCGTTGTCAAGGACAGTGCCATGTATTCAGCATCGCAGGTGGAAGTTGCGACGGACCTTTGCTTGCGAGAACGCCACGAAATTGTTGAGTCTCCTAGTTGAAATAGATATCCAGAAAGCTTTGTCTTGAATCGAGATCATTGCCATATGATGCGTCCGAATATGCGGTCAGTTTGAGAGGTGATTTCCAGGGTATAAGAGGGCTATCTCTTTACTTCCTTGAAGGTATCGAAGAACTCTTTTGGCGGCGGCCATATGTGTTGGGAGGGATTTGTGTTGAATTGAGAGAGATCGGTAATAGTGTATGCGAGGTCAGGTCTGGTCCCTGTAACTAAGTACATGAGAGATCCGATGATTTGTTGATATGATTTCGTTGTTTTATCGTCAGTTTGTTCGAGGTTCTTTACCAACCTATGATTTGCGTCGATAGGAGTCGAGACTGATTTACAATCGTTCAATCCAAATCTTTTCAGTATCTTCTCAATGAATGCTGTTTGGGAGAGAGTGATTCCCGCATCGGTAAATGTGATGTTGATTCCGAGCAGCCAGTGTAGAGATCCCATGTCTTTAACTTTAAATTCACTTTTCAGTATTCCGATGGTTTGATCTTTCATGGCTCCGGTTTCTCCATACATAGTAATATCGTCCACATATATTGCAATAAATAGATCTCCTGATTCGTGAACAAGAACACAGGGATCGAAAGCAGTGATAACAAACCGTAGGGGATTAGGTACTGAACCAATCTATGGTACCATTCTCGAGGTGATTGTTTCAGTCCGTAGATACATCTTTTTAATTTGGCGACTTTTCCATCTATCCTGCTGCCTTCAGGTAGCTGCATATAGATTTCTTCCTTTAGTATGCCATAAAGGAATGCTGTCTTGACGTCAAGTTGATGAGGTTTCCACCCTCTACAGGCGGCAATGGCTAACAGTAGTCTTAGGGAATGTAACGAACAACAGGTGAAAAGATTTTGTGATAGTCAGGACCATGAATTTGACTGAATCCTTTTGGAACTAGTCTAGCTTTGTATCCTTGAATTTCTCCTTTGGCGTCTGTTTTGATCTTGAATACCCATCGAGAATCAACAATCTTTCGATTTGTTGGTTTGGGTACTACTTCCCATACATCGTTATCTTTGAGTGATTGAAGTTCTTCGTTGATTGTGACTTTCCATTCTGACCAATTAGGTGAGGATTTGGCTTGTCGAAACGTTTGAGGTTCTTCAATAGGAATTGATGTAAGTAGGCTTTCTTCGGAGTCCAGGGAGAGAGAGATTTCATCAGCGTCGCGCATTGTTCTATCAAGAATTTGCTCGTCCTGACTTTCTATTCTCCACCATTCTCTGGGAGGTTTTACTTGTCTTCCCGCTCTTGTGGTGACACCTGTAGTGGGGTGTTGTTGAGCAACATCGGTAACTTGTAGTTGTTGTTGTTGCTCTGTGGAAGAGTTATCACCACCTTGAAGTTGGTGGTGGTATTGCTCTTCAGGAGGCGAGGGGGAGGTTGAGTGAAATCTTCTTCGGAGGTCCTGTAAAGAAATGACTTTGTCGTTGGGGAGTGTGAATTGATTCTTGATCTTCATCCAATTCGAATGTCCAGTAGTCTGGGCCGAGAAATCCTGATCGTTGTCCTTGATCATATTGTTGTATAACTAATCTCATAACGTCTTCGTTGCCTTGATAGAAAAATTTCCTTGTTTCCGAGGGATTCCGTTCCATCCATGCTATCCACATATCATCGGAAGGGAATTTTTCATTGTTGGATGATGTTTGATTGAGGTTTGAGGTATTCATTTTAGTTTTAAATATGAGGATTTGTCGTATGATGAATCCCCTTCTGTCTTTGAAGGAGAAAGAAAATATCATTTGTAACGAAGATGTTTTTTGATTCAGGTAGGTGGACTCTGTAATGATGGTCGTCGTTTGCGTATCCAGTAAGAATTGCTCTTTGTGCCCTTGGTTGAAGTTTCGTTCCTGCAAGTCGTTGCTGTTTAGGGATGTGTATATAGCATTCACTGCGAAAGGGTTTAAGATGCTTGATCGAGGGTTTATCACCGTGGAATGCTTCATAGGGAGTTCGATCTTTAACTGCCGAATGAGGTTGTCGGTTCTTTAGGTATATTGAGGTTGAAACTGCTTCTGCCCAAAGTCTTTTGTCGTATATAGGAGCACTCTCGAGCATTGCTCGCAGTGATTCTCCTATAGTTCGATTGAGTCTTTCAGCCACGCCATTTGATTCCGGGGAGTAAGGAGGAATAAACTGATGTACCATTCCCTTCTGTCTTAGGTAATTTTTTAGTTCATTTGAAACATATTCACCTCCATTGTCTGTGCGGAAGCTCTTGGGTGTCATGGAATATTGAAGTTCGAGTTCCGTAACAAAATCTTTGATGATTTGTGTGGTACTAGACTTCTTTTTCATAAATTTGACCCAGGCGTACTGTGTTGAATCGTCAATTAGGGAGATGTAATAGAGGGATCCTCTGTAGGAGGCAACTGAAAAGGGTCCTGACAGGTCTGAATGAATCAAATCTAGCTTCTTTCGATTTTTGTCGATAGTTGAAGGGCGAGGTGATTTGGTTAATTTTGCTTTGGTGCAGGAATTGCAGTGAAAGTCAACAGGTTTTGCTGGTAGTTCTGTGTCGTATAGCTCAGGATTTAAATTAGTATGTGCCAAAGCCTGATGCCAGAAGTCGTAAGTAGCATATGCTGAATGATTCACTTCAGGTATTTTGAAAAGATGTCCGTCGTACTTTGCTTCAAACATTGTTTTATCGTTTTTCATGACCGTAATGTAATCTCCTTCTCCAATCTTTTTGTCGTTATTCCTTAATTTTCTCCAAGAAATAAGAGATTTCCCCAATTGGGGAACAAAAGAACATCGCAAACTCGAAACGTTGAAACTGATCCATTCTTAAGAACACAGTCCATCACAATATCTCCCTTTCCCTTGATCTCCATTTGTTGTTTTGAACTGGACTCTACAAGTCCGGCACAAATTTTGAAGTTTTGGAGTCTGTCTGGAAACGGGGTCATGTGTGAGGTACAGGCCATGTCGAAATAGAAGGATTTGGTTCTTACTTGTTGAGTTTTGGTAGTGACGTTTGCTTCTTCTTTCTTATTCGTATCTTGGGTTTCCTTCTTCTTTTCCTTGTTGTGTTTTTTGAGGCGGAAACAATCATTCCAAGTATGACCAGTGGATTTTCCAGGGTTATGTTTCGCACACCAGGTGCAATCCTTAACTTCGGATTTCTTTTCAGTCTTCTTGTTCTACTTGTTTTTTCCACCTTTATGTTGTATAGTGACGAGGGCAGTTTCGGAGGAACCAGTGATTGTAGGAGACATGTCGATGAGTCGTTTTTTAACATCGGCAAATGTTAAGTCGTCATTTGTTGTAAGATTGTCGACAACATTTTGATGATGTTGTACGAGGAATCCTAGGAGAAAATCTCTTTTGGCTTTGTCTTCGTCCAAGACAGCAGCGAAATTTTTGCGATAGGTGTCTGTAGATGCTTTTGCAAGTTTCTGTAGATTTCGCCACTCTGTTTCGAACTTGGTGATAAAGTCAGAGAGAGAGGAGGAGGTTGAATAGGAGGAGGAAAGGGAGGTAAAGGTCGTGATTTGATAGACAAATGCATAAGCAGTGTCTTGGTAATATTCTGTGCGCAGCCATGTCCACATCGTATGGGGTGATCCAAGTTCGACAATTTTTTCGAGAATGTTGCTGGAAACCACTTGGATGATAATGGTCTGTGCTTGGTAGCAGAGGTGATCGTAGGCTGCTACTTCAGTTTTGTCAGTTGTATCGGCAGGTGTTAGTCCTTCTATCACTATCTCATAACACTTCATTCCCTTTAGAATGATAACCATAGTCGCTGCCCACATATTATAATTGGATTGTCCTTCAAGCACTTTGATGTTATCGAGCTTAACAGACACAGGTTTGTCGATGACATCTGCTTTGATTCTGGATGAAAAGCAGAATTCAGGTTGCTTTCCGGACGCTTCTCCTGATGCAGGCATGTTGGGTGATTGTGGTAAGGGAAGGTATGAGGATGGTGGAATTGGGATTTGTGAATAGCCTGCTGAGGCCGCGAAAATATTGGGAGGTAGTTGTGCGTATTCTTCTTCGGAATCGCTCATTTACCACCCGTTTTCAAGGTGTCTCTGAGCAATGACGTAAGTGAGATGATGAGGTCGAAGGTGCACAAACACTGTTGGTATTTCAGGTGTGAATTCTTCGAAAGTGTCGAACCAGAATTCTACGTATCCGTCTTCGTCTGTTCCTAATATGGAATTGTGAAGGATCGTAGGAGGGTAGGAGACTGGTGTCAAAGGTTCGAATCCCCAAGTCTATCTAACTTCGAGATCCGAGTCGGAACAGTAACAGTAGAGGCCGTCGCAGTTGTTACAGACGATGTAGGCTCTTGACATTTAGCTGTCCGGGCTCATAACCTATCGAGATGAACGAGGTCGGTACTCTCTTCTAATCATAGCGTGGATGGAAAGAGAGATGATAAACTGAACTCGTCCAAAATTGAAGGTGATTCGGGTCTTGTGTATTCTGACCCTAGGTCCGAGAAGGAATATGGTCATGTAAATAACAAAGAATAGAATCAAGTGGAAGAATGTCGGAAGATGTTAAGCTTCAGGAGGATAGAGGGCAAACTGTAGTATTGCTATCTAACTGTATGTTGCGATATAGAAAAAACTATCTACAAAGGTGGGAATCCACCGTCTTTTATACATAAACCAGCGTTCGTTCTGAAAGAAAAAAAAGGCTGATGGGCATCGTGTTGACCCTGAAACAGGAGTCATTTCGTTGATGGTGTGATAACTAGGAGTCATAGTTATTATGGTGTGATCGATGGCATAATCGATGGTGTGATCGATGGCGTGATCGATGATGTGATGTGAGTCATATATAACCCTGTAGTTAATATAGAATACGAGTCTTTATGACTACGTAATATAACTGTAATATAAGGAATACGAGCGCTATCTTTATGATAAGCGCTTGTGACACCACGGCTTTTTGTCAGTTCTAAACTTATCTTTAACATCCGAAAAACATGTGAAAGAAAATACAAACTTGACTAATCCTAGTCACGATCCTAATATTTCCAACAGTCTAGATGTTAGAGAATCGATGGCTTTGGGTTAAGATATATCCACTTGATATCACGTGAGAAACAGAATGTAGTTGTGAAGAATTACTTATGGTGGTGGTCGAGGGGGTGGTCGAGCTGTCAGGTGAAACTTGCTTGCCCACAAACAGATATAGAAAGCGAAGGCGGTTCGGATCGTACTCGAAATAGCAATACCTTCGATCCTAATTTCCCACGCTATCTCCGGCGCATCTACCACAGACCGAGACTATGCTCTGCCGATGCTTTCAGCTTCCAAAGCGGTACCAGCAGTGATTCATATGTGCGCTCAGCCCGCCCAAGCTTGTGCGACAGACTGAGCTCCAGCTCAAAGCTTCCAGAGTATGCAAAGATTGAGTCAGAATAGATGCTTAGGTTCGACATCACACCAGCTGATAGTCACTCGATTTTTCCGAATGGCAGTTAGGTGCGCCCTGGAGCATTCCCCTGGCAACCGCCAACATAACATGATGTTTTTGTCCCTTCTGCTCAATTCCATCTCGCCCCTTTTTATCATGTCTGCACACCTACAGCTTATCCCGCCTGCCTGCCATTCGAATCATCACAGCTCCACCTGGACCAAAACCCTCTATTCTATCCACCATTCGGTGAACGCTTTCCCCCACCGGATCTTGTCTGCAGGTGAACTTACTGTATCTGGATAGACACGATTCACACTACAGAAGATACTATGTGCATTCAGCTTGAGATTGCATATAGCTGCGGCGCTGTACTGCATATATTCGATCGCTGCGGGTTCCCAATTTTGAGCAACGGAAACTGCCCAAGGGGTGCATCTCAGATCCCAATGCTGTCCCACGACACGGAATGCGACTTTGCCCAGCACTATCATGGCAGCAGCGGGATACTGGAGCAGCACTTCCTGCAGATTGAGAGAGAGGACTATCGACCGCTAACTAAGATAATTCATTCCGGTTCGCCTATTAGAGCTCTGGTCAGTCGAACCGAGCCTGCCGACTGTGTGCTGCTTGTGCTCGAACATGTCGAGCTACTGAGCATGGCACCACACAACCCAGTGCTTAACGTTCAACGAAAACGAAAACCCAAGCGTCAATCGTTCGAGTGCAGCGAGTCTTATGGCAGGGTATTGGACACATTCGAGGACCATTGAAGGCAGAGATTTCCTGGGGCAATTTTGAAGCCAAAACGGAATGTGATACACCGGTATCCCAACGGTAACAACACCGGTAGCTCTCGCGTATCCAGACCAATCGGTGTGGTTGGTCGGCTATGATATCAGCCCTCATAGCAGATATCAGCAGCTCAGGCCCTCCCCAAAACTCTGATGCAGAGCATGGGCTTTTGCATCTAGCTCAACCATGTCTGAGTCTGAATCTAGCCACCTCACAACGGTAAGCAGTCCTGAAGCCCGAATACCCATTCGTCTCACTAACATATCCCTGAACTCATTGTACGGATTAGCAGTTCAGGTGCTCCTCAACTTCAGTGGGAATGAACACGTTGTCCCTTCGATGCAAACCACTGTGTCACCTTCAGTCTTCTATAAGAAAAAAGACGTTCTCCAGGTGCACCTGAGCTTTATTCGGACCTCCTCTTCTCAAATCACAGTTTGATATATTCTCATCACCTATGGCCTCACAACGTCCTAACTTTACAGCTTCTCAAGAGCGAGATTTTGAGCGCACAGCAAGGACGGCCAGTCAAAAACGTTCTCTATACGTTCCCAGACATATAAGGCCAGATGAATCCCTAATGTGTATCAAGCTAAGGTTCTGGGCCACAGGAATGAACTGGACGATGTTGAAGAAGACGATGATGAACACCGAGAGCAGGACGACTATCCATCACCGGTTCGGACAATGGTGATGACCAGCTACTGTCAACACATGAACAGAATACATGCAGTCGCAACACAAGCTCAAAAGGCCCGAAAAGGGCTCACTCAGATACCGTCCAGGTGACTGCCGACTCCGAAGAAAGAAATCCAAATTAAACATCGGGAGCACCAATGGAGTGCGTTCTCGGTTGTCAACGCGCTCATAATCACCTCAAGGCACTCCGCCTCAATCTCCTAGCCAAGATACGACATTCCTCGTTCCAGTGAACCATGCCAGACGGCAGCCTGCAAGGGTTGGGATTCCTTAGCTGCCCCTCCACCTATTGAAGGTGCGAGGGGATGAAGAGCAACAAGGATAGCAAGGTACCACTCCATAACAAAGCAGCTTTCGATTTGGCAAAGGACTTCTTGAAATCTGTTCTGTATACTGAAAACCCCTGGCCGGCCTCTCCAGAGGACGCATTGGACATTTGTGATAAAGCATGGGATGAAGCCCTTGACGCCATGACCATCCAACACAGAGCTGTTGGCGCACTCAACGGCATGCAACACGTGTGGGAGCACCCCGGTGGACCCAGTGAGCACATCGATGCCCTGACCTGTGGAATTGTCAGTTTCCGAAGTATTCTCCGGATTTCAAAGTTTGATAATACTAATCATCAATGCAATAAAGTTGCAGGGGAAAATCAGTGGTATGCGGGGTCGACTAGTCGCTACAGCGAGGCTTATGGTGACTTCACTGTACTCGTTGAAGATAGAAGAGAAGCTTCTATATCTACAGCAGGTTGCCGCTTTGCTGAATGATGACTCGTGGATTGGGAAATGGGAAGATCTCCCGAACTGTACGAAGAAAGTCCGGTGGTTGGTGAGAAACGAGCCCACCGCACTGATCTTTGCTCACTTCTTTGCTTCCAACACCTACTTTGGTAGACAAGAGTATTGCAACAAATTTTGGGACAAGCGAGTGACTGCCCAATTGATTTGCTTGGCTGCAACCGCACTGAACTGCGCCTTGCGGGACTACGAGAAAGTAACAAAAAGCGAACCCTCTCAGGACTTCTGCAGGGAGATATTCAGCCGTCAGTGTACCCCCTCGATCCTATAATTAACGGCTACAAACGTTTGATAGAGCCTTGTACGAGAGATGCCGGAGACACTGGAATTCCATTGGTCCTGGTCACCAGGCAGCCATCATTGAGCATATGTGCAGCTATATGGACACCAGAATTGCAAGCTCTGCCGAACACTCGACCCGGTATGTAGCACCAGATGCAGCAGGGGAGGAAACGGAGGACCTGGCAGCTGTGTTCAAGTGATAGTCTGTTTCTCGGGGGTTGTGTTTCTCAGGGGTTGTCTTTCCCGGAGCTTGTGTCTCTTTTGTCAAGGTCGTGTCGAGGTGCTGCTGAGGCGCAGCGTGGATATAGGTTGTGTTAGTTGATTGTGGCAGGCTGCAGTCGATGAATGCCAAAGATGTATGCGATGCTACAGGCGCATCTGAAAATGGGTGACACACCATGATTCCATTTGGAAATGAAGATATAGATCCAGGTGCTCCTGAGTGATTCTGGAACATAACGGAGCGCCACAGAGAGCTCAGAAGCAGCCACAGGGGACATTGCTGCGCTTCAGGAATCTCCTGGAGCACCCTTAGAGGCATCAGAAGTGGTTACGGAGCACACAATTGCGATACAGGAATCTCCCGGCGCACCCTTGGAGGCATCAGAAGTGGCTATGGAGTACACTGTTGCGATACAGGAATCTCCCGGAGCAGCTTCAAGGCCTCCGGGAGAACAAGGGAGTGTGCTGAGACTGCATTCACCGGTCCCGGAGGACACCCGGTCGGTCTGCAGAGTGCGTCATTCAAAATCAACCTCCGCAACCACTAGAGGGTCCCGGGGCTTCCAGGACCGGACGTTGACTTTGCTGATGTAATTACGTTCAATCTCCCAAGTACAATTCGTTATTTTTGTATGGAAACATGGTAGTTTAACTTTGTAGGCAGAAGAACGATGGCCAAAATTGAATTTATTCTTATTCAGTGATAAATTCCAGGATGTTGTGGTATGTGTCAATCACCACAAATATTATAGTTTCGACCATATCTATTGTCGCATTATTGCCTACCTTCTATCCATCTTAAACATATGTGCTTTCCAGACATAACTTGAAAATTGTACAAACAACATCCAAATAAGCCCAGCATTTGTGTTCCAGTAATATACTGTATTTACAGTCTTTCATTATAAATGCATAAATATGAAACATTCCCCAATAATGACCAAGAAAATTACAAAATCAATGATATGCCCCATTATGAGAAACAGAAAACCAAAAGAAATATGAAATATAGATCAACGCTCTACCATCGTGTATTCCCTTTTCCTTTTCGTGTTTCTTGCGTGATGCCAGGCGAGGGGTGGTTAACGACTATAGTTGCAATACATTTCAAATTTCTCACTGACCTAATAAAGCCTGCAATATTAGCGGCGCAATGTATATCTGGCTGATCTTCCTCATTAATGACATTGGAATCATCTGAGAGGTTCTTATCATCCTCATCGTCAGCCGCGGCATCACTTCCATTAAAGGGTGAATCCTCCAAGTCACCATGCCAATGGAGCCAATCGTCAGTATTGGGACTAGTTTCAGCTGAAATTTGATCATCACTTTCATCCGAATGGCGGTGGTTCTTACCTATTCGTTGGATATTCAGGACTTGGGTTTTGCCACAAGGAAGGTCAATCTGCAATAAGGACAGTGGAAGTGGTGATTTTTCAGTCAATTTGAAAGCTGCAACACCATTACCATTAAAAGCCAACCAGAATGCTTTAACTGTCCCTTCAGTATCCGACATGTAGCCCATGGCAGTCATTTGATTGTTCTGAGCACGTGATGCCTTCTTAGTTGCCCATAGGTTTTCACTGCCTTGCCACATTTCCAAAAAGTCATGAACTTTGGCCATCCTGTGCAGCTTTCTTTCGTCCACTTCTTTCTTGATTTCAAAATCGTTATCTGATACTGACCGATCTATTTGAACTCTATTTCCTGCCAAAAGACCAAGATTGCTTCTGCCAAACTGTCGAACAACCACTTTTTCTGGAAGTGTTTCACCTGTAGTTTTTGACAACTGCCACCCAAAGAAATTTTGGCCATGTGAAAAGCTGGCTTCCAGTCCAACCCTGTGTTGCATGATTGAGAAGATGTTCCGTGTTATATTAGCTAGATTGGTGTACTTTGTGTTCATCATTTCCTGTTGTCAACACCAATCGGTCATGTCAGGCCTCCAGAATGCCCTTCTAATTTCTGTGGGGTCGGAATGATAATCATTAAGATTGGGATCAATTTGTCCCCAACTTTTGGGTACTTTGGGTTGTGAATTCAAATAAAGTGTGGTGGCCGTCAATAAATCTGCTGCGGGATCAGTGCACCAAGGAGTACATTCCGCCATGTTTGCGGATGTATAGTACTCATTGTCACTGAACAAATCATATGGATCATATGTTGATTGACGTGGCCCAGACACTGATATTCAGGAGAAAGAGTCGTGATTCAGTACTATATTTGATTTTCTGTCAGTCATAACACAATTTTTGGTGCTGTAGTCCTACTAGACATATTTTATGAATCCATCCTTGTACTGCGCAGTGAAGGAACCCTTGTCCTCAGGATTAACATCCATAGCTTTGTTCCACTTCTACAATGATCGCAACTTCCGAAATGCATCAAGGACATGCTGCATCAAGGAGCATGCCCGTCCCTGGTGTTACTTCGGAGTAATATTTGGACAGCTTTTGGCATGCAAACTTCTAAGCAAAGTACAGATCCGCTTTCCACTATGTTTTTTTGTTTTCCAAAGCATGCATGACACCGTCCAGATGATCGAATATGCCATATTGATTGTAATGACAAGGTGCAAGGTGACTGTATGCCGCTTCGACATCCAAATTGTCCGGTAACGAAATGGCCTCAGGACCTTGATAACATATTTAACAATGATCTATTCGTCCTCTGTGGTAAATAAAAGCCGGTGATCTCTGTAATTCCAGTTTGTGAGCCACTTACATGTGAACTGTCGCAATGTGTATGCCCGCTCCAGTAAATCCATAGTTGAATTCTACCGAGTTTTTACATCCATGGTAGGCAGTACTGCAATTCAAACTTTGGATTTCTGGTAGTTGAGAAACTCATTACATTGTCCAGGAGTCCGAGTGATCAATACAGCAAGCAGTATTTACTATATCGACAGTCAGTATTCAGAATGTAAGTGTAGACAGCATGCACTAACTACCTTTTCAATAATTTTAGCTAATCCGGGCTTCATGGCTGCCATCTTAGAGATTCTTGTATTTCCAGACTTCTGCAGCTTTTGGCTGTTGGTCAATGCCTCACTCTCATTCTCTCCAAATTGCTCATCAGGCTCATTGGATTCCCATGATTTTGTTGGACCTTTCACTCCCAGATTACTCATGAATGCCCCCAAACAAAGCTGAATGGCATGTGCCATGCATGGTATATGGTTTGGTAATGCCGATCAGTCAATTCCCGAGATTTCAAGTATAGATTCTAGCTCCCGAGTCATTGAATAGTTGGATGAGGCATTATGAGTAGTCATTCCAAGTAATCGACTATCTGTAAGATCGAAACATTCCAGTACCTCCCTCAAACGCTCAGCCAATCATACACGCGTGTATTTGCCCATAACCTAGAGTTCTGTGTCAGCGGTACAACATATTAAAACGAAGCAGCCACTAACCTTGTCAAATGCAAGCTGTACTTCACATAAGCACCAGTTACGATCGATATAATACCCGATAACCAACACAATGGCCAATCTATAAGTTGATGTCCAACCATCTAATGCTATACCGACATAATGTTTCGTTGGCAACTGCTTTTTGATTGCATCAATTGTTAGGGAGTATTTTCTTTGGCAAATATTACTCAGAGTACTGGCTGAGGGCGGAACCAAATTGTGTCGTAAAGCATTGAACATATAATGTAACTCGAGGTTTGTAACAGTATTCCATGGGATATGTGCAGAATCAATTCCTAGCATCAATTATCGGTTCCAGGTTACTTGGTTGAAATCATGGGTTGTAAAGTCACTATCTGCCAACTTTGATGTTCTGTCTATCAAAATCATCCGTATATTCTTGGATTGATCATCAATTTGTGTTTGATGGGAATAACTTGCCACCATGACACCATGACTGCCTTTCTTCTTGAGTACCGCTAGAGCTTGCTCATCACCAGCCGTACCAGTCAATAAAGTAACGTCAAACTCCATTGACTTGTCCAGCTGTGCTTAGTGTCCCATTGATGAAAGGTGCTTCCCCATAGTACTTGTTCCATTCTCAAATGGATGTACAAGAAACTGATGACAGGCAATGCAAATCATGGCAGGGCTGCCATTTGATGCATATGCACGAAGTTTGTAGAATCGCCCAGCTGGTGCATTCCGGGAACCACTCCATACAATTGTAGTTTTTGTTTGAACATTCATGGAGGTCCACCATTTATCAAATATCATTTGCAATATGTAATCAGTCAACTCTCGAATAATGTCACGATTGGCCTTAGAAGAGAACATAACATCAAGTGAGAATGTATCAGTGCACTTTGCAGCAGCCTTTGAAAAACAGTTTAAAGGGAATATGAAAGTAGAGTTGAAGAGATTTTCAGTTGAACTGCAGTCAAAAAAATCGATTAGAGTATGGATATCTTGATGTCTTAAATACCCACTTCCACAGACCGTTTGTAGGCATACATGATAAATATGAACAATGGTAGGTAAATAAAATTTTGAGTATGTGCGAAGTATTTTCATGCATAGAATTAGTCTATCTAGTTGTTCTGTTCCATATCGGCTGCATCAAAGTGCAGTAGCTTTATCAGCACTATGACAATGTGTTGATACTCCATTTGCACATGGAATTAGTTGTTAAGTCCATATGTACACTCTAGCTTCAAAAGTTGATATTCGCTATCATCGACATATTTGGAACTGATTAGGCAGTTATGACAGTCAAAACTGCGAGAACGTTAGCAATTTACCCCAATCCCCTCATGTTGGAGATGTCATATGACTAAAAATCGTTGACACATTGTGTAGACTCACTTTTAGTCGTGCAATCTACGTGTATCCTGTGCACAATGAGTATGTCTCATATCAACACAGGGCTATCAGCTGATTTCAATAAGAATATGCCTAGCAATCTGGTTCAATCATGATTTAATTTCCCCAAGCTAGATTTCTCAAGTGCATCAGTAACAATTGATTTGTGAATACAGGCAGTCAAAATTGCATTTGAACTGATGGAGCGCACACAATTTGACGTGCTAGAAATGTTGTGCGACACAAAATCTTTGATGCACCGTTGACGCTCACTTTTTGACCTACAGTGTATGTGTGAAATTATGTAAAATTTATAAATTTGATCATAATGACAGGCTTTGATGCATATTCAAATTGGTTGTGCTGTATAATACGGAATAATGGTGATTGAATTCCTCCAAACTTGGTTGCTCAAGTGCATCAGTAAAAATTAATTTGGCGATAAAGGCAGTCACATCTGCCCTTACACATATGGCGCTCACACAATCTGACACGCTGGAAATGTTTTGCCACCAAAAATTGTTGACGCTCCATTGACGCTCACTTTCAGTCCTACAGTCTACGTGTCTAATTATGTACAATTATTACATATGATTATAAGGGCGGGATATTGATGCTTATTCAATTAGAATTTACCGTGCGATACAGATGAATTGTGGTTTGATTTGTCCATGCTGGGTTGCATGAGTGCGTCAGTAAAAATTGATTTGTTGATAAAGGCAGTCAGATCTGAAATTACACAGATAGTGTTCACACAATCTGACACACGGCAGATGTTGTGCGATCAATAATTGTTGACACTGCATCAATGCTTACTTTTAGTCCTACAGTCTACGTGTCAAATTATCCAAAATTCATAATCATGATTATAATGGTAGGCTTGCATGCTTATTCAATTAGAATATGCTGTGCGATACGGATCAATCGTCATTTAATTTCTCCAAGCTTAGTTGCTCAAGTGCATCAGTAAATATTGAATTGTTTATACAGGCAGTCAAAACTGCAATTACACTCATGGAGCCCACACAATCTATGGCGCTAGGGATGTTGTGCCACCAAAGATCGTGTACGCTCCGTTGATGCTCACATTTAGTCCTGCACTCTACGTGTTTTGTTGTGCAAATGCAGTATATTTGATTGTATCAGCAGGCCTTCATTCGAATTCAATAAGAATATACGCTTTTGATTATTTATAAACTGTTGTACTATCTGTGTCAATATGACTATATACTATGCGTAATGGCACTACTATTTGACATGTGATGGACAGTTCACGTAGCTATTGAAACATAGTTTTTCACTATTATACTGCTTACGATTGGCTTTACACAGTGTAAAGTTAATGACATAAGTTTGTATTATATATAGCCCACTTTTGTCATCCAGCTGGTTGTGCCAAATATTCATGGTCTCCCTAAGGTCTTTGTGTGATTGCAATCATGTGTACAGAGCCTGAGCGTCCGGTTAGATAGCTGAAGTTTCATTTGAATTACGTATAACGACAGTCTTTTAACCTGATTGCGGATGAGATCAGACCGCAATTAGTGACACAAATACGACAACACTGATGTAATATTCCGGTGCCAGATTACCTGACAATTAAGTTTTCACTTTCATTCTGAACATAAATTTACTTGACCCAATCATGCTGATAGGCAGTGTATCTTCTATATTAGGTGTACTTTTAGTTCATACATTCAGCACTATCCTTGCACATGCATAGACAATTTTTTTCATTTTTCACAACCTTGTCACTAAATTTATAGAAAACTAACAATTATAAAAATACTGCAAAACAAGCATTTGCATATAAGACACTGTCAAAAACACCAATATGATAATCCATGACCATACAACAATCTATGTCTATGGGCCACCATGCTCCGTACCCATATTTGTAGCAAAATCTGATATCTGAACAATGGTCAGTAGAGGAAAAGACTTTCAGGGGCTAATTCCACACCGATTCAACCATTTTGACTGACATAAATATATCCATAGACTCATTATGTTTGCTAGCCCCTAGTCGCAAATGACTACTTCCAGGTGGAGAGGGGGGTTGGGGTATAGGTAATGTTGTTGCATCCAGAAAATAACCGAAAGCAACTGTATTGGCTGATTTTGTGATGGTATTCAAAGTGACCACCACCGGAATTATGAATTCAGCTGTGCCGTACTTCCTTTCATGCTCACAAAAGTGATTTTCTACATCTGCCCATCCTGGTGTAGTCAGTTCCTCCAGCTTCACCCGATTCGTCCAAAAGGTATCGAGTCATTCTTGTACCAATTTGTTGATTGTGGCATCTACCCAATCAGATGCAACTTCATCACTAAGCTCTGCATTGTAATTGTCCTCTCCATCCTCTTCCTTATCTTTATCATCTTCCTCATCTGAAGTTGCAACATCATCAACACTTTCTCAAATTGCTTCTAGCATCCCTTCTAATGTCATTTTGGATGTATTAGCCCCTGGTTTTCCTAATTCAGAGTCCTGCTCTCTGTCCACTGCCGCTTCTGCTTCCGCAACCCTCTGTCTTGCTGCTGCTGTTTCACTCTGCAAAAATTCCTCAATCCACTTGTTCTTTGCTTCCTTGCTCTTAAAGTTCGATTCAGGTCTGAGCTCAGCTGCACACCTCCTTTTGGAATGGAGACATTGCAGAGCGGCAAGCGCTCGGACCCGTTGTGCTTCAATACCAGTCTCGTCTTGGTTTGCTTCATGATATGGTGTTGTTGCGTGCATAGTTGATTTGCCGTATCTGCCTGCCGGAAGTGCCAAAAAGTTTCATTTTGGAATCTGAAACATATGTGTTGCACTGTGGTGTGGTTTGTGTGAACATTGTTTGTGGAGGAGATGTTGGAAGTTGGACAGAGGTGGAAAGGTGGGTCTTTATGGTTATAGTTATACTTCCAAAATGATTTTCCAGGCAGGTGCTATAACTGCAACAGATTGGAAAAATGCTCAACCATAATCCAACATCTGTTCAACTTGGCTGCAGAAACTGTTGCACATGACATGGCTTCAGTTTTAACGGCTATCACTCCGAACATACAACCACCAGTTACTGTCACAAAGGTTTCGTATTGACGCCCATTCAGCTATATGTTTTATTAAAAGCCAACAATTGGCAGGGTTTGAAATAGGCCAACATCCTTGCGATTCTGCAGCCTTTCACAGCAGGCACCATTGTGAAATACTACAATGTGATAATGTATATATTGACAGTTGACAACTAACACTCAACTTGATATTCACATCAATTCTTATATATTCTTCAGCTTCTTCCTCTTCTCCAAACTCGAATTCTTCTCTCTTCACTTACCTTATTTTCAAGCAATGGCTCACCCACAAGCAACTGCTTCTATAAGTCAATTGGGGAATGTATCCATGCCAATGCCTGCCTCTACATCGAACCCAGGCGTTCAACGCACTTTTCTTCAAAGTCGCACCCAGAATCCCAACCGAACTGCAGCCGATAGTGCAATAAGAAATATGCATGAGGACGAGAAGTTGAAAATTGTACACCAAACTGGTGTGAAGAAAAACAAGGAAAACTATGCACTAGGATGTATGAGACGTATTCTGCAAAAACGACAGTCAACTAATCGCATTTAATCAGCCGCAATTCGTTCGGGACTATGTGAACAATTCCACCAGAGCTGAAATGGCAACATTCCGTGGTGTACCAAGGTATTCATCCGAAAAGTTCGTGAGATTGAGCACCATGATGTTGTCAACTCTGGAGTTTTTGCACACGAATTTACTGACAAACGACCTCGGGAGTGGACACGAGCATCCTTACGAGCATTAGAGGAGGCCACAAAGAACTATGTGATTGAAGTAACTGCTTTATCTAACGTTGAATTTTAATTACCGCAATGAATTTTAGTAGGTTTTAATCATGTCCGCATCAATGGTCAGGCAAGGTGGGCGTGTACAGCTGAAGCAGGTGGATATGCGCATCGTGCTCGACATGGTCAATATGGCCAACCATAGCATATCGCGTGCTGAAATTGAAGAAACTAAGAATTTGATGAAAAAGCCTCGAGCAGAGATTCGATTAGAAAAGAGAAGAGGTGTTGAGTTGCCGGGCTATCACAGTGTGAAGGCGGTCTTTGAAAAGCATCCAGCCATGATCTATGAAAATGACTTGAATGGCTATCTTCGTTGCCAAAACATGATTGCTCGAAATCCTGGTACTGGCTGGAGGTGCAAAGGCACAAAGCCCGGGACCACTACTGTACCAACAGTATTGGCAGCACCAGTAGTATTTGCAACCCCTGGACTATTTGCAGCCCAAGCAGCACAACTTAGTCCCAAAAGAGTGCATCATCTCAGCCTTTTGAATGAATTTACCCCACTTGAAGATTCAGAAAACGAAGACAAGTCTAATTATGATGGCTCCAGTGCTGATGACAGCATCGAGGATATGTCAGATATGCACTCCCTCCTCTCACATGCACAATTACTCATCATCATTTCAAAGGGAACGACAGTGATGATGAAGATATTACCAATGAAGGGGAATAGGTGAGTGGGTCAATTGGACATACTTAAATAATTTTGCTATTCAATCTATGATTGAGTTTCTGCTGTCAAAATGAGCAATATAAGGGTGAATAAAATGGAATTGAATCTGTGAAGTGAGTTTTAATAATACTTCGATGCTATCTCTGAGAGTTAGTATCAGCAATGATTGAATTGCGATATATCAGTATCACACAATAATTGTTACTTATATAAAAATGAATGCTAGCCTTTACGAATGAATATGCTGTAAATGTGCAACCATACAACTAGGTTCAAGGTCTTAATGTGAGTGTCAAAGCAGTGTCAACCATTGTTGGTGGTACAACATCTCTAGCATGTCAGACTAAGAGTCTAATTGCAGTTTTGACTGCCTTTATCGACAAATCACTTTGTACTGATGCACTAGAGCAATCCAGCTTGGAGGAATGAAATCATGATTAATCCGTATCGCACGGAATATTCTTATTCACTATGCATGAATGTCCGCCGTTACAATCATATCCAATGTTTTTGCACAACAAAACGCGTAGACTGCAGGAGTAAAAGTCAGCGTCAACGGAGCGTCAACAATTTTTGGTTGCACAATATCTCTAGCGTGTCAGATTGTGTGAGCTCCATGAGTGTAATTGCAGTTTTGGCTGCCTTTATCAACAAATCAATTTTTACTGATGCTCTCAAGCAACCATGCTTGAAGGAATTAACTCACGATTGATCCGTATTGCACGGCATATTCTTATCTAATATTCATCAAAGCCTGCCATGACAATCATATGTATTGTATTTGCAAAACACAACGCGTAGACTGCAGGAGCAAAAGTAAGCGTCAACGGAGTGTCAACGATTTTTGGTGACGCAACATCTCTAGTGCATCGGATTATGTGAGCACAGTGGGTGTAATTCCAGTTTGACTGCCTTTATCGACAGATCAATTTATACAGATGCACTCGAACAACCTTTGGAACTCAGCTTGGACAAATTGAATGACAATTAATCCGTATCGCTTAGTATGTTCTTATTGATAAGTATGAATGCCTGCTGTTACAATCATATCTATAGTTTTTGCACAATAAAACACGTGGACAGTATGAGTACCAGTGAGTGTCAACGGAGCGTCCATGATTGTTGGTGGAACAACATCTCTAGCGCATCAGATTGAGAGAGCTCTATGAGTATGATTGAAGTTTTGACTGCCTTTATCGACAAATCGATTTTTACTGATATACTAGAACAATCAAGCTTGGGAGAATTAAATCACAATTGATCTGTATTGTACGGCATATACGTATCGAATCAGCACGAAAGCCCGCCGTTACAATCACCTCTATTAAATTTGCACAATAAGAAATGTTGAATGCAGGACAAAAAGCTAGCATCAACGGAGTATCAACGATTGTTTGGTTGTACAACAACTTTAGTAGGAAGTATTTTATATATTTCGTTCATGGAGTGGAAATTTCGACTGCTTTTATCGATGAATAAGTTCGTAATGATGCACCCATACTACTTCTGAATGTAAGTATCAGCAATTATTACATCGCAATTTATCAGTATTGCAAAATAGCTCCTTATTAAATATAGCTTATTGTCATTCTTTATAATTGAATATACAACCTGCACGCGACCATACTTGTAGGCCTCAGGACTGAAATTGAGCGTCAACAGAGTGTCAACAGATCACTGAGAAACAGTGCAGAACTTATGTTATTTTTCAATCTCATATATTTCAAAGATCCTTTGACACTTTTTAAATACACAACAGCAACTAATAACTGGTCAAGATCACCTGTAATTGATTTTGCAGTACGAGCACAGTTCCCTAAGTAATAAAAATATCACAAATTATATTTTATCATATACAATGAATTTATTTATTTATTTATTTATTCATCATACAGCATGCAGCCCGCAGGCTATGGCCGGTGAGGTACAAACTAATAACCAAGAACAAGAACAACAAATGAAACCGAACAAAGGAAAAACGAAAAACCCCTGGCTAGGTAGCACCGCTCCGCAGTCTCCTGTCACCCCTGCTCTAGTTACAAAGAAATTTTCAATAAATCATAGCGGTCTGTAACACGCATCATACAATAATATAATATTGGTCAGTCTCATTCGGCTTGGTCCTGCATATCATGCGGGTTCTCCCCCTGGAGTTTACCCTCCCCCTCCCTTCCCCGTTTTCAATTACTCCTCCTTTCAACTCTCTGCTTCCCCTTCCTCATCATCGTCATCCTCTCCATCCTCCCCTCCACGCTCTCTCTGATCTTCCTCCACCATATCGTTGACCGTTCCCTGGCCTGCAATTCGGATGTTACCCTGCCCAAGGTGTGCATCATTACGGAATTCGCCCAGGTACCATCTTCGAGTAGCTATATGTGTGTCATGCAGAAAATGTTTCAAAGGTTGCATTGCTTTATCTGTATAAAGAAGATGCTTCCAGAGATATCGAGGGTGTACCACTCCAATCTCCTTCCGCATCGTTTGTCGTTCGCGTTGGTATAGGGGGCATCTTAGAAGAAGAGGTTCTGGTGACTGGGAACCTCCATAGCGACATGGGCAGTGAGGGGAGTCAACATAATTAGTGGGAATTTTGTATAGATAACTGCGGAAGTATCCATGTCCGGTTCGTAGTTGGGTTACTGTGGATGCAAACTGACGGTTGCCACTTGTGAAAATATTGTCTGGTTTAGTACAGAATGTTCCAATATAGTTCTTTCCTTTTGTTGGATGCCTCATCCACCAATCCCCCCATTCCTGCATTTTTGCCGCTCGGGTTACCCGCTGGAGGTAAGACAAGAAGGTATTATAGTAGGTAGGTGGTTTTTCAAGAGTGGACTTTTTTGCCAACTTATCAGCAAGCTCATTTGCAGGTACATCTGTATGGCCAGGAACCCATTGTACTGTGATCGTAGTTTTGAGTGCATGGAGGTCATTGGCGATATTGGAGAGTGCCAGGGAAGTGGACTGTCCAGGGGCGGGTTTGAAATATACAATGAAAAATCGGACAGAAAGTGTCAAATGTTATTGAACAATCAATTTTATCTCTCTATCGATGTATATGCAATGCTTTCTATTTGCCAAATACGCAAGAACCCATTTTTAGAACCTGCAGGTTGGACCCATTGGCCTAACCAAACCCGGTAAAACACGTGGGTTGACCGGTTCGGTTCCGGGTTTCGAACGGGAAATTATAGCTAATTCGGCTTTAGTCCGGTTCCAGACCCAGACCACAGCTGGGTAACTTGGAATATTTGTACTACTACTAAATTCACAAATTATTCCACACGATTTCCTTTTGGATTGACACATGACTCTTTCTTGATACATTATTCAGTGTCTGATATGTCAATTGTCGGGTCTATATGAATGCTATTTGGGCAAGTCAATTAACTATTGTTCAAAAATTTTTGTGTATGATGTCGTTCATGAACATTTCCGTTCATAAACTGTAATTAAATCCGATGGGGAACTATAACAAATTTGCAGGCAAGCAAGACTTATCCTCATGTTGACAAGCGACGGGTGTTGCTGTGAATTGATGACCAGGTCACCCAGGAATCCTTAGACTCGCTCCAACTTATCCAGCTCATGCAGCCCATCCAGCGCATGCATCACCCTCATCCCAGTACCTCATACTCAGCATATTCATTGCTTTCTGGCAGTACCACATGAATCTTTCATTGTACTGAACATACGGAATTGAATCAAACTTCAGTATAAGTGAGTTTTCAATGTTCGTTACGGCTAATACATAATAGGTTAGAAATCAAGCATAGTTACAAAGTTATTAAGGAACCATTTCCTCATTGGGGAATCAAATTGATTAGCACACAATCATTCATATTCAGAAGCACCCAGAGGTTTCACAATTTACTCAGGTGGTCATGAAAATATGTGTGTTGTGTAGATTTGCTGGTGCCCTGAGTGCAGACAACGTATGGTTGGATGAAGGGATACCTGGAGACAATCAATGCTGTAGCATACAACACGATATAGGCAAAATTACATTAAAGAAGGGAGAACACAGTTCAGGCTAAACCAGCAATATACTAACTCTACGTTCAGACCGCCGTAATCTTGATCCTAAAATATAACACTGATTCTAAGAGGTTCTCTAGGAGCGACAACCACACCAACAAAACCGTTTTTAGAAAATAAGTCAACAACCAGCCCAGATATCAACAAACGCACAGTTCCTAATGATTCCTAACTCCCAATTACCCCCCCTACAAATGGGCATCTCATCTGTAGGACCTTTATTGTTGCTGGGTAGAAAACAGGGCATTTTACCCCTCTTTTTCCCCCTCTGCAAAAGGGCCCCGACTGAGTATCCAGACAACGATTTCTGATCCAATCGTCTGCATACTGTGGAAGCATTGAGAGCACATATAGACGAGGCTCAGGTTTCAATTTCAGACCGCAAGCTTAACATTGGCATTAGTTACACAAAATCTTCGAAAAGTCGCTTTTTGGCTCCTACCCCCCCTCTATCTCAGTGGAATCAACTCTAAATCAGAATCGGACAACGGCAATCGATTTAGCGGCCCCAGAAGCCATTAGAACGAACCATCAACACTTGCCTTCAAGCCCCTGACTGTCTGGGCCAAAAATCCTCGAAAAGTCGCTTTTGGCTCCTACCCCCCCACTATCTGAGTGGAATCAACTACAAATCACAAACGGACAACGGCAATTAATTCAGCGGCCACAGAAGCCATTTGAACGAACCATCTATATATGTCTACAAGCCCCTGTCATCCTGGGTCAAAAATCCTTGAAGCCAAAAAACCCAAATTTGAGATCCATCGTTTCTCTACAGGTTTTCATCCACTTCAAACACCCTTGAAAACACTGCTTGCACACACCCACAGGTATACCCTGCCGAAAGCACAACTGAATTGGACAAAAATCGACTGCACAACAGTTGATTTACAAATTTTCGCATTGCCCTATCCCCTTCTATTGTAACTTATTGGTGACCGGGGCCCAACAGACCTACCTGGGTGTATGCAACAACGTCTGGCTACTTTTCTGCCATTGACCCCCTGAGTTTTTGGGTTAATCCACCAGAGTCATGGTGCACTTCCTTTCTTGCAGTGGTTTTACAGCCGCATCACATAGCACACCTGCTAGAGGTTTTCGTGTTGCTATGGGTGTCTCTGTATCTGCTGTGAGGAGGCAAAGGGTGTAGTACAAGGATCCATCTCCTTGCTAGGACAACAGAGGTAAAGGTCTAACACCCCGAGGGAAAAGTTGGTACCGAGCCCACTTATATCTATCGAGATGAACGAGGTCGGTACTCTCTTCTAATCCTAACGTGGATGGAAAGAAAGATGGTAAACTGAACTCGTCCAAAGTTGAAGGTGATTCGAGTCTTGTGTATTCTGACTCTAGGTCCGAGAAGGTATATGGTCATGTAAGAACAAAGAATAGAATCAAGCGGAAGACTGTCGGAAAATGTTAAGCTTCAGGAAGATAGAGGGCAAACTGTAGTATTGCTATCTAACTGTATGTTACGATATAAAAAACTATCTACAGAGGTGGGAATCCACCGTCTTTTATACATAAACCAGCGTTCGTTTCTAAAAGATAAAAAAAAACTGATGGGTATTGCGTTGACCCTGAAACAGGAGTCATTTCGTTGATGGTGTGGTAACTATGAATCATAGTTACTATAGTGTGATCGATGGCGTAATCGATGGTGTGATCGATGATGTGATTGATAATGTAATGTGAGTCATATATAACCCTGTAGTTAATATGGAATACGAGTCTTTATGACTACGTAATATAAGGAATACGAACGCTATCTTTATGATAAGCGCTTGTGACACTGTGGCTTTTCGTCCGTTCTAAACTTATCTTTAACATTCGAAAACATTTGCAAGAAAACACAAACTTGACAAATCCAAGTCACGATCCCAATATTTCCAACACCCCTTCCCATTTTGTACAGAAAAATTTCTTACATAAATGTTCCAATATTTCTCGTGACAGTCCCTTTGTACATATATCCGCAATATTTTCGGTAGACTGAACATATAACACTGTGATAGTTCCGGCTTCAACTTGCTCTCGCGTGAAGTGATAGGCTATGTCGATGGGTTTTGATCGGTCGTTGATTTTAGGATTATTCGTGATATCGATGGCAGCATTTGAGTCGCTTATGATTGCATTTGGAATATCGTTTTCCAATAATTCTTTGAGTCCTCGTTGTAACCAGAGGTGATGTTTCGTTGTCAAGGAAAGAGCCATGTACTCAGCTTCACAGGTGGAAGTTGCGATGGACCTTTGCTTGCGAGAACGCCACAAGATTGTTGAGATTCCTAGTTGAAATAGATATCCAGAAAAGCTTCCTCTTGAGTCGAGATCATTGCCATATGATGCGTCCGAATATGCGGTAAGTTTGAGAGGTGATTTCCACAGATAAAAGAGGGATAACTATTTACTTCTTTGAAGGTATCGAAGAACTCTTTTGGCGGCGGCCATATGTGTGGTGGAGGGATTTGTATTGAATTGAGAGAGATGGGTATTAGTGTATGCGAGGTCAGGTCTGGTCCCTGTAACTAAGTACATGAGAGATCCGATAATTTGTTGATATGATATCGTCGTTTTGTCGTGAGTTTGTTCGAGGTTCTTTACCAACCTATGATTTGGGTCGATAGGAGTCGAGACTGATTTACAATAGTTCAATCCAAATCTTTTCAGTATCTTCTCAATGAACGCTGTTTGGGAGAGAGTGATTCCAGCATCTGTAAATGTAATGTTGATTCCGAGCAGCGAGTGTAGAGGTCACATATCGTTAACTTTAAATTCACTTTTCAGTATTCCGATGGTTTGATCTCTCAAGGCTCCGGATTCGCCATACATAGTAATGTCGTCCACATGAATGGCAATAAATAGATCTACTGATTCGTGAACAAGAACACAGGGATCAAAAGCAGTGATAACAAAACTGTACGGAATTAGGTACTCAACCAATCCATGGTACCATTCTCCAGGTGATTGTTTCAGTCCGTAGATACATCGTTTTAATTTGGTGACTTTTCCATCTATCCTGCTGCCTTCAGGTAGATGCATATAAATTTGTTCCTTTAATATACCATAAAGAAATGCTGTCTTGACATCGAGTTGATGAGGTTTCCCCCGTTTACAGGCGGCAATGGCTAACAGTAGTCTTAGGGAATCGTAACGAACAACAGGTAATAAGATTTCGTCGTAGTCAGGACCATGAATTTGACTGAATCCTTTTGCAACTTGTCTAGCTTTGTATCGTTGAATTTCTCCTTTGGGTTCTGTTTTGAGCTTAAATACCCATCGAGAATCAACAATCTTTCGATTTGTTGGTTTGGGTACTACTTCCCACACATGGTTATCTTTGAGTAATTGAAGTTCTTCGTTGATTGCGACTTTCCATTCCAACCAATCAGGTGAGGATTGGGCTTGTCGAAACGTTTGAGGTTCTTCGATAAGTATTGATGTAAGTAGGCTTTCTTCGGAGTCCAGAGAGAGAGAGATTTCATCAGCAGCGCGCATTGTTCTATCAAGAATTTGCTCGTTCTGAGTTTCTATTCTCCACCATTCTCTGGAAGGCTTCACTTGTCTTCCCGCTCTTGTGGTAACACCCGTGATGGGGTGTTGTTGAGCAACATCGGTAACTTGTAGTTGTTGTTGTTGCTCAGTGGAAGAGTTATCGCCACCATGAAGTTGGTGGTGGTATTGCTCTTGAGGAGACGAGGGGGGAGGTCGAAATGAATCTTCTTCGGGAGGTCCAGTAAAGAAGCGGCTTTGTCGTTGGGGAGTGTCAATTGATTCTTGATCCTCATCTAATTCGAATGTCCAGTAGTCTGGGCCGAGAAATCCTGATTGTTGTCCTTGATCAGATTGTTGTATAACTAATCTCATAACGTCTTCGTTGCCTTGATCGAATAATTTCCTTGTTTCTGAAGGATTCCGTTCTATCCATGTTATCCACATATCATCAGAAGGGAATTTTTCATTGGCGGATCGATGTTCGATTGAGGTTCGAGGTATTGATTTTAGTTTTAAATATGAGTATTTGTCGTATGATGAATCCCCTTGTGTTTTTGAGGGAGGGAAGAAGATATCATTTGTAACGAGGATGTTTTTTGATTCAGGTAGGTAGACTCTGTAATGATGGTCGTCGTTTGCGTATCCAGTAAGAATTGCTCTTTGTGCCCTTGGTTGAAGTTTTATTCCTGCAAGTCGTTGCTGTTTAGGGATATATATATAGTATTCACTGCCAAAGGGTATAAGATGCTTGATCGAGGGTTTATTACAGTTGAATGCTTCATAGGGAGTTCGATCTTTAACTGCCGAATGAGGTTGTTGGTTCTTGACATATACCGAAGTTGAAACTGCTTCTGCCCAAAGTCTTTTATTGTATGTAGGAGCACTCTCAAGAATTGCTGGAAGTGATTCTCCTATAGTTCGATTGAGTCTTTCAGCAACGCCATTTGATTCAGGTGAGTAAGGGGGAGTGAATTGATGAACTATCCCCTTCTGTTTTAGGTATTCTTTGAGCTCATTTGAAACGTATTCACCACCATTGTCGGTTCGAAAGCCTTTGGGTGTCATAGAATGTTGAAGTTCAAGCTCCGCGATGAAATCTTTCAATATTTGCGTAGTATTTGACTTCATTTTCATAATATTTACCCAGGCGTATTGAGTAGAATCGTCAATTAGGGTGATAGAATAGAGAGATCCTCCATAGGAGGGAGCTGAGAAAGGTCCTGATAGGTCTGAGTGAATTATATCTAGCTTCTTTCGATTTTTATCGATAGTTGAAGGGCGAGGTGATTTGGTTACTATTGCTTTGATGCAGGCGTCGCAGTGAAAGTTACTTGGTTTTGCTGGTAGTTCTGTGTCGTATAGCTTCAGATTTACATTAGTATGTCCTAAGGCCTGATGCCAGAACTCGTAAGAAGCATAAGCCGAATGTTTCACTTCAGGTATTTTGAACACGTGTCCGTCAAACTTTGCTTCAAACATTGTTTTATCGTTTTTCATAACCGAAATATAATCTCCTTCTCCTATTTTTTTGTATATATTCCATCGTTTTCTCCAAGAAACAAGAGATTTCCCCAATTGGGGAACATAAAGAACATAGCAAACTCGAAATGTTGAAACCGATCCGTCTTTAAGAACACAGTCCATCACAATATCTCCCTTTCCTTTGATCTCCATTTGTTGTTTTGAACTGGAATCTACAAGTCCGGAACAAATTTAGATGTTTTGGAGTCTGTTTGTTGAGTTTCGGTAGTGACGTTTGCATCTACTTTCTTATTCGTATCTTTGGTTTCCTTCTGCTTTTCCTCATTGTGTTTTTTGAGGCGGAAACAATCATTCCCAGTATGACCTGTGGATTTTCTGGGGTTATGTTTTGCACACCAGGTACAATCCTTAACCTCGGATTTCTTTTCAGTCTTCTTGTTCTTCTTGTTTTTTCCACCTTTTGATTGTTGTACAGTGACGAGGGCAGTTTCGGATGAACCAGTGATTGTGGGAGACATATCAATAAGCGGTTTTTTAACGTCGGCAAATGTTAAGTCATCCTTTGTTGTACGATTGTCGACAATATTTTGATGATGTTGTACGAGGAATCAGAGGAGAAAGTCTCTTTGGCTTTATCTTCGTCCAAGAAGGCAGCGAAATTCTTGCGATAGGTGTCTGTAGATGCTTTTGCAAGTTTCGGTAAATTTAGCCACTCCGTTTCGAATTTGGTGATAAAGTGGGAGAGTGAGGAGGAGGTTGAATAGGAGGAGGAAAGGGAGGTAAAGGTCGTGATTTGATAGACAAATGCATAAGCAGTGTCTCTGTAATATTCGGTGCGCAGCCATGTCCACATCGTATGGGGTGATCCAAGTTCAACAATTTTTTCGAGAATGTCGCTGGAAACCACTTGGATGAAAATGGTCTGTGCTTGGTAGCATAGGTGATCGTATGCTGCTACTTCGGTTTTGTCGGTTGTGTCGGCAGGTGTCAGTCCTTCTACGACTATTTCATAACACTTCATTCCCTTTAGAATGATAACCATAGTCGCTGCCCATACATTATAATTGGATTGTCCTTCAAGCACTTTGATGTTATCAAGCTTAACAGAAGCAGGTTTGTCGATGACATCTGCTATAATTCTTGATGAGAAGCTGCATTCAGCTTGCTTGCCGGATGCTTCTCCAGATGCGGGCATTTTGGGCGATGGTGGTAGGGGAAGGTGTGAGGATGGTGGTATTGGAATCCGTGAATAGCCTGCTGAGGCCGCCAAGATGTTGGGAGGTAGTTGTGGGTACTCTTCTTCGGAATCGCTCATTTACCACCTGTTTTCAATGTGTCTCTGAGCAATGACGTAAGTAAGGTGATGATGTCGAAGATGCCCAAACACTGTTGGTATTTCAGGTGTGAATTCTACGAAGGTGTGGAACCAGAATTCTACCTATCCGTCTTCATCTGTTCCTAATATGGAATTGTGAAGGATCGTAGGAGGGTAGGAGACTGGTGTCAAGGGTTCGAATCCCCAAGTGTATCTAACTTCGAGATCCGAGTCGGGACAGTAACAGTAGAGGCCGTCGCAGTTGTTACAGACGATATAGGCTCTTGACATTCAGCTGTCCGGGCTCATAACCTATCGAGATGAACGAGGTCGTTACTCTCTTCTAATCCTAACGTGGATGGAAAGAGAGATGGTAAACTGAACTCGTCCAAAGTTGAAGGTGATTCGAGTCTTGGGTATTTTGACTCTAGGTCCGAGAAGGAAAATGGTCATGTAATGACAAAGAATAGAATCAAGCGGAAGACTGTCGGAAGATGTTAAGTTTCAGGAAGATAGAGGGCAAACTGTAGTATTGCTATCAAACTGTATGTTACGATATAAAAAACTATCTACAGAGGTGGGAATCCACCGTCATTTATACATAAACCAGTGTTCGTTTCTAAAAGATAAAAACAAACTGATGGGCATCGCGTTGACCCTGAAACAGGAGTCATTTCGTTGATGGTGTGGTAACTATGAATCATAGTTACTATAGTGTGATCGATGGTGTGATCGATAATATAATGTGAGTCATATATAACCCTGTAGTTAATATGGAATACGAGTCTTTATGACTACGTAATATATGGAATACGAGCGCTATCTTTATGATAAGCGCTTCTGACACTGTGGCTTTTCGTCCGTTCTAAACTTATCTTTAACATTCGAAAACATGTGAAAGAAAACACAAACTTGAATAATCCAAGTCACGATCCCAATATTTCCAACAATATCAACACTCAAATGTCAGATTTATACATATTTAAAATACCTAGAAAATATATATTTCTGTAATATATTTCATACCTTATAAACCCTATAAAGTCTTCAATGACTTCCCCAATACCACCATCACCCCCACCTGGCATTTCCAGTACATATGCAATGCACCTTTATCCAAATCCCAGTTCAGACCCACTCTCTGCCATCAATGCCCCAGCTGAATCACATATCACCCTCACAGGCCATTTATCCAAACGAGGAAGAATGGCAAGCAAGTATATTCTTGCCGACTGCAGGCTGCCTCACCATTTCCGCCACTCAATGCTCGACGTACACGTTCAAGTCCCGGTATGGCTATCAGTACAGTCCATCCCCGGACATTTTTTGAACAACCACAACCATCTTCTCCACCTCAACCACTAACCAACCCAGACCATATTGGGAACTCTGACGACACTGACCTACATCTTTGAGATGCCCCAGATGATGCTGATGCCCATCAAGAATGTGCTGAAGTATATGATATTTCCCAAGATGAAGACATTGGAGACCGGAGCACCAACCTACTGAATCCATACGACGAAGATGATGATAGAATTGATCAGGTATTCAAAGCCATCCTTGAACCACCTCACAAGGATATTTACAAAAGCAACAAACACTTCACCACAGAGATCCGGGAAATGGCATCTTGCATGGCTTCAATTGAAACCAAACACACAATTGCCCTGAATACTATTGCGACCCTTGGGCAACAAGTTGAATACCTTTTACAGATTCAAGCTTCAAATAAAGATGCACCACCAGCACCACCACATCTACTAACTCCGGCTGTTCCATGAGGGACATCCCCAAAACCAACTCTCTGGTCAGCAATTGCATCTGCATGCGCAAATAAAGACTCACCAAATGATCAGAACGAGCATACACTGAATCCCCATCCACTCCCCAAAATACAACGCACTCTAGTGATTGGCCGACACAGTGATCAACCAGTTACTGCGGAATTCACGAAACTCAACTTTGCTATCAACGCCCCCTTCGGACACTGCCATGCAGGCCCTTTGACCAATATTGGACATGTTTGTGCTAACTATAAGCATAATCTCGTCCACCTGACAGCAGACGCCTGCCCAGTGGAATTGGTACTAGCCTACAAGGCAGCTATGGAAAAAACAGTTTGTTCAGTCAATACAACCGGACAAAATTTCAAAAAGCAAGAAACCTTGAACAGAATTATGGTTCATTCCATTGACATTACTATGTTTTCTGAAAGTGAAACAGAAATGAAATTATTGTAAGAAGATAATGAGATAAACAACAATCATATCCAGCTTACCATGCTACCACGATCTCTTACAGAGCTACAAACACGACGACATCAATTGGCAACTAACACGGATATTGCAGCCTGTACTGAACATGAAGGAAAATTTGTTCAAGACAATGGAGTACAAGTAGGCGGCAAGAGCCGCAAGGCTGACCGATATGTGGCATCCCGACCAACCCTCCACAATACTAACTGCCAACAATTTGGCCATTTCTTCCTATGATTCAAACCATCACATTTGTTCAACATATGTTCAGATCCTCATACCACTACCTCTCACTCATGCGGATCATGTCCCAGCATAGGCAAACAGTGTGTTCATTGTGTTATCCAATACATCAACTGCATGGGTAATCACCAAGCCAACGATTCTAAATGCCCAACAATTGCTGCCATACATGCTGAGGTACGAGCCAAGTTCATGAAAGACCACCTGACCATTACCCATGCATATACAACCTTCCTATTTGCTCACCAATATTGGAATTATACAATACAACTGCATCTGTTCCTCTTTAAATATCAACACCCTTCTTGACTTTGCAGTTGAAACTGCCGACCTTCTTTACTCCAAGAACCTGCACTCAACCCAGATAATACATTCATTACAACACACAATGGATTTGAGCTAGTGATACCAACGACAAACTTAAGAACACACAATAGAACAATTGCCTATGTGGCTAAACACAATCTCTATATCAACTGCGGCCCATGTACCGACATCAGCCAGGGTGCTGATATTCAAGTCCTTGACATATCAACCCCCTCACATGCACCAATAACAGTCTTGAATAGTTACAATGAACATGATAGCATATCTAATCGCTATACCTTTTCAAGAAACTTCACCAATATCCCATTTGCTGAACGATGCATTCTTTCTGGTGATATGGATGCCGATCTCACATGGTGGAATTTACAAATCAAAACACCCAAATACACGGACGAACATGTTCAAATCATGGAAACCACTAACTTTCTCCTCCCCAATGAACCTGACACCCCAACATACTGCTACCGACAGGGCATGGTAACTTCCATTATCAACCTGGCCTGTACATCACAAACCATCCATGACTCTGTTACATATTGGGCAGTGGATGACAATGCATCAAGTGGTTCAGACCATGCAACAATAACTGTTGACATCTTGGAAGAATTTGAACATGTTACCACTGACTCCAAAACAATAATATACAACTGGAATTAGACAGATGGGAAATTGTTTTCAAGAACTCTCAATTCGCTCTCCTAAACCGCACAAATGGTTTGGCAATACCTCAATGAACAACCAACTGAATCAAATATTGACAAATCAGCTGAACTGCTCCGAGATATAATTCTTGATGATGTGAAGGAATCTACCCCTGTTCTCCAGCGTACAACACATTCATAACTCTGGTGGATACACCAACTCAAAATCTCCTGAACACAGATGAACTGTGCCCTGAAGCCGTGGAAGCAAATCCACCTTGATAGTGACCACATTATATTCAAAGCTGTTCGAAACCAATATTTCTCAGATATCCGCACCTCCAAAACAATCATGTGGATTGACACTTTAGGAAATGCACAATATACTTGTAGTAGTATGAAATGACGATAGTCTATTTGCAATTGCCATCCCGCGTTCCCTATCCGTCCCAGTTACCCGGCCATCCTCTCGGCAATCAGCCAATCAGGTTGCTTACGTCCAACTGAGACATGGGCGTAGGCAAAGTGATTGGCCACGTCTCACTCCACATTACATCCCTCTTAAAAAGTTCGAGATTCTTCTCGAAAAACAAAACACACTGTCGAAACAAAACTCCCATGCCTCGACTCCGCGGCTTATGGGCCAATAGAAAAACACAAAACCTTGAAAACAAAAGAATAAACCCACTTGTCATCGACTCCTCGACAAAGTGCAACCAATGGCCATCGACTCCGCGGCCTTAACTCTTCTATTTTCGTTTGACCTGCCTTTCTCCCAAGCCGTGCTGCTTCTTGTAATCGTCAAGTATCTGCTTTGCATTTGAGAGGTTGGCAGCTGGCTCCCATGTCATGTCGTCGTCATCATAGCCTTCCCACTTGATTTGGTACTTGTAGCCTCCTTTAACGCCAGGTGCCTTCTTGTGCGAGACAATCGCCTCTACAACATACGAACGTTGAATCGTGCCATGTTTGTCCATTACTGCCCGTACGGGAGGAGGAGGAGGCTTTTCGCATGTCAGGTCAGTGATGTATTTCTTGAGTCTGCTGACATTCACCGTATCGTGAATCGACATATCATGTGGCAACTCTAATTCCGCTGCATTGGGTCCTCGGAACTTAATGATTCTGTACGGTCCGGCCCATGGATGTTGTAACTTCTGACGTGAATGATTTTGGCTGGCATATGTAATCGGTAGGTCATTAGTGTGTAACATTACGAGGTCTCCAACCTGCAGGGTACATGGTCGTCGGCTCTGATTTGCTTCCGCCATCTGGCTATCTTGTGGTTCGCGGAGGCGGTCCTGGGCGTCCAGCAAAGAAGCCTGCAACCGTTCAACAAATGCCGCACCATCCAGACTCCGCATTTCATCATGCTGACGCCGACCCGCAACGAAGTCTAATGGAATAGATGGTGTGTATCCTAGGTCCAATTCGAATGGGCTTTGATCAGTGGATGAGTGCGTTGACGTATTGTATGCATATTCCGCTAGTGGGAGCATGGTATCCCACTGATCTTGGTGGTGAGTGGCAATGGCCTGTAGATATCGCGTAACTTGCTTGTTCGAGATCTCTGACAGTGCGTCTGTCTGTGGGTGGAACGCTGTCGACATCAGCAGCATTGTCTGCAGCTTCTTATTCACCTCCGTCCAGAAATCCGACGTAAAGTGTGCGTCTCTGTCGCTGACGATCTCTCTTGGGACACCATGAAGTCGTATGATGGCCTCTAAATATAGCTGTGCAAATTCCGCGGCATCAATGGTCTTAGCGCAGGGCATCCAGTGGGCTCGTTTAGAGAAGTGGTCCACGAAGGTCACAATGCAATCGTTTCCTCTCAAAGATGTTGGCACGTCAGTAATGAAATCTACCCCCACATGCTCCCAGCGGCCTCGTGCGACTGGTAGTGGTTTTAACAAGCCCACTACTTTCCCAGCCCATTGATTAACTCGCGCGCATGTGTCACAACCTTTTGTGTATGCTTGAACTCCTTTCCACATCCCTGGCCAGAAGAAACGCTGTCTCACCATCATATATGTCTGTGCTGCTCCGAAATGACCTCCCACAGCAGCATCATGTGCCACTCGGAGGATTCAGTTCCTTAGGGGTGTCGGAATGTAGAGCCGACGTGGTTCATCTTTATGTCGTTCAGGGTCCTGCTTATGGAGGTCCAGGTAGAGCATGCCGTCGTCCAGGGAGAATCGGTGGCTGCGAGCCCACGCCTTTCGCACTGAAGCCGGAGCGGACGTTTTCGGCGGGTGTTCCTGGTCAATTTTGCACGCTAGTATTTGAACTATCTTTTTACTCCAGCTGTCGTCCTTCGTTTCTGCTGTAACCTCTTGTAGCCACTCTGCCGAGTGCTGGACTACCAACTGCGTGAGCCGACATTGGGAGACTTGACAACGCTCGCGTCTAAAGTCCGGACGTCTCGTCAGTGCGTCAGCCGCCTGGTTCTTCGCACCTGGAATGTACCGGATGTCGTACGTATAATTTTGTAACGTTGCTAAGTACTCCCATTTGTCGTGCTGTGAGTCGAGGTTGTGTTAGTATGTGTCTTAAGGACGCATGGTCCGTATGGACCGTAAAATTTCTATCTGAATGGAGGTAGTAGTGCCAGTGCACAACTGCATCACGAATCGCTAGGAGTTCTCTGTCATATGTAGGGTATCGCGTCTCTGCGCCCTTAAGCTTCCTGCTCCAAAAGGCAATGACTCTGGTTTCTCCGTCTTGTCGCTTCTGTGATAATACTGCTCCGACTGGATATTTGCTGGCGTCAGAATGTAGCACGTACTCGCCCCCTTCTTCAGGAAATGCCAGTACGGGAGCCTTGCAAATGGCATCTGTTAATGTTTCGAAGGCCTCTTCTGCCTCTCCATTCCAAGCAAATTGCACGGTACCGATGTCCTTGAGCCGTGGCTCGCCGCAGCGGCCACCCATTTTGACTTTCTTACCCATTTTGCACATACGATATAATCGAAAGGCGATGTGAGCATAGTGCTGTATGAACTTGCGGTAATAGCCCGTCAGACCGAGAAAGCCACGCACTTGTTTCGCGTTCCGAGGGCGAGGCCATCCGGATACTGCTCTCGTCTTTGTCTCCGACGTATGCACTCCTTCTTGGTCGATTTGAAAGCCGAAAAATTCAATCTCATCGCGAAACCATTCGCATTTGGACTTCTTCAATTTCAGGCCAGCTTTCTGCAAACGTTGTAGTACTGTCCGCACGTGCTCCAGATGCTCCTCACTCGTTGAACTATTGATTAATACATCGTCAAGGTAAACAGCCACAAATATACGTAGTTCAGGGTTGGAAGCGAGTAGGCGGTTCATGACTCGCATAAATTGACTAGGTGCGTTGGCGAGTCCAAATGGAAGCACCGTCCATTCGTACAGCCCATATTTGGTTGAGAATGCCGTTTTTTGACGATCGGTGGCACATATCCGAATTTGATGATAACCCGAGGCTAGATCTATTTTCGAGCAGCAGGTCGAGCCTCCCAGCGGTTGGACAAGTTCTTCAATGTGAGGTAATGGGTATCGGTCCTTCCTGGTTGTACGGTTAACTGCACGGTAGTCAATGCACATGCGCAATCCACCATCTTTCTTAGGCACAAATAGGACGGGGGAGCCATAATGGCTGTTACTCGGCCTTATCCAGCCATTGCGTATTGCTTTATCCAATTGTCGTTGTAGCTCCGCGTCTTCTTTGGGAGATAATCGATATGGCGGCCGGTATGGTGCTTTTTTATCATCTTCTGGCGATATGTCGATTGTAAGTTGTGGTTTACTCCGGGTGGTGTCGTACGTCGGCTCTGCGAATAAACCACCAGTCTCAAAATCGCGAAGCATGCTCTGAAATTCGTGTGGTGGCTGTGCAGGCTCAGGGTTGTCGTATCGTACCCGAACCATGAATGCCCTGGCCAAAAGTCGATGGCTCATGCGACGGAGATGTTTCTTGTTAATAATTTCGATACCCATGGTGCGGGCTGCATCTTTGATGGTGTCGTCGTCTGGTTCGCTGTCTGGACGAAGGCTACCAAGGTAGTGGATTGGTGCAGCCTTTTCTCTGTCTTCCCATGGGATGTCGCCTTTAGTTATCCACATTTTGTTTGTTCGGTGATCGATATGGTACGTTCCATTGATATCGCGCACCCAGCGCTTCCCGAGGATGATGTCGAACCCTTTCACGTCGTACACTGTGAACCACCCCGTATATGCATAGCCGTCGTCTCCCAGTTTGAGTTTCAGGCGCACCTGTTGTCGTCTCTCAATGCCATCTTCTACCTTATCATTCGCCATCTCCACGATCATCCAGCCGCTGTCTCTCTCTTCTAATACCGCACCTTTCTTGTTTAGCTTTTCCACAGTCTCTCTTTTTACATCATCCTCCGATACCCCGTCGTCTTTGGCTGTTTTGGCTACTGAACTACTGTATGTGTCGTTATTATTTTTGTACCGAAGCTTTCCGTCGAAACGGAGAAGATCTAAGATATCATTATCACTGACTCGGAGATGGTGATAACGAGTAAACTTTTTCATTGTGGACGCAGGACTAGCAGTTTGAGTTTTAGGGAGTCGATTCGCAGCTAATCGCTCCCGTTGCCATTGCCCGAGCTCGAGTCATCCGAACCATCATCACTGTCATCGGACAATTCTTGCACTCTGCGCTCGTTGGCATCATTACCTTCTCCAGGGGTCTGCTGGGTCAAACGGAGGCTCTGTTGTTTCCCTCCACCTCCACCTCCGTTGCCGCCTTTCTTGCGACTACCACGGGAACCTCTCCGCCTGTCTGCTCTCTCCTTCTCTTTCTCATCAGAGCCCTTCTTATCATTGGCTAATTTCTTTTCTCTCCATGCGGCCAGGACCTTCTCCTTGTTTGGGCATGTCCGGGCGGGGTGGCCTACTTCGCCACATGCGTAACAACTCCGTCATTACTGCCACCGCCACTGCCTTCTCTTTGTTTGCCCTTCATTTTCTTAAGCGTTGTCGACGTCGGTTGCGCCTTGGAGTTATGCATGGCGTCCAATCGAGAGACGTGCTCCATAATGTCGTTGAGCGACGCTGTAGGTTGATTCCCCAATTTCTCGATCAAAGCCTTGGATGCTTCTTGGTTGCTCTCGAGTTTGAACTGGTATGAGTCGCGAAGCCGTTCATCGGAGAGTGGCGCGTGGGTTTCCAACTGGTGTCGCCGCACTCGGAAACGTTCATTAAAAGCGGAAACACGCTCGCCACCTTTAATTCGAAGTAACTCCCAACCGTGTTTCAGTCTGGTCACAGCGTCAGGAGGGATAAAGGCCTCTTTGACTGCGGCTGAAAAGTCTTCCCCAGCTACGCCTGCGCTTGCGTGCGCCGGAAAACGTTGATTGGCCCAAACTGCACCTTTGTCGCGAAACTGAAGCAGTGCCGCGGCGGCCCAACCGTTAGTCAACGGAATTCCCAACTCGTCTGTCAAGCCTAACCCCTGGGCACGAGGTCCGAAGTGCCGGTTCACAGTGGATAGGAAGGAGGTGATGGCATCCAGGGTTCGCGTACCATCGTAAGTCGGCAATCCCGTCGTCTTGATGTTGAACATGCGGTTGGAGATAATTTGGGGGGTGTTGGTGGGTGCAGAGCTTGCCTTCACTCGAATCAAGGCCTCGTTTGTAGCATTCAGTTCCACTATGGCCGACTGCATCTTTTCGCTGATCATATCTCTTTCGTCTTCAGCGGTTGCCAACGCTTGCTTGGTTGCTTCTACTTCCTGTAAGGCTGCGCCCAGTTTGGCTTGCATCGTCTTATTGAGTGTGTTTTTGGCGGTGACCTCTCGTTTCAGCTTCGCAATCTTCTTTGTGATTGCGTCGTCAACCAGGGGTGGTGCCTCATCGTCTTTCGTGTCGGAAGCTTGTTGCGCCAATCTGTCGCACTCCGTCTTTTTGCCACCAGGGCCTGTACCTTGTCGGATAGTTGCTTCTCTAAATCGACAAGATCGTCAGCGATTGCGTCCCGTTCCCGATCGACATCCTCGCACATTCGGATAAGATCTTCGACTTGTTCTCGGTACTCATCCTCCACCGCATGGAACCAATTGGCGACTTCATTGGGGATGTCCCTCTGCGCGATTACCGGCGGGTGATTGATGATCTCCGCTCGGTGGGCTCGGTCGTCATCGGTCCGCTGTTCGAGAATACTGAACCCCTCGGGCCGCGCATCTGGGAAGATGCTGCTAGTCCTGGGAGCTTTCAACATACGCGCCACTTCTGAACCATCGTCCTTTTGACCTCCAGCAGGATTAAGGCGCGCGGCAGCAGGCATCGTCTTTGTCATTGTTATGGTGTTTCGTTGAGCGAAATGCGTCTTTTTCGCCGTCGAAAGTCGTCTGTGATCGTTTCAACTACTTCGCTTCGAATCTAAATTGGGCTCCGGCACGTATAAGATGCAGGAGAAGCCAATTGGAAAGTTTTGCTACCAATGTAGTAGTATGAAATGACAATAGTATATTTGAAATTGCCATCCCACGTTCCCTATCTGTCCCAGTTACCCGGCCATCCTCTTGGCTAATCAGGTTGCTTACGTCCAACTGAGACACGGGCGTAGGCAAAGTGATTGGCCACGTCTCACTCCACAGTACTGGGATATTTACTGCTCTCCATTATACCAAACCCCGAAACACCCAACCAACACCACCCCTGTCATTTTCCAATACAACAGCTGTGACTTTTGAAGAAAATGAAGTACTGTTGTATTCCACCCTGTTCCCACCCCCACCAGTAGCACCATCCCCAACAGACATCACCAATCGACCTATCCTTCCATGGGTTACATTTACCCCAACAGAAATCAAACCAGCAATTGTCACTTCTGCACAATATAAACCCCACGGAGCGGATAGGCTTCCATTTTACTGACTCCGGCACGCATACCTAGCAGCCACCGAACAATTCAACTGTCTCTTTGCCATACTTGGAACCACAGATAATCACCCCACCTGTTGGTGACAAGCAACGACTGTGATTCAACCGAAACCTGGAAACCTGATTATTCAATAGCTGAGGCATACCGACCTGTTGCATGTCTCAATTGCCCTCGGAAGATCCTGGAAAAGCTGAAGGAAAACTAAATTGCATATATGGCTGAACAATACAACCAGCTATACAAAGATCAAATTGGTGGACGAACACAACATTCTGCGAAAGATGCTGGAATGGAACTTAACCATGAAATTGAACAAGGAGAACACGCAAAGGAAATCACTACTGCCCTCTTTATGGATTTCAGTGGCACATTCGACAATATATCCAAGGAACCTCTGCTCCGCACAGGGGAAGGGAGGAGGAGGATAAACTCCAGGGGGAGAACCCGCATGATATGCAGGACCAAGCTGAATGAGACTGACAGATATTGTATTATTGTATGAAGCGTGTTACAAACCGCTATGATTTATTTGAAATTTCTTTGTAACTAGAGCAGGGGTGATAGGGGACTGCGGAGCAGTGCTACCTAGCCAGGGGTTTTTCGTTTTTCCTTTGTTCGGTTTCATTTGTTGTTCTTGTTCTTGGTTATTTGTTTGTAGCTCACCGGCCATAGCCTATGGGCTGCATGCTGGATGATGAATAAATAAATAAATAAATAAATCTCCTCCGAACTCTATTACAACCGGGCTACCCTACCACAAGTCAATTATGGTTGGACCACTGTTGATCTGACCATACAACCGCACTGGCATTCGGATGATGAAAGGAAGACCTCAGCCCCATCCGGTCAGATATCTCTCAGGGATTGCCTGCATTCCCAATTCTCTTCCACCTCTATCTTAGTCCTCTCATCTACGAACTCATATCCCATTTCCCCAGCTTCTGGAATCCAAGCTACATTGATGATGTTGCAAGTGTTGTTCGAAGCAAATCAAAAGCCTATAATGCAAGATGCCTCAAGGCTGCTACATGGACAGCTTTCAAATGGGCAGAATACAATGCAGTACAATTTGATGACTCATAGTCAGAGATGATGTACTTCCACAATAATCAACACGGTGATACCTCCGATGACAAAAAGATTACCTACCCAATGTCACTACCACATCCCCCGGCACACAAGGCATTGGCCCAGATGGCGTACGGTGAATATGTATTTGGTTTGATTGAAATATCAACTTTAAACACTATATCATGCTGAAAGCTGCATGTGGCCAACGAGCCCTGGAAGCCCACAAAGCACTTGCCAATACAGAATTAGGACTAACCCTCAGGACACTCCTCTATCTATACAATGAGTGTAGTGTATCGGTTTGCGACGTTGGAGCGGGAGTTTGGTGCATGGGGCAAGCAGCATATCAACAGAAATTTGAAGCAGTTGAACATATGGCCCCTTGGTGTATCCTTGGAGCCTTCCACACATCACCAACAATAGCCCTACACAATGAATCAGCCCTGCCACCAGTAGCTGTACGACATAATCACATACTAAGGAAATATGCAATTCGATCACTTATATTTCCCGAAATGCACCAAATCTGATATCGTTGTCCATTGACTTTTCCTCTATTTCATGAAACCCCCGAGTCTGGTAATACAGCTGGGTCCTGGGTTTTATGGAACAGTATGCCAGAAAAGAACCGTGAATTTGAAACACATCTTATCCAACCCTATCGACCCACAGTCTATGGATTTCTAACAGCTCGGAGATTCAAACCTACTCAACCACAGCCTGTCCACCATGGATTGAATGTTCAGTCAAACACAAAGTAATCCCCGCTCAAAAGAAGAGGCAGACAAAGCCCACAAAGAACAGTATGCAATGTTGAAACAAGATGACCGCAATAATGTGTGTTATACCGATCAAGCTATGTTGAACGAAAACATTGGGGTAGGAATTGTGGTGGACATCACTGGAGAAGAAGTCATGGAAGCAACCTACCCAATGGGCCATCAACAGGAAGTGTATGACGCCGAATTACTTGATATTATTCAAGCTGCACAGAAATGCTTTCAAATATGTCAATGTAATAACATCACCAAAAGACATATATGGATTTTCAGAGACAATCAAGCTGCCATACAACGTTTTAATTCCTTCAAACCCGCTCCTGGACAGTCCACTTCCCTGGCACTCTCCAATATTGCCAATAACCTCTATGCACTCAAAACTACGATGACAGTACAATGGGTTCCTGGCCACACAGATCTGGAAATGAGCCTCCTGATAAGTTGGCAAAAACGTCCACTGTTGAAAAACCACCTACCTACTATTACTCCTCCTTATCTTACCTCAAGAGGGTAACCCGAGCAGCAAAAATGCAGGAATGGAGGAATTGCTGGATGAGGCAACCAACAACAGGAAAGAACTATATTTGAACGTTCCGCACAAAACCACACGATATTTTTCAACGTGGCACCCAGCAGTGTGCATCTACTGTCACCCAACTACGAACTTGACATGGATACTTCCGCAGTTATCTATACATAATACCAACTAATTCTGTGGATTCCCCTCACTGCGTATGTCGCTATGGTGGTTCTCTGTTGCCAGGACATTATTTTCTACGATGCCCCATATACCAACGTGAAAGACAAACACAGTGGAAGGAGATTGCAATAGTACACCCTCCATATCTCTGGAAGCATCTTCATATACAGATAAAGCAATTCAACCTTTGAAAAATTCTCTGCACGACATACATGTAGCCACTCTGAGATGGTACCTGGGCCAATTCTCTAATGATGAACTCCTTGGGCAGGGTAACACCCAAGTTGCAGGCCAGGGAACAGTCATCGATATGGTGGAGGAACATCAGAGTGCGAGTGGATGGGATGATGGGGCAGATGATGATGAGGAGAATGGATAAGTAGAGAATTGAAGGGAGAATGAAATCTGCATGGGGAAGGGAGGAGGAGAGTAAACTCCAGGCGGGGAACCACCATGATATGCAGGACCACGCCGAATGAGACAGAGATATTTTATTATCGGATGAAGCATGTTACAGACTGCTATGATTTATTCGAAATTTCTTTGTTACTAGGGCACAGGTGACAGGAGACTGCAGAGCCGTGCTACTTAGGCATGGGTTTTTTGTTTTTCCTTTGTTTGGTTTCATTTGTTGTTCTTGTACACAGTTATTTGTTTGTACCTCACCGGCCATAACCTTCGGGCTGCATGCTGTATGATGGATGAATAAATAAATGAATCAGAGAGGTACTCTGGTGAGAAATGCATGAACTGAGTGAGCGGTTCTTCGTTGAGAGAAAATCATGAGCTGGGAAGGAGATGGTCTGTGGATTTCCTGATCAGGGAATTGACGGCAACACCCATATCATGCTGGTCAACAGCAGGTTAGGTCAACCGCCTATTTCTAACCAGTTCTGGTACGAGCTGGAGGGCAAATATTCATCAAGATTCTCTTATTGGCAAGGTTGAATCTTGCAACACTATCGACAATGTAGAGTCGAATATTCATGATCAAGGTTGAATCTTCTGATACAATCAACAAGTAGAGTCAAACATTTTCGATCAAGGTTGAATCTTCCCATATAATCGACAATGTACAGTTGAATATTGATAATCAAGGTTGAATCTTCCAACAATGTATAAGATTGATGTCCAGCCCTTCCTTTGGTTCTTCTACAGGATGTATATGAAGATCTTCGTCACAAGACTCTTTCTGCTAAACAAGAATTTCATTTACTCATGTACAATACCATTGGCGATTGAACTCCGTCTCAAGTGGACTGTTACAAAAATCCTGTGAACAGTAAACATTTCGACTAACAATGAGATCTTAAAGTCAAACAACATGAACACCAGAATCTTCTGCTACAAGTGCATCTATAAATCAACCCAGAACTCCAGAAACCTCTGCCACAATTACATCTATGAAACAAGCAAGAACTCCAGAAACTTCCACAAGTGCGTCAATCAAAATGACCATCATTACAACTGAATTATAATGGGCCGTACCTTCCCGAATGAATAAGTTAGTAGAACTATAAAAAACCACAATGGAATACACCTACATGAGAATTCCATAGTTTTTCCCAACCTACCATCTTCATCATTGCTGCGTAAACTGTTTGGTGTGTCTCTCATGTTCCTTGACCATCTGGTATATCATATCCATGGTGATTTTGTGGTGATTCCTCAACCCATACAAGACCGTCATTTCTGCAACCCTTGATCTCTGGTGGAGCTCATTGACCCGATCATCACAACCGTCCATCCTGGTGTTCAGAATTCATGTGTACGGTACACGGATTTACACGAATCATACCACACTACCCAATGCCTGACGTTGTTCATGTAACACTCAAAACTGTTGTGTGATAACTGCATAATTTGCTGCAATTGAATCAAGGCTTGTGCCACCGATGATTGGAGTGGTAATAAATACTGAGGGGTTGCGACAATCTTGGAATCACAGTTGCATGTTGGTCCGCTCTTGCGAGTCAATCCTGAGGGGTTGCGACAATCTTGGAATCACAGTTGCATGTTGGTCCACTCTTGCGAGTCTATCTCAGCATACATCCATATGATATCGACATAGTCGCTACAATCCTGCTGGATTCACTATTGAAGATGTCAGACTTGGCCAAGGAGTGGACAAAATTGGACCGCATTCTGAGGAGGAGGGACAGACAACACACATTCTTCGGCTTTTGGGAGATCGTTTTCTAGCTTGGCATGTGGATATTCCGCTGGAAGACTTACCGGCATCGCAATGAAGTCCTCCTGTAGTCACCGGAAGAACGGAGGTTCACAGAAGTCATTGATCTCAGACCAACTCTGAATCCACTCGCACCTAATAATCTTGTCCTCCGTATGCCCCAAAACCAAAGAGAAACAGGCCAATCTTCACTGGTGCACCTGGTAGGCACCTCCCTCACCTTGAGATTCATATCGGTTTACAAGTTGTTGTAGAGTTTGTTGTTCTGCCATGGTCCATGTCAGGTTAACAATATGTTCTTTCGCCATGTGCATCATTACCAACAGTTCCCCATCGGCTAGTTTTGACTCTGACCACGCCCGGATAGTCCACTGTTTGGCTATCCTGATAATCTGCTCGGCTGCAGCTTTTTGACATTCATCGTCGTCAGATCTGATGTATTGTGTCACACTCCAAACATCAACCTGGAGTGCATCTGCACCATTCAGCTCGGTTAATGTTTTGTTTTAACGATGAATCGGTGAACCGGACATCAGCCGTATCGTGTGATTGACCCAGACATTGAGGATGTGGTTCGCTGGTGTCGCTGTGACCTGCAGTGTAAATCCGATCTTGGCATCCACAGCAACACTCTATCCTGGATAATCACAATCTGTATACTAGTGTGATTCGTCACAGATTGCGGAGCTTCCCACACAGATAGTGAGTTGCCTCTGACCATTTGGTTTGTCTCGTGCCGTTGAGGTATCGTATGACATGAGATGGATGTTCCACCTTCGTTCCGGCTCATCGGCAGGGGTGTTCAGATCCTCATTTGTAAGGTTGTAATGGTTTGGATCCCACAGAGTGATTATAGTGAAATCCAGGTTTTGGGACATGTCATTTATGACACATTTATACGTCTCACAAATTCCAGGAAGGGTGACTATCAACATTGGTACCTGGGCCAATCCCAGGCATGGATGGGCATAGGGCGGTGTCGTCTTGATCTCCAACAGCGGGCGTGGTACCAGATTCTCCTTTGTTATTGGGTACCAACCTCGTTCCTGGGGTGGGACTGCTGGATAATGATTCTGTGCTTGATCAATCTATTCATCCAGAGTTTGACCCCAAAGAATTGACAAACGCTGACCAAAAACCACTTTCTCAGTCTGCAATTGGCAAAACATCACTGCAGCAAGAGATGTATGGGTCTTTTCGAGGCCCATCTATTTCGCAAGGAGTGCGCAGGGCAAGTCAGCATCCCAGAACCATCTTCTGACAATGAACGAAATGGCCCAGAATTGATCTGCCAGAAATTTTACTGGCAGGCCAGTGATGGTATATTTGTGGCCAGGAACTCTATCGGTCTTTGACTGGTGTAGTGGGAATGCACCTAAATGCTTGAGAGCTTCCTGTAAACACTCATGATCAAACTCATTGTTGATTGTGTTCAGTATGGTACCCCAACCAGATATGTCATCATTGGATATATCATCAATAGACGAGATTTGCTCCTAGGCCTCACTAGTCTCGACTTCGTCTTCCATCATTATTTCTTCGATGACCACCGTACTCAGTTGTTCTGATGGGCTCAGATTCCAGCGCAGGCGCACCTGACACAATGCACACATTCAGTTAAGATGACATTGGCAAGTGGATGCATAATTTTCATAAGATTGAACTGAATTTCGGTTTTATTCACTCTAATCCGCTAACAGAATTAAATCCACATACAGATTGCTCTTTAATTCCCTCGGCATCTTCCGCAGTATTCTTATCCCCAGTACTTGTATTGTTCTAGTTGAAAATGATTGGTGGCTGTTTTGACTTTGTTGGGATTAACGGGTAATTACCAAACCAATCACCTGAACTGAACCGTCCCCTGCCATGGGCAATTCAATCAGGAAAAGCTTAACATTGTCCCTGAGCTGAAAAACTTGTAAAAGTGATGCATTATATAAAACCTGATCGAACAGCACGATCCGGATCACCTTTCTATTCTTATACCTTCCCATATATTCATCATCCAAAACGTCATCACTCAATGTGCACTTGAACAGTACTGTTACAGTGAAAGATTTTGCAGACACTATTGGTCCGCCGTTTTTCGATATAAATGTCAGAAGTTCCTCGAGAAGCTTGACATCGGTATATTACACTGAGAATGCCGTCTGCATGGCTGTATTGTCATGCGGAGATATTCAACCAACTATGTCCATTCATGTTCAGTCGTGCAGTATAGGGAGATTGACCTTGGCCTTTTTCACACGGCACTCCGTACTATCATTCGTCGCTGACCTCTTTTTGGTTTTTTTCCAGACCCATTTTTCCCTGATCTCATGCAGGTCCGTTTCAAAAACATATTGACCAACTGAAGTCTTGTCCATTTATTATGTTATTTATTTATTTATTCATCATACAGCATGCAGCCTGTAGGCTATGGCCGGTGAGGTACAAACAAATAACCAAGAACAAGAACAACAAATGAAACCGAACAAAGGAAAAACGAAAAACCCCTGGCTAGGTAGCACCGCTCCGCAGTCCCCTATCACCCCTGCTCTAGTTAAAAAGAAATTTCAAATAAATCATAGTGGTTTGTAACACGCTTCATACAATAATAAAATATCTGTCAGTCCCATTCGGCTTGGTCCTGCATATCATGCGGGTTCTCCCCCTGGAGTTAACCCTCCTCCTCCCTTCCCCGTTCAAATTTCATCCTCCTCTCAACTCTCTGCTTCTCCTTCCTTTTCATCATCATCCTCCCCATCATCCCCTCCACTCTTACTCTGATGTTCCTCCACCCTATCATTGACAGTGCCCTGTCCTGCAATTCGGATGTTACCCTGCCCAAGGTGTTCATCATCACGGAATTGGCCCAGGTACCATCTTCGAGTAGCTATATGTGTATCGTGCAGAAAATGTTTCAAAGGTTGCATTGCTTTGTCGGTATAAAGAAGATGCTTCCAGAGATATCGAGGGTGTACAACTCCAATCTCTTTCCGCATGGTTTGTCTTTCACGTGGGTATAAAGGGCATCTTAGTACAAGATGTTCCGGTGACTGGGGACCTCCATAGCGACATGGGCAGTGAGGAGAGTCAACAGCATTGGTTGGTATTTTGTATATCGAGATGAACGAGGTCGGTACTCTCTTCTTATCCGTGCGTGAATGGAAAGTGAGATGGTAAATTGAACTCGTCCAAAGTTGAAGGTGATTCGGTTCTTGTGAATTCTGACTCTAGGTCCGAGAAGGAATATAGTCATATAATAGTAAAGGATAGAATCAAGCGGAAGGATGTCGGAAGATGTTAAGCTCGGGAGAATAGAGGGCAAACTGTAGTATTGCTATCTAACTGTATGTTGCGATATTGAAAAAACTATCTACAGAGGTGGGAAACCACCGTCTTTTATACATAAACCAGCGTTCGTTCTGAAAGAAAAGAAAAGCTGATGGGCATCGCGTTGACCCTGAAAATAGGAGTTATTTGGTTGATGGTGTGGTAACTATGAGTCATAGTTACTATGCTGTGATCGATGGCGTAATCGATGGTGTGATCTATGGCGTGATCGATGATATAATGTGAGTCATATAACCCTGTAGTTAATATAAAATACGAGTCTTTATGACTGCGTAATATAACTAATAATATAAGGAATACGAGCGCTATCTTTATGATAAGCACTTGTGATACTGCGGCTTTTTGTCCGTTCTAAAACTTATCTTTAACATCCGAAAACATGTGAAAGAAAATACAAACTTGACTAATCCTAGTCACGATCCTAATATTTCCAACACCCCTTCTCATTTTGTACAGAAAAATTTCTTACATAAATGTTCCAATATTTCTCGTGACAGTCCCTTTGTACATATATCCGCAATATTTTCACTAGACTGAACATATAACACTGTAATATTTCCGGCTTCAACTTGCTCTCATGTGAAGTGATAGGCTATGTCGATGTGTTTTGATCGGTCGTTGAATTTAGGATTATTCGTAATGTCGATGGCGGCATTTGAGTCGCTCATGATTGCATTTGGAATATCGTTTTTTAATAATTCTTTGAGTCCTCGTTGTAACCAGAGGTGATGATTCATTGTCAAGGAAAGTGCCATGTATTCAGCGTCGCATGTGGAAGTTGCGACGGACCTTTGCTTGCGAGAACGCCACGAGATTGTTGAGTCTCCTAGTTGAAATAGATATCCAGAAAAGCTTCGTCTTGAGTCGAGATCATTGCCATATGATGCGTCCGAATATGCGGTAAGTTTGAGAGGTGATTTCCAGGGATCAAAGAGGGCTAACTCTTTACTTCCTTGAAGGTATCGAGGAACTCTTTTGGCAGCGGCCATATGTGTTGTGGAGGGATTTGTGTTGAATTGAGAGAGATGGGTAATAGTGTATGCGAGGTCAGGTCTGGTTCCAGTAACTAAATACATGAGAGATCCGATGATTTGTTGATATGATTTCGTTGTTTTATCGTCAGTTTGTTCGAGGTTCTTTCCAATCGATGATTTGGGTCGATAGGAGTCGAGACTGATTTACAATCGTTCAATCCAAATCTATTCAGTATCTTCTCGATGAATGCTGTTAGGGAAAGACTGATTCCAGCATCCGTAAATGTAATGTTGATTCCGAGCAGCCAATGTAGAGGTCCCATATCGTTAACTTTAAATTCACTTCTCAGTATTCCAATGGTTTGATCTTTCAAGGCTCCGGTTTCTCCATACATAGTAATATCGTCCACATAAATAGCAATAAATAGATCTCCAGATTCGTGAACAAGAACACAGGGATCGAAAGCAGTGATAACAAAACCGTAGGGGATTAGGTAGTCAACCAATCTATGGTACCATTCTCGAGGTGATTGTTTCAGTCCGTAGATACATCGTTTTAATTTGGCGACTTTTCCATCTATCCTGCTGCCTTCAGGTAGATGCATATAGATTTCTTCCTTTAATATGCCATAAAGGAATGCTGTCTTGACGTCGAGTTGATGTGGTTTCCAACCTTTACAGGCGGCGATAGCTGACAGTAGTCTTAGGGAATCGTAAGGAACAACAGGTGAAAAGATTTCGTCGTAGTCAGGACCATGAATTGACTGAATCCTTTTGCAACAAGTCTAGCTTTGTATCGTTGAATTTCTCCTTTGGCGTCTGTTTTGATCTTGAATACCCATCGAGAATCAACAATCTTTCGATTTGTTGGTTTGGGTACTACTTCCCACACATCGTTATCTTTGAGTGATTGAAGTTCTTCATTGATTGCGACTTTCCATTCCGACCAATCAGGTGAGGATTTGGCTTGTCAAAACGTTTGAGGTTCTTCGATAAGTATTGATGTGAGTAGGCTTTCTTCGGAGTCCAGAGAGAGAGAGCTTTCATCAGCATCGCGCATTGTTCTATCAAGAATTTGCTTGTTCTGAGTTTCTATTCTCCACCATTCTCTGGGAGGCTTCACTCGTCTTCCCGCTCTTATGGTGACACCCGTAGTGGGGTGTTGTTCAGCAACATCGGTAGCTTGTAGTTGTTGTTGTTACTGTGTGGAAGAGTTATCACCACATGAAGTTGGTGGTGGTATTGCTCTTGAGGAGGCGAGGGGGGAGTTTGAGTAAAGTCTTCGTCGGGAGGTCCGGTAAAGAAATGACTTTGTCGTTGGGGAGTGTGAATTCATTCTTGATCTTCATCTAATTCGAATGTCCAGTTGTCTAGGCCTAGAAATCCTGATCGTTGTCCTTGATCATATTGTTGTATAACTAATCTCATAATATCTTCGTTGCCTTGATCGAATAATTTCCTTGGTTTCTGAAGGATTCCGTTCCATCCAAGTATCCACATATCATCAGAAGGGAATTTTTCATTGTCGGATCGATGTTCGATTGAGGTGCGAGGTCTTGATTTTAGTTTTGCATATGAGGATTTGTCGTATGATGAATCCCCTTCTGTCTTTGAGGAGGGAAGAAGATATCATGTGTAACGAGGATATTTTTTGATTCAGGTAGGTGGACTCTGTAATGATGGTCGTCGTTTGCGTATCCAGTGAGAATTGCTCTTTGTGCCCTTGGTTGAAGTTTCATTCCCGCAAGTCGTTGCTGTTTAGGGATATGTATATAACATTCACTGCCAAAGGGTTTAAGATGCTTGATCGAGGGTTTATTACCGTGGAATGCTTCATAGGGAGTTCGATCTTTAACTGCCAAATGAGGTTGTCGGTTTTTGAGATATACTGAAGTTGAACTGCTTCTGCCCAAAGTCTTTTGCGTATGTAGGAGCACTCTCAAGCATTGCTCGCAGTGATTCTCCTATAGTTCGATTAAGTCGTTCGCAACGCCATTTGATTCAGGAGAGTAAGGGGGAGTGAATTGATGAACTATCCCCTTCTGTCTTAGGTATCTTTTAGCTCATTTGAAACATATTCACCGCCATTGTCGGTTCGAAAGCTTTGGGTGTCATAGAATGTTGAAGTTCTAGTTCTGCGATAAAATCTTTAATATTTGCATAGTATTTGACTTCTTTTTCATAAACTTTACCCAGGCGTATCGAGTACATCGTCAATTAGGGTGATATAATAGAGGGATCCTCCATAGAGGGAGCTGAGAAAGGTCCTGACAGGTCTGAATGAATTAAATCTAGCTTCTTTCGATTTTTTATCGATAGTAGAAGGGCGAGGTGATTTAGTTAATTTTGCTTTGGTGCAGGAATCACAGTGAAAGTCATAGGTTTTGCTGGTAGTTCTGTGTCGTATAGCTTAGGATTAAATTAGTATGTCCTAAAGCCTGATGCCAGAACTCGTAAGTCGCATATGCTGAATGATTCACTTCAGGTATCTTGAAAAGATGTCCGTCAAACTTTGCTTCAAACATTGTTTTGTCGTTTTTCATAACCGAAATATAATCTCCTTCTCCAATCTGTTTGTATGTGTTTCGTAACTTTCTCCAAGAAATAAGAGATTTCCCAATTGGGGAACATAAAGAACATCACAAACTCGAAAAGTTGAACGATCCATTTTTAAGAACACAGTCCATCACAATATCTCCCTGTTCCCTTGACTCCATTTGTTGTTTTGAACTGGACTCTACAAGTCCGGAACAAATTTTGAAGTTTTGGATCTGTCTGGAAAACGGAGGTCATGTGTGAGGACAGGCCGTGTCGAAATAGAAGGATTTGGTTCTTACTTGTTGAGTTTCGTAGTGACGATTGGCTTCTTCTTTCTTGTTTGTATCTTGGTTTCCTTCTTCTTTTCCTCGTTGTGTTTTTGGGCGAAAAACAATCATTCCAAGTATGACCAGTGGATTTTCCGGGGTTATGTTTTGCACACCAGGTGAATCCTTAACTTCCAGATTTCTTTTCAGTCTTCTTGTTTTTCTGTTTTTTCCACCCTTTTGATTGTTGTACAGTGGCGAGGCAGTTTCGGAGAAACCAGTGATGTAGGAGACATATCGATAAGTCTTTTTTTACATGGGCAAACGTTAAGTCATCCTTTTGTTGTGAGGTTGTCAACAACATTTTGATGATGTTGTACGAGAAACCGAGGAGAAAGTCTCTCTTCGCCTTTATCTTCGTCTAGAAAGGCAGCGAAATTCTTGCGATAGGTGTCTGGATGCTTTTGCAAGTTTTTGAATTTCGCCACTCTGTTTCGAATTTGGTGATAAAGTCAGAGAGGAGGAGGAGGTTGTATAGGAGGAGGAGAGGGAGGTAAAGGTTGTGATTTGATAGACAAATGCGTAAGCAGTGTCTCGGTAATATTCGGTGCGCAGCCATGTCCACATCGTATGGGGTGATCCAAGTTCGACAATTTTTTCGAGAATGTCGCTGGAAACCACTTGGATGAAAATGGTCTGTGCTTGGTAGCAGAGGTGATCGTATGCTGCTACTTCGTTTTGTCGGTTCATGTCGGCAGGTGTTAGTCCTCTACCACTATTTCATAACACTTCATTCCCTTTAAAATAAT